>QZGG01000169.1:0-225110 GCA_006409495.1 Sedum album | reverse complement strand
TAACTAAAGCTGAGTGGATGAGACGAGGATGTGTGAAGTGTGATGAGTCACTAGGACATGGACAAGTTTTTAATGAAAGCATCAATAAAGGGACATAAATATGTTGACAGTTGACTCCAGATGGGAGGGGTTTATGAGCTTATCTGTTTAACAAGTCTGAATCTAAGGACCCAGATATCAACAACATATGATGTGAAGCTGGAGATATTTTGGAACTAAAGTAAAAAAGCAACCTGGTCGTATTGGATCTGAAAGAGTTATAGTTCAAAGGTGCAGATAGAGTAAGGATAGACATGATCAGGCAATCATCCAGTACATTCCGCTGCCTACTGATCAAAGTGAACCATCTTACGGTCAATAGAAACTTCCCTGCTACACTGGTTAGATCAATTTGAATCCTACAATTAACCAGGGGCACTAGGCTATTGCTACCTGTGTAAAAATCCAAATAGATAAAATGCTGAAGTCAAGAGGTTCGACCAACACTACTAGTCAACCCAAACATCCACTCCGACGTCCTGCGGCTTATACTGCTTTCGGAATTTACTAACATGGTTGAATTTTGTAGAAAATGAAATATGCTGGAAACCCTACAGGAAATGTGATTGATTTTCCAAATAAATCCAAAACATACTGTTTGGTTAACTAAGGAAATAAGACATGTAAAAAATACACGAAAACATGCAAAGGGAATTAGATCCAGTGCAGCTAAAGCTATTTTCTGCGAGCCAAAACTACGTAGTTTTGGTAAAGGGTTCACTCAAAACGACATAGGGTTATAGTAAAAAACGTCAAAACGACGTCGTTTTGGCCCTCGCAGCAAATAGCAGTGCTGCACCGGATCCGAATCCCATGCAAAGTTTCCTCAAAATTATCTGAAACATTCTCAAGAAAAACAAATACTCGAATATACGCAATCCAACCGAGGCAGTTACTCTAACAAATGGCTGTTAGAAAACATTGAGTATCAACTTAGTAGTCGCTGCAATCCAGTTTATGTGAAATCCCAAACTCAGAAAATGAATTTAGGAAGAGATTTATAGCGAATAAATGCATAAGACAAGCTGCTGAAAGCACTGACTTGCAATTATCAAGCAGAATATACTTAACCTTCAAAATCTAACATTTTAATGCTAATAAAACATCAATGTGCAGCAGACGAGGACGAAATATGAAGCAGCATATATAGATAAATCTATACAACTACAACGATACCTCAACTGGAGTCCCTTTGTTTTCTAAGGTTAATTTCATCCTTAATAATCCAAGGCTCAGATTAAACCATCTACAAAGCACTACTACACCAATGTGGGTTTACACCCAAGATAACCTTGGGTTCACCACTTCCTTCCAAACTCTCATTTATCAATAAGGTACCCGGAGTTATTGCAATGGAATCTTCCTCGGTCTGCCTCTCTTCTTCTTAACTCCATCAGCAGACCGAACACCAAACGACATATCAACACCCATCCTCCGTGGTGTAGCCTGTTGAACCTGTGTTTGATGTTGTCGACTAATTGGCTGTGAATTCTGCTGAACTGGTTGAAAATGGCTGTTCATGTTACTATCATTGCTGTTAAACATAGAAGGCATCCAATTCGGGAACTCATTCCCACCTAATCTAGATTCCGAACTCTTAAAACCAATTGGAAAATAAGCCCAGCAGCAATGATACTCATCCTTTCCCGGCACTAAAGGCGGCAATTCTGCAATCTCAACACCATGGAAAGCTCTCTCACAGCTTTGGCACTTCAAACAACAACCTTCATAAACCCTAGGATACTCATACAGTACATAACAATATGGACACGCCGTCCAGAAACTCGCACTTACATTACCATTAGTCGAAATCCCCACTCCAGTCTGCTTTCTCCTCGGCTCACTCTCACTTCTCCTCACCGGAAGCTTCACCTGCTGCTGCTGATTCTGCGGATCACTAAAATTAATCTGAAATCCCTGCTGTTGAGAAAACTGATTCTGACTTTGAGTTTGACTTCTACCAGAAACCAAATCCACTGGCACAAATGGAGACGACACCAACCGATCAAACTGCGACTTTCTAACCGGATCGGTCAGCGTCGCCCACGCATCAGCCACAAACTTAAATGCATGATCCGCAAACGGGAACTGATTCTTATCGGGATGTAAAAGCAACGCCAATCGCCGATACTGCTTCTTAATCAGATCCAAATCATCCGATCTACGATCGATCTGCAAAATTGAGTACCAATCATGATGAATCTGATTAACGCGCTTTTCTGATGAGATCAGGACTTCGGAAATGGCTAAGATCTGATCGGATCCTTCTAAAAGAGGCTCGCTTTCTTGAGCGAGGATTGCGAAGTCACGTGCGCCGACTAGATCTCGTGATTGAAGAAGCTTCTCGGCTATGGCGAGGAGCCGATCGGCTTCACTGCGAGCGGCGGAATTAGGGTTTTGCATTTTGACTTTTGAGGTCGTAACAGATTGGGAATTCGTAGTATAATATCTGAATATATTTTGTAATATTATTACTCACATTTATTCAGAAAGCGAATTTTTTATAACGTTGATTATTAGTAATTTATTTTTGTTAATAAAATTAAATATTAGATTAAAAAGCAAAATACTCCCTCTGTCCCATAATGTTTGTCCACTTTCTATTTTGGGTGTCCCCTTAAGTTTGTCCACTTTCCTTTATTCTCAACCACACATTCTACTTTTTACTAATTTACTTATTAATCATTTATTTTCAACCACACATTTTATACCTTCTTTCTACCTTAATTACTGTGCATTTTGTGCTTTTGGACAAACAAAGCGGGACGGAGGGAGTATTAGTTAATAATTGTCACAAAAAATGAATAAAATTTCCATGTTATCTAAATACAGTATCATCGAAGTACTCCAATTCCAGCCTGGCAACAATGATTAAAATCCCCTACATGGCACCTCAAAATAAAACCAAATGGACACGCGACAGAATGAATCTATAATTACAATTCGTGCACCAAATGTTAACTAATTACAGAAAACTCCCGATTTTGCGTGAGCAAATGAAGATTCAACTAGGGTGCACCGAAACACTCCTGTACAAGATTAAACCCTTACTTTGTCCTTTTCTGAAAAATTCATCGACCAAAACCTGAACGAAAAGCTTCGATTACGTCCTCAAATTCGTCCTCATCTCTCAATCATAATCTCTCCTTATCCTCTGATTAAAGAATCTCGGAATCCCAGTTTCAGATTCCGCCAAAGAATCCAATCCACGTTACAACCTAATCTCTAAACTCAGGTATGTAAAGATCCGAACTTGACTATGATAAGGTCGATTGAGTTCAGGATATTCGAAGCTTGAGTCGAAATATGACTTTTTTGAGTTGGGTTTTTCGATTCAGGGTTTTCTGTAAGGGTTTCGGTTAGTCGGTTGATTTAGGATAAGCAAAGAATGCGAAAGTTTTTTTGTTTTTTTGTATTTTTGGATAATTTGATGAGAATTTTCTGTGATTTTGGTTTGCTAAATTTGGATGTTAAGGTTGTGTACAGGTGGAGTTTGGAGCATGATTGTTGTCTGTTTGTGTTGTATGTGTTTGTTGAGTATTTAATTTGACCATGATTTGGAATTTTGTATGCTTTTATTACTGGTTAACTTTGTGTTTTGATTGTCAAACAAAGACCTAAATCTGGTAACTTAGAATTGGCTTATTTTGGAATGTAAGAAAGTATCGCTTTGTTTCGGTGTATTGTGGTGAAATTATTCGTTCCCAGCACAGATTGTCGTGAATTCATTGTTTCTTTTGGTTTTTCGGTTTTGTGTAATTTTTCGTTTCCATTTTGAATTGGATTGCTTGAATGAGTTAGAAGTAGAGAAAGATACGAGGGTAGAAGTTCCTATTATCTTTCGTTTACCCTTTAGAAATCCCCAAAAAATTAAAAACGATGACGATGTTAAGGGAGTGGTTTTTTTGAACACGAATGCTTTAAGTTTCGGTGCTTCTAAATTGAGTTCCCTTGTCAAGGGTAAGAGTTTTATGAAGAATAACAAACTCATTGTATCTCTTTGTCGTGTCTGATTGGTAGTCTTGATTCTCGCAGGCACAAAATTATCATCAGATCACATTCTTGTTGCTAGTTGGAAATTTATTGTGTTTACATGTCTGTGGGGTTCACCCCTCTTTCGTGGCTGTCGTGGAGGGGGAAACATCAGCAGCCAAAACTTGCTAACGGCTCATCGTCAAGTACCACTCAAGATCCAGGTTTATGGGAGCTGGATACAGTAAAGTTTCCGTTAGCTAATGGAAACAACATTGGCTCTTCTTCTAGGAGAGTAAAGAAGAAATGGAATAGTCGTGAGGAGCGTAAAATTGACAAAGACTACGACATTGTTCTGTCCCTAAAGATGGTGGATGCGTTTCTGGAACTGAATCTGATGATTCTGACTGGTCAATCGGATGGTCAGAGCCTCATGGACCTGAGTTTCACAATGATGACGATGAGATAAATAACAGCTTTGCTGTGCTTGTTCCTTGTTATGGACGTGGAGTGCACACTGTCGCCGACAGACCTCAAATTCAGATTTTAGTTCCAACTGGGAACTTCTCAGATGGCTTACCTGCTGGTAACATTTTGCCGCTTCATCACTTTGTTCATACCTATCAACGATAGTGTTGTTCATTTTCATTAACTAAAAGTAACTCCGTTTTGCAGAAAGCAAGAAGTTCATGGAACAATGGATATCATCGCTTCAGAACAACTAATCGACCTCTTCATTATTCAGACACATTATCGCTATTGCGGCACATTTATGTGGACTTGTGAAACTGTCAATATCAAAAAAACAGGAAAAGACATGTTGTGGTACATAATTTATGTAGCCTGGTTTGCGCTCTTATTGGATCGTTCCTGACCTGACCTGACCGACAGCTAATGCAGTTGCGGAAAATGGAACATCTCGCCGTGGGTAATGTATGAAACTTGTTGTATATTGATGTAAACTAGTTATTCAATGCACAGTGTGAAGACATGTTTCATGAAGAGAAATTCTTCTTTCATTCCATTCGAGTGTTAGATGACATTACATTTATGTTTACCAACATCAACCCACAAGCTAGACTCGGTTCACAAAATTAAACCGCTCAAACCAAATCAAACCAACCTAACCCAACCGGTCCAATGCCAGTTTCGCCGTCGTGTTCCCCGGCTCAATTTCAACCGCTTTCTCATACGCCGCCTTAGCCTCCGCCGTCATCTTCTTCACCTCGTAACACTCACCCAACAACCTTAACACCTTCCCTTTCTTACTCTCTTCACAAATCCTCACCGCTTCAACCAAATCCTCAATCGCCGAATCAACTCTCACCTTCCCAACCCCATCTTCAACTCAGCCCTCTTACACAACGCATCCCCTCTCTCCACATCCGACAGCGATTTCTTAGCTAAAGGAGACAACGCAGCTTCAATCGAATCAAGCGCAGCTTGTTTAAATCCTGTAAATCGAGAGCTAAAGATTTAAGAATATGTGAAGCAGCGTCTTTTGGGTCTAAAACGATGGCGTTTTCAGCTTCAGCGATGGATTGAGTTAATAGAGTATTGCGTGCAGAGCGGGATGTGGTGGATCGGGCTTTGGCGAGGAGCTGTGCGCCTTTGACGAAGTGTCGACGGGATTGGAAGGATGCACGATTACGGTAGCGGAATTTGGTGAGGAGGTTTTGTGGGATGTTGTGCATAGCGAGGAAGAAGAAGACTGTTACGAGCATCATGGCGGCTTGGAGGAGCAGATCTGCTGGAATCATTTTGGTGGAGATTGTGTTTTTTTGTGGAGATTTGTGTTTTTTTTGGTGGAGATATTTTGTGGTGTTGGAGTTGGTTGAAGTTGTGACTTCTGTTTATTTACTACGAGGGGAGAAGCCGCCCTATAAGACTTTAATGTGGTGGTTTGTTCGGCTTTATTTTTTTTCTTTTTTTGGTGGATCACAATTGACTGAATTGAGACTAGAGAGAAAAGGCCATTTACCACTTCTTCTTTTTTACTGTAATTTTAAAATCAATATCTTTTAACTAAATACACAAATCCATGCATAGTAAAATGTACAAATTTTTAAGCAAAAAGAGATTTGAATCGAATTTGATTATATATAATATAAATATGATTTTGATTAAGGTTCTAGAAGAACAGATAAAGTAAATATGAGACAATGAGATATGATCTCAATTATTCAATACAAATAATCCAACGAATGAGATTTGACAACCACCCATTATATAAAACTAACTTTAATCTCAATCGCAGATTAATCTATTCCAACGGTTGATATCAAGTCATTCCATCCCACTTAAGTTATTTGTTTCTCTTGAACTTTCCCTGATTTTATTGACGATTATAGAATAAGCCACATTTTTCTTTAAATATCCTTAAGTCTGTTATGATTCATAGAAATGTTCAAAGAGGACAATTAAAATTATGTGAGACGGAATGACATATCAACCATTGATTTTCATCAATCCAACGGTTGATGTTGATGACCAACAATTCTTAATCGTCTTATGTTTTTCGCTAATTCATTTTAATTAAAAATTAATTTAATTATACAAACCAACGATTGAAATTAAGTCTCAATTTCACATTAATATATACAATCCCTTGATCTTAATCCTATTAATCATAACACTAGATCAAGGTAAAATTAGAGTCAAACCAATTCCATATAACACTAAATCGTTGTAAAAATAGAATCAAACCGACTGTAGAAAACACAATTCATGGGACAACTTGAAAGTTGAAACTAAATGTTAAGGTAGCCAAATTTCGGACACTCTAATGGAACTTGTTCTCTTCAAAGTAATGCACCAGATCATCCATGTAATGTTCGTTTACATCCTTGTCTCCAAAGAGCCTCCTCATCCCCCCTTGTATTTTTCCTCAACTCCTCAGCCTCCACTCCTTTAAGACCCTTGCACACTGACTCAGCTACTGAGTCACGAGTGAACAACCCGTCCAACTCACCTCTCCCCACCTCCAACCCAACACCTTTCTCCACCATCAACCTAGCATTCAACGCTTGTTCATTCATCATAGGCATCAGTATCAAAACTAGTCCTGCACTGAGTCCTTCGATAATCGAGTTCCACCCGCAATGAGTCAAAAAACCGCCTACTGAGCTATGACTTAGTATTCGTACTTGCGGAACCCATGCAGTGCACACCATACCACGGCCTTCGACTCGTGACTCGAAACCTTCCGGTAGCATATCATATAGAGCTGTAGTCTCCCATGGAGGGTTCCTTAACACCCAAAAGAACGGCAAATCGGACTTCTCCAACCCGAGAGCTAACTCGGTCAACTCATATTGAGTCAATACGGACTCTGTCCCTAGCGCAACATACACCACCGAGTTCAACTCATGCCCATCCAACCATCTCTTAATCTCAACCCATTCCTTATCATCATCCATTTCACTCAAATCGGTATATTTCGAAAAGGGCGGCAAAAATCCAAGGGGTCTAACTCGCCCCTGAGTCAACTCACTACCCAACTCAAACCACTCCGGTTCGAAATCAGGCGAACTTCTAACTAAAACGACGTCGGCATCTCTTGTCGTCAACCCAAAACGCTGCATATCGTTCATTCCCGATTCATTTCCAGACCGAGTTTCCAACAATGCTCTGATTTCATACTCATGAAACTTCACACTCGTTTCAAACGGAACCCATTTAGGAACCTTCGCATACTCCTCAACCGAACCCATATTCCTCGACGCATCCTCTGCGTCCAAAAGCACGTCCGGCGGTCCCGTAAAACAGAGAACAGCGGCTGTGAAGTTGTACAAGAACGCTGTACGGATTCCAAGCTCTGAGTCGATCGGAATGAGCCATGGAGAGGCGTAATCGTGGATGATCCAGTCGGGTTTTGATTGGGATAGGAATTTGGTGATTTGGGGTTGAAGAAAGTCGATTCCTTTTTTGATGAATTCTTGTTGGTGAGGTGGGACGTCAGTGGTTGACTCAGCGTTGACCGGTAGTGGTTGGAGATGTGGGAAATGGAGAGGGATGAAGGTGATGTAAGGAGAGAGATGAGGTGGGATTTGAGGAAGACGTTGGAGGTTTTTAGGGGTTGAGATGAAGGAGATTTTGAGACTACGGCGAGCGAGATGGTTGGCGAGGTTGAGGAAGGGGAGGAGGTGTCCCATGGCTAGGAATGGGAACATGGCGATGTGCAAAACACTGTCGTTTTGGTAGTCCATTGTGGTTGGCTGATAGGTGGAGTTGAGTTTTGGAGGGTTGGAAGTGAAGAATCTTTTGAATATGTGCTGGATGTTATTGGAGGGATAGAGAAGTTGGACTTGAGTTTGAGTTGCGCCAATAATGTTGTAGAACATTATCTACAGTTTTAAAATGGTGTTATGTAAAATAATGATTAAACATTTACATGTTGGAAGGTTTTGGACGAGTTCGGTTCCTTTGCAATCTTAATGGATATGTGCATTTTGAGATTCCGCTAATTGCACTTTTACTCCAACGGTGCGATTGCTTGGATCGCAGAGATCACAGATGAAGAAGTAGGTCGCAGATGAAACGACCTCGATTTTGGACATTTGAGACTGTTTTGGAGTGGAGGTATTGGCATTTGAGAGTGGAGGTTTCATTAAAAATGTATTTTAACCGTAAATAAAAGTAGGATCGTTTCTATAAGTTTTACTTGTTGCAAGGATATTCACCAGCCTCTTCTTTTCCTATATGGGTATATTTTATGGGTGCAGGTAAGGTATGGCAAATGCCTAGGGCCCACCCTTATCAGGGGGGCCCTATATATTTTAGACTTTAATGTAAAGATTTGATTAAGTGGACAGCTTGGTGTGGTTATTAAGTGTTTATATTCGGTAGAGTGTTTATTAAGTGGTTATTAAGTGTTTATGGATGGTGTTCTAGATGCATTCTCAACCAATAATTCATACCAAAACTGGTGGGAAACGGTCTTTAAATGTAAGAGTTAGCCACTTTAGCATCCATTATCTCATCAAAGTGCACAACTTCAAAAAATTAGACAAAATGATAACCTTTGATAATAATAAAAATCAAAACAATAAAAATAAATATCTTTGTAAGTTGACGGTTCGCTGTATGAGATTCAGATCCATCGTAAGACATCGCACGAATAAAACATGAAAGAACTACTAAAAAGAGTACGAACTGCACTGCAGCACCTATAGATTTTCCATATTTATCTTTAACTTGTGGATTTAATCTTGACTGCTAGTAATTAATATATATAAATATTTCTGTGTTTGCATAGAATTCATGATATATTAAATATGGCTATTAATGAATGACCCGCAGAATTTTGTAAAAAATAAATTACCTCCTGGAGCATATAAATATATGTTACATAGCCATCGAATTCGAAAGTGATTCTTACTTTAAATCATTTACAGGGAGACTGAGGAGCGTAAAAATTACTCGTTGCGGAGGAAGAAGTAAGAAAAATGTCGAAGGAAAAATGGACAGTTTTTTTCTTCATTGCATTGGTGTTTTTTTGCCTCTATTGTCAGATTTCAAGCGCATCCGAGTTCTCAGAATGTTACAAAGAATGTGCTAAGAAAGCTGTCGATGTCCTTCCTTGTACAGCTGTTTGCGCAACCAAAATAGCTATGAAGTAATCCATACATTTTAAGTAGTATGCATAAAATTAAGGTTGTTTTATGTAATATTCATTACATTAAATATATCATTATATTTTTTGTCTGTATTTTACCATCAAAAATTGCATTATTTTATCTGTTGAACATAAGTTTACATCTTTTGCTTGTCTAAATTTCTGCACTTGTTCCGGCCACTACTGCTCGCATTACGCACTCTCACGCTGATAAACAAGTTACAACGATCCAATTTAAGTGATTTTTATTTATTTAATTTAGAATTACGTACTTTCAACTCGTTATAATTAATCAGACAACACATACCGATATTGAATAGAGATGACTTTTTTGAAGGGGTATAACGTTAAATGCTCGCTCTGCATTCTTAACTGATTTCGAATTTCACAACAAGCAAAAGTTGACAAGAAGTGGCATGCCCCGAAAAATTGTATTAAACTTGTGGGAGACAGATATATATATATATATATTTTTATTAAACTCAAGATGTAGATGCATTCAAAAAATTATTTTTAACGAGAAGAATATTTAGCAACTTTACCATGCATCTACCATGCGTGTGAAAATGTAGTGTTAGCCTCATATAGAGAAGCTAAATCAAGTTCCAACAATGATATTTTATTTAGTGTTATTTTTTTGCTAGAAAACTATCTTCTGGTAAATCAATTTCGGATCCCGCATTCTTGCCGGAAAATTAGCTTTTAATTATGATTTAAATCTAATTTTGATAATAAACAACTAAGTTAATAGCATCATAACTAAAAAAACCCAAAAATTAATAAACATCAGGCGATGGAAGGTCAAGATTTAATGGTTTCTGTATTGAGACGTGGTTATAAAAAAATTGAAGGGATAATTTTATTAAAATTGAACTATTTAGAGTGTGATTTTCGGAGAAAAAACTCTTTTATCGAACTAATATCAAAACATTTTCTTTTAAGTTCAATTTTCTAGTTGCTGGCTTTCCCAGATATGCATATCTGCAACAAAAAAAACTAACATGCGAAAGGAATATTATCAAGCCTAGCGGGATAGAAATGAAAAAAATGATTTTAATTCTCGTGAGACGTAAAGATAGAAAATTTAAAATAAGTATCAAAAAGTAAACGCTTAGAATTAATGCAATATTTACAATTAAAAAAAATCATTATAATTATGAATAATATTGCAGTTAGTGCAATTCCATTTTATTGATGATTAAATCATTGACAACTCGTATTCAGTAAACGGGATGAAATTAAAGTATAAAATTAAGTCCACTGAATTAAAAAAAGAGAGATATATAATCGATAAAATTAGTGAAAAATTGTGAGAATTCGTGATGCTCGGTATTTGGTCACAAACATTATCATATTGGGAAATGCAATCCCATTTTTGGAAAATTAGTCTTTTGGTTATTCATAGCTGTGTATTTTTATGCTAATATAAGCCATCCAATCTTCATTTTTTATAAAAGAAAATATGAATTCTATGGGGAAAAAACTATATTAGTCATTTAGGTATATTTAATGTGATTAATTCCACATATTTTAAAGTAAAGTACAATAAATTACTAGTCTAAAGAAAGAAATATCTGGACGCTTATATTTCCGTGAAACAGTGAAAACAATCTCAGTTGTTCGTTACTAATAATCTAACATACGAGATTTAAACTCATAATAATCATTAAATCCAATTATCACGTGTTTTTGACAAATCTAATTTAATTATCAAATTAATCAAATCAACGATTATAATTTATTCATTTCGTCTCACAAAAATATAATACTCCTCTTAATCTTAACCCTCTATTGCATAATTAGAAAGCATGGTAGTATAAATAACATAACATAGTCATCAAAATCTATTGTGCTTAAATCTTTGGATTGAGGAGTCCCAAAATTACAAGCTGTGTTGGAGATAAAGTGAAGTGAGATAAAAATGGAGAAGAGAGGAGCTAATTGTGTCTTCATTGGAGTGATTTTATTATGTATGTTTGGTTGTCTACATGCATCATTTAAGAAGTGTTACGATCAATGTTATACCAGTTGTTCAGAAAAAACTGTCATCGACGCCTTACCGTGTGGGCTGTTTGTGCTACGCAATGTTTTCTACCTCCGCAAACTACGAAAAGTATGTCTACGTGCACTTCAGATTGTGTTCGTTCGTCATGTTCAAAATTAAGCAGCAAGAAAAAACATAAGACAGGGAAAGTTAAGAAATGCTTAAAAGTATGCAGTAGGAGATGCAGTCCACCTGATAACTAAAGAAAATGATACATGAAGCTGAAGGAAGGATCATAAGTATGATTGAGTTTTAGTAATGTTTATCCAATTTCAATATTGATCTTGTTTAGATTTGTTTAATTTCAAACATTTTGAATACAATTTTATTTTATTTAAATTCATTTTTGATACATTTTGAGCTTTTTTATATAAAAAATTGATTAAAAAATGGACAATCTCCAGTCTCAAGCCAATTATATTATTTCCTCCTATCTACCCGCAGAACCCTATTCTATCCCCACCAGGAATCGAATCCGGATTAACTCTAGTGATGACACTTATTGCATCAGCTGTTGCCAACTGAGCTAACGTGATGGATATTTTGAGCTTACTATTGTCTCTTGTCTTATTGTTGTGAATAAGGTTCGATTTGAGCTTAAATGAAGTGAGTTTCATCAAAGGTGAAGATGTTACTGAAATGTAAATTTAAGACATGAACAGGTTGGAACAGGTTGAAAAGGTCAATACATGAAAATGGCGTAAAAGAAGGCCATTAGGATTCAGCAGCTAGAAATAATAGAAACCTAATTAGGTTACAGGGCAGCCGGAATTTTAGATAGTGGCGTGGATTTCACATATCTATGGCCTTCCACAAATTATTGCAAGTATCAAAAGCAGTCTGGTTTTCCACATCCATTTCAAACTGTTGAACAGCTTTTGTGTCCCTGTTCACAATATCTGCATCAGTTTGGTTAAGAACAACTTATGTGCGAGAGTGAGATTTAACATTTAAGCATATTAGATGATGAACAAAATAATGAAAATGAAATAGAAGGATACGTCCTGAGATTTTGGCTTTCTGGTCCAAGTCTGGTATGATATTTGTGACGGATGCGTAGAAAGATAGCATAGCTCTGGGCACATTACAAATCTCATCAGTTCTTTATAAGATTCATGTGTAGTAATGTAAAGCAAATGCAAGCACTTGATACTTCAGAGACTCATTGCGATCAGGCACTATGTGAGAGTCCATTTCACTAGCTAGTAGGGAAAATTTCTTACCCAGCACGCTTCTCATCTTGCCCCATTTTCTGCAATTTCTTCTTCTGCTCCTCGACAGAAATCCTTTGTTGCTCCAACTCTGTGATCTCATTGACAATAACTGTGTAGTTGATAGATAAATTTATAAGACGCATCACCAATTTGAACATTGGAAAACATGGAAGGTATATACATTATCTAATACCCTCGAATTAATTACTTATCTGAGTTCCTCTCTAAGCAATCGCTCCCTTTTTTCCGCATCTGCCAGGTCCCTTTCTAGAGAACTTATTTCAGAATCATCAACAATGTCAGACTTGGTCTTCTCGGTTTGTTGTTTGCATGAACTTATCTTTTTCTGGTAATCTGCATCATTAAAATATATTGCATATTTTTATCCACACACATTATTACATAAAACTGAATCATAACTATGCCACGGAACGCTGTTAACTTTTACGTCACCAACCTTCAATAGAGCTCAAAGTCTCATTGTAACTTGAGTCACAAGAGGATTGAAGAGACTCAGACTGTTTAAAACACAAAGCCAGATTATTCAAATCCTTCTCCTCCTTAAGGCAGTCTAACAAATCATTGCTGAAAGACACCAACATGTCCACATCAATGTTATATGCCTCATCCATTACGCCGCACTAAACCTTCAGCTAAACTTCCTCTGCAAACACTATCACGATTTCACCTCCATGTGACAAAATCCATAAGCATAACCCAAATCAAAATTTTCACATAAGTCAAAAACTAAACAATTCACGTAAATTCACATAACAGAATTCAACAAAGCACTCGAACAACAACTACATCAAAAAATGGATCATCAAAAAAAATTCACAAGCATATCATCAAACAACTTTTATGCATATACAAGTCATCAATGCACGCTAACAGCACAAAGAATCATTTAATACCAAATCTCACAAAATTACATCAAAACCAATCTAAAAATTCAGTAAAATAGATCAGTTAGAAATACACAAACATAGAGCTTGAAACCAAAGCCGCATAAAGATCAAGACTTGCGCACACCCAACTCATTTAAACAACTAAAATGACTCCACTCGAATCGAACTTCAGGCCTTTTATCAATTTACTGAACAACAAACCCTAGTTAGCTGTATTCAAAAATTAAGATTACCCCTTTGTTTTCTTGAATCGAATTTCTGACTCCCTGAACACCACGTCACCGGTTCGGATCGCCGGAGAGCTAAATTTTGATTCCTGAAAGCTTCCACGAAAGTCGGCGATTTTTCGTACTGTGTAAATTTGAAAACAAGAACGAAAGGACTTTGGTTTTGGAGACTCAGTAGTTTTAGCTACGGAACTACGCTGTCTCTATACAACAATTATAGATGAAACGTATCGGTCGTCGGTGAAAGCTATTTGTGTTATAAATTAGTGTTTAGCGACGAAAATATAAGGCTAATTAAATTTATTGATATCAAATGCAATGATTATAAAGAGTGCATATCTTATTTATTCATTTTTTTGGTGAATCTCGTAAACTTTATTTTATTTTTTAATCGTATTTCATCAGTGATTGAGATTGTATCACGTGTCATATGCAATGTCACGTATAAAATACGCGCAACTCACACGTCGACAAAATCTTATACATTGATAAAATAAAATTAAGGAATAAAAACAGATTTACGAATCCATCAAAAAATAGATTCATGTAAATGAATTCCTGATTATACGTATGAAAAATTAAAATCTCAAATGCACAAATATTGTTGTTCAAAAAGATAAAAATGTCCTTCAATTTCTTTTCAACTATTAGTTATGAGCGGTGCACTAAACCAATAGCATAATGGAGTTCGGATCCAAAACAGCGTACAACCCAATACAACATAAATTCAAAATTCAAATTTAATAGATAAAACGACGTAGTTTTATTTTGCATTAAACCAATAGCATAATGGTATAGTTTTGATGTAAATAAATTAAAACTGCGTCACTTTTATTTTGGTGTTTGCAGCACCGAATCCCATTCCTAGTATAATGAGCAGCAATTGAGGATAATCCAATTTACTATTTACTAAACTAATTGTGATCATCATAAAGAAAGAGTTGACAATTGTCATTATTTAAACAGACACGATTCCTTAAAGGGTTACTCATACGATGATTTGTTTTTTAATATTATCTATTCGTAGTGAACTTGATATACCATTTTATAGTGCAGAGACAGTGTGTGTCCTTTAAAATGAACTGCTCTTTTTTTTGATTGAACTCTTTAATAGTGATAAGAATGATGCTATTTTGTTTGCATGAATTTTTCTAAAGTTGTTATTAAAAACTGATATAAATAGCAACCAAAATTCAAGAGGTTACTTTTAGCAAATAAACCTCCATGAAAGATTTCAATATTGTAACAAAAAGCTTCAGCATTCATCAAGTGTAGTATTTGACTATCTCAGTGATAATACTTTAGCTTTAGAAATTCCCAAAAGTTGCACAATTGCTGTATATATTAACAAAAGCATCAGTCATATATATTTTCTTTAAAGTTGGTTTCATAATCTTCCTCAAAAGATTTGTATAGTCAAAGACTTTTGCTAGTGATAATGCTTGCACTATACAGCAATTGCTAATGGCAGCATGATAAGGTGGAATGCTGGTGTGTTGTGTCCCCTAACACAAGTTTTGTACTATTAACTTTGTCCATTTCAATATGAGTCAATGCCCTTTCCTTAAGTAGTAGGGAACTATAACATGAACACATGTGTGTGTGTGTTTGTGTCCTTACAATGTAAACTTATTGGTCTAAGTCCACCATACATACTATTCATTTCAAGCTTTTAACAAATTTCATTTTTCATAAGTGCCAAAATACTTAAGAGATTGACTTAAAAATAACTACGCCCTGTGTTACGTAATTTTTGTCTCGTTTCATTATTATATATCTCACATATATCAAGGAACTGAGACAAAAACAAGGGGATTACTCCCTCCGTCCCTAAATGTTTGTCCACTTTCCATTTTGGGTGTCCCCTTAAGTTTGTCACATTTGCTTCATTCTCAATCAGATATTTTACTTTTCTACTTATATACATATAAATCATTTATTCTCAACCACACATTTTATACCTTCTTTCTTCCTTAATAATCGTGCTGGTTGTCCTTTTTGACAAACAAATGAGGACGGAGGGAGTACATGTTTAAGGATGTTAAATTAAGATGATTGCTAAAAAGAGTTTGTACAATGAAAGAAAAGGAAACTATTTCTCAAGGTAAAATTCAAAACATCTTTCTAGAAGCTATAAAGTGGCTTAAGGTTGGAATGAGGGTAACAAGGAGTCAGATTCTTTAGATGATGGAGACTTCAATAACTGATCATCAATGCATAATATAGTGTCATGGTTGGTGCTAATATTGATATTGGCATTGTCGATTTCCACTTTAATGGGCTCCACTAGATTTGTTGAAGGTGTTGATATTGGCAATGATGAGCTTGTTTTGGAGTTGGGACACTTAGTGAGGTCTAAAGCTCTTTCAGCTTGAAGACTCCAATCAGTATTGATTAGGACAATGAACATTATCAAGGCACAAGAAGCTTGTGCAGCTAAGAGACCCAACCACAATCCTTCAAACCCTAGTTTGGCAACAAACCCCATCAAAATTCCAACAGGCATGCCCACAAGGTAAAATGAGCCTAAGTTGATATTGGCACCAACTGTAGGTCTAGCACAGCCTCTTAAAACACCGCAACCGGTGGTTTGTGGGCAGTTCCCGAGCTCGCAAAGTCCAATGATAGGCAGTGCAATGGCTGTTAGTTTGAGTATTTCCGGATCATTTGTAAAAAGCCTTCCCCATATATGCCTCATTAAAGTAGTAAATGTCATTGCTGCCAAGCCTAACAAAACTGAACAAGCTAGAGAAACCATCATGCAGAACCTGGCCTTGGCCGGACGATTGGCACCCAGTTCATTCCCAACTCTGGTGGAGACACCAAGACTGAGGGCCGAGGGGAAGACATAGACTAAAGAAGTTGTTTGGATCAGAATCCCCATTGATGAAATGGTGGCTTGTGGATTCACCAAAAGGCCACAGAGTAAGATCATGAATTCATACCACCACCATTCTAAGCATACTGATACACAAGTAGGGATGGCCAAGGAGAGTAAGGAAGTCCATCCTCTGATGCAGTCCATGCTCGGAGCAATCCATGAAGGCTTGTAAACTCCTGAGATTAAAATGAAGCAAAAGAGCAGGAAGACGAGGTTTGCATTAGTCCAAATCATGGCCATTGCAACTCCAGCAATCCCCATCTTGAAATAAACAACTAGCAAGAAGTTCAGAGGCACATGAATGAGGACCGAAATGGCAGAGCAGTAAGTTATTGGCAAAGTTATGTTCTGAGTTCTCAAATATATTCTGAGAGGGTGGAGTAGAGCTAAGAGGAACAAGTCTGGGATCGAATAAACGATGAAAACATGTGCCACTGAGGAGATTGACTCATCCTGTCCGCAAAATGTAAGTATGCTCTTCATGTTAAGCCAAAGGAACGAAATGGGTATGGCCACTGAAAGCAAGAGAAGAACAGTTCTCTGTAAAGTTAGGCCTAGGAGCTTCATCTGCTTGGCACCGTAAGCTTGTCCACAAATGGGTTCCATTCCCATAGCCAAGCCGGAGATCACAGAGTAGCCAGTAATATTTGCAAACCCAATTGCTAATGAGCCACCTGCAAGCTCAAGCTCGCCTAAGTAGCCAAGAAAGAGCATTGAAACCATGGCTCTCGAGTACCATAACAGCCCTGTCATCAGTGTTGGCCCGGAGATTTTTCCTATGGCTCTGATCTCATCCACTGCCTGAAGAGAAAAACACACATGCAGAATAAAAAGCTGTTAGAACACCAAACATTAATAACCTTTAAAATACTCGAGCCAGCGATACACGTAAAAGGCTCAAACCCAAATCATTTCAGTAGCTTTTGTAAGTTTGTAGCATACCTCAGATGCAGAGGGCCATCGATGAAGGTCAGGGTGATGGTGATCAGAGGCGGGGCATGGGAGATAGTAATCCATCGAGTTCTTCAACTCCTCAAAGTACAAAGAAGCTGAAGAATCAGGTGTGGGAAAATGGGATGAAAGGTTTGCATCTGAGTTGCACATTGTATTACAAGTTGAACTTTAAGATAACAAAGGTTTATTGAGCTTGCTAATCTTCGGGTTCTCGCTAATGGTAGATTTTCTAGAAAGGTGGTGTTAGTGAGAAGCTCAAGTGTGGAAGACTCTATTTATACACATAAGCTGGAGCAATTTTGAAGGGTGTAAAATTAGAGTTTTTGAAAAGTGAACGTGTCACTAGGTTTGGAGGGGTGAGGGGGAAAAAGGGTTGCCCAATTCGACTCTGAGCCCAACTTTTTCTCACAATAAATTCAATTTATTGTAATAAAAACAAGAAGGGCTGTTTTACTCATGATCAGTAAGGATTGGGATCATGTGTTGCCCAACAAAGTTTTACGGTCACAAATGAAATGCTTAATTTTGAGTTACTGAACATTAAAATTACGTCGTTTTGAAAAGCGTTCAAGATTTTTAATTAGGGATTTAGTAAAACTGCTTGAATTATTATAGACCGAAACTACATCGTTTTACAATTAAATTTTAAATTTTTTAATTTGGTTGTACGCCGAACAGAGTTCGAACCTAAGTAGTAATTGACTAGTAAAAATATATATATGTATTTTTCGCCTTGCTAACAGATAATGTCATTATCAAGAGAGGTCAAGATTGAACTTATGGTAAAATCGCATTAAAACCTAAGAAAAGCAGACACGCAAAGTAACAAAAAAATAAAAAAGGGAAGAACTTGAACATGCCAATAAACTAATGACTTTTAGAAACCGCCCAGGGAACAGCTCCCCTTGATGAAACTCAAGTTAGGTTTTGCTGTTGTTGTTGTAGTGTTCATTCATAATGGACACACATAGTGTTTGGCATCTAGTTAATGTTAATGGGTGTTTTGTTTGACATTCTTTAAATTAATTCTAGCTTTTGATACCTTTTGATAAGATGAGATTTATTAGTGCCTTATCATACATTATTAATAAACCGTCCGGTAAAAATAGAATTTAATATTAAACAAAGTCTTATCTTACTGTGGATATTGCCAAGTGGTATGCATAACATAGAATTTGAGAATGAGTTCCTTGGCTGTGTATACTTTCAGTAATTTAGTTCAATGCATATTTTCTGTAGCAATGAAAAGGACTTAAAGGTTAGCATAGTTACAATTATTTTAGTAATATCATGTTTTGGTTGGAGATTTGTCGGCATGTTGAGTAGTAGGAATTGGTTAATGTACTTTTCTTATCGTCCAAACACTCAGTTCATAATTATTACTAATACAATAAAAGTATAAACACTCAGTTTATAATTATTATTAATACGATAAAGTATAGACTCGATAAAAAGAGAAATGTCGGATACAGCGATCATATGAGTTTATCGAACTTTTTTATAACTAAATACTGTCAAGTCCAAATCCCAACATCCATATTTTATCAGCTCAATAAGATTATAATAAATTTTCTCTTAGCTACTCTCTTCCTCACCTCCTAAAAATGGAGGTAAATGGTTAGCAAAGCTCAAACAAAATATTGATGAGTATTAAAAGAGCAATTTTGACACCTCAAATTTTATGGGATGAAATCCAAATACAGAAACATACCATGACAGTAAAAATCAATAGGTAATAATAACAACTTTCACAAAACACTATACATTTTCAGGCAAATACACTCTTATTTTTGTAGGACTAAATTTAGTTTAAATAGAAATTTCTTTATGCAATGTCGTTTGTGCGTTTTCTTCATCAATTGCCCCAACATCAAAAAATCACAGAATTTAAGGTTACGACAACGCAGATGGTTGGGGATAGGGTAGCAAATGCATATAAGACAGTCATTTTACCTTTACAATGAAGCGCATAAGAACATGAATACGACAATAACACATATCCATATCCTAATAGCATCGGATTTACACGTTTTTGTTTGCTAATCGTAAACATAAGACTTTACGTAACACACTTTCTCCAACTTGACAATGATATACCATTAGGATGAAATTTTTCCAGGAAAACATAACAAGTTTGTGTAATGGGGAGGTTAGTTTAAATTTCAAACTTGAAGTATTTTCAAGAAAAAACCAGATAGACAAGATATTTTTGAAGCAGAAAATTGGCACCAGAAGCCCGGCCAGGGTTGATTTGCTTATAGAAAGCTAAATTATCTAAACATATTAATGTGAAAGCAAAATGTGTCTGTTTCAATCAAGGGAGGAAGGAATCACTACGTAAACTGAGACAGTAAACCATGATAAGATTTCGTGTTTGATTATGATACTTAACATGAAAGGAAATGTTTAAGACGGAGTTATGACAAGGAGATATTTTAATCAAAGAAAAAAGGGAACTTTTACAGCAAAAAAAGATGAGGATCAGATGGTCAATAAGTTTGTGCTCCATTAACTCGCTAGATTTGACAAAGGTACTTTACCTAATGGGTGACCTAAATTGGTTTGGATTTATTAGCATGACAGTTATAGTGTAATCCAATTAAGGTCAGTTGATCTTGTAAAAAAGTTCTCTAAAGTGGCCTGTCCCTTGCTAAACTTCAAAGTGTAAAATTAGGTACGACGCAATTTTGATCTGTAGACTGTACTACTACCAGTGACTGTAATGTTTATCTTGAAAACGGAAATGATCTGGAGGTGGCAAGCCAGATCAGTTAGCAGAAATCAACTCAGTTGACAGGCTTTTTAGGAACCCTTGAGTGCTCCCAAGGGGGAGTTTGATGTTGGGGCTAAAACAGACAGAAGAAAAGCAGAGCTCAAAATGATGCCTAAGCAATATGATTGGAACTGTACTACTCAATCATTTGTAGGTATGGGTAAGTTAAAATTTACTCCCTCTGTCCCATAATATTTGTCCACTTTCCATTTTGTATGTCCCCTTAAGTTTGTCCACTTTCCTTTATTCTCCACCACACATTCTACTTTTTTACTCCCTCTGTCCCATAATGTTTGTCCACTTTCCATTTTGGGTGTCCCATTAAGTTTGTCCACTTTCTTTTATTCTCAACCACACATTCTACTTTTTACTCATTTACTTATTAATCATTTATTCTCAACCACACATTTTATACCTTCTTTCTACCTTAATTACCGTGCATTTTGTGCTTTTGGACAAACAAAGCAGGACGGAGGGAGTACTTATTTACTTATTATTCATTTATTCTCAACCACACAATTTATACCTTTTTTCTACCTTAATAATCGTGCATTTTGTGCTTTTTTAGACAAACAAAATGGGACGGAGGGAGTACTTACCAATACTAAGAGCATCTGCAGCGGCAACGTTCTCTCCGAGCAAGTAGCGAGAACGTTCTTCAATTGGTGTGCAGCGGCAGGTGCTCGAGAGGATGGATTGCTCGCCGAGAACGAACGTTCGCGAAGGATTGCTCGCGGAGCAATTCAGCGAGAACGTTCCGCGCGAGTGGATCTGGCTGAAACGGAGGAGGAAGAAGGCGAACGCGTGGAGAGCGTGGTTGATTTTGGGCCCAATGGGCTGATACTTCAAACGGCATTAAAAAATAATGCTAAGAATTTTGTGAGCCTTTAGATCAAATATTCAGATTTGATCTAACGGTCTTGTTTAATTCTTAACGGAAATATTTTTCAAAAATTTTAAAAATTTGAAAAAAAACTCAGAAAAAATAATGTTGATAAATTTTGATTTTTTCCTATAAATTAGAACTCATATTCTTTAATATTGTGGTTTTTATCTAATGTTGTATAACTTTAAATTATCTTTGTGTAATCTCTTTTAAGTAATGTTATGCGAATATTATATTAATTTGAAAGTTGAAATAACAACACAAAAATACTTGTTCATAAAAGAAAACATAATATAAAATACACACAACAACAAAAAGGAAACACAACACACAACAAAAATAAAAGGAAACACAACACACAACAAAAATAAAAGGAAACACAATACACTCATAATTGTTCACCGGTTTCCATATACCAGTTATGTTTCACCAAATCGTTTTGAAGCTCAGTGTGAAGATAAGCAGAATGAAGATTGGTAAGCCGTTCACCAAAAGTTGGAGATTGATGACCTCTTGTCACCGGATCATGAAGAAGTCGGTTACCATTCTGATCAGTTGGCCCATCGTACACGGTAAATGCGTTGCGTGGGTTGTGTGGATCTTCTTCTTCAACTTATTGTTGGTCGACCCTTGCGACCTGAATAAGATCCTTGCCATGCTGTTGGACAATTCTTCCACTCCCAGTGCATACAATCAATACTTCCTATCATACCTGGAAATCCTCGATGCTCTGCTCTTCGTAATAGACGTGCTAAGTCGGCCTCATTTGGAGAGCGTAGATATTGTCCTCCAAAATGTTCAACCACTTGACGACACCACATCTTAAAACATTCAAGAGTTGTTGATTCGGCCATTCGTGAGATCTCGGCACACTGATCAGCACATGAACCGTATGCCAACATTCGTATGGCCGCAGTCATCTTTTGTTCAGGAAGAAGACCAAGATCTCCAGTAGCATCACATCTTTGATGCCAATATTCATCATTATTACAAAGTGTATTTTTTATTCGATTAAAAAGATTTCTACTCATACGATACCTTCGACGAAAATCTCCTTCCGAAAAAATAGGTCTTTCGATGAAGTAGTCATCTAGTAAGTTCTGCCCTCTTAGTCCTCGTTGTCTTTCTCGATTTCGTTGTCGACGGGGTTTCGCCTCTTCCTCTTGAACACCCATTGTCGCTATCGCTACCGCATCCATAACAAATGAATTATTCATGTCATTCATTTCATTCATTCTTTGGTTGAACAACTGAAAACTGTCTTCGAAATTGTATGGATCCATTTCGTAGGTTTGAGATTGAAGCAAGAAGATTTTTGGTGTGATTTTACATGATTCATGAACTTCTTTTTATATAGATTTGTAGCTTATCCTCGCGTACACATGTTTTATTTTGATTTGTCAAAAATCTTATCGCAATCTAGTTGAAAAAATTTGATTGGCCAAATTTTTTATCCGAATCTAGATCAAATTTTCAATCATTGATGAAAAATGTAATCAAAATACGTATCAATAATTGCATGATATTTTTTAGTATTTTAAAAATAATTTTATTTGTGAATAGTAAGAGAAATTTCTCTCAGAGCAAATGGCTGCGTAAATTATGCATAATTGCTGTTACTATTTGATGAATAGTAACAGCAATTTCTCAAGGAGAACATTCTCCTAGAGCAAATGGCTGCGGATGCCTTAAGATTGAAAGAAAAAACAAAAAAAAGAAAAGTTCAGAAATTCATTTAGGGGGACTCTAAGTTGCCGAAAAATGTCAAATCTTATCATTTAGTTTTCTTGAATTTATTATAAGTTTTATCTTGATGGGGGTATGTGGAACGGGGACAAATGTGCAGAAAATGGAGACGTGTGGATAATTTACTAATGGAAATGGCAGCGGAAGAAAACAAATGTGCAGAAAAGTTTAAAGACGTGTGGAAACCCGGCAGATGGATTCTAGGGGACAATACGTGCGCCAATAGCTACCATTTATTTTCTTCAATTGGTATCCCGCAACATTTACTAGTGTCTTGCTGTGGGAGTCTTGCCTGTAATTCTCGTAGCAGGCAAGCACAGCAATTTTTTACCATTGTAGTAGCACTTTCTTTCACCCAGTTTTGTATTTTACAGGACCTTGTTTTTGCTTATCGTTTATAATTTTGGTATATATTTCCTTAATTTTCTTTTCCTCTAAATGCCTATCCTATCATTATTTTGGTCTTAGCAACAGGCAGAATATATCCAAATTTTAAGTAACGAAAAAAGTAGGGAAATGCTTGCCTGAATGCCATGGCCTTTGTCAGATTCCATGTGAATATATCCAGCTAGCCCAATGCATGCAAATGATATGCAGATATATCCCAGCCTGTTAGGATATTATGATTAGCCAATGAGATGTCACATAAACTGAAATGCTATTATTTAGATGAGCCAGATACCAAGCTGTGAGCCACATTTTAGTTTTGGTGCTTACTGTATGGATGAGAGTGGGGTTGCGTAAAGGCTAAGCGAAGGCTAGTCCACAGCTTAGATTCAAATATCGAAAGGGTGTCATGTTGCAGGATAAATGCGTCCAGCAGCTTCTAGTCTGATCAGTACCATTCCCCATGACCACAAGTTGTGCTGAGAAACAAAAAAAGATGATGTAAATTTCAGACATGGGAATTTATTTGGTGTCAGCAGTGCGAAGCTTTTACATAAAAATATCAACAACAAAAACTGACTTTAGAGAACCTTATGTTCTAAATTGCATCATCTATCTTAAATCTTAACAGAAGATAGTGACATCAAAACATTGGTATTCGTACTCAGGTTATCAGTACCAGTTTGTGGATTACCTCGTTATCCTTGCACACAGTTTAGCAGTAAATATTATGAAACCAAATCATACCTAGAGGCTACAAGCTTGTAAATTCATAATGAAACTACATACTATATCTAGTACGACGGACAAGAATATATCAGGCTCCACTTATTGATGCACAAATGGGCAACACATTATTAACTGGTGGACTTCGTTACACCAGCATTTCGTCCAAAGATATATATGACAAAGATGCCTAATGCAAGGAAATGAAGACCTAAAAAGGATTCCAGGGTTAATAAAAACGAAAGAAATGCCGTGGTGACAATCTGAATTCTGATATGACAAATGTTCCAAGTCCTAAACATAATACAAAAAACGGTCTTATCAAATTTCATTTTGAGCAAATTCAGTGGCAACTGTTCAGTTAAGTACAACTGAATGTAATATTTCCCTTAAGGCTTAAGCATCTTAAGAGATAAAGAATACATAAAATGGAGCTACAAACTAGTCCCAAACTACACCTTAAGTTTTTTAGGAGGCACAAACTTAAGGCTCACAAATATACCACAACACTACACAAAGACAAAGTGCGAGCAAAGTTTGACATAAGTGCAACACAAGAACATGAACAGAAAAAACAAACCGCAACGACTGGAAAAACAACACCTGAAACTAATGTTGCATAATCCATCCACTAAAATATGATATTTCGAAGACTACTAGCGCTTGCTGTAATTAATCACTAAGTATAGGTGCTGTGAATAAATGAAGATGTACATTACCTCCTTACTTAACAAATCAAGATTGAGGAGCATCCTAGATGACAAGAAATCCATCTGCAAATGCTGCAAATCTGTCAATGTAAGGCTGGCATATTTCCACCACCAATGCCGACTATTCAGTGGACCCCTTTTGCGAGACAGCCGTCAACCACCATCCAGCTATGCCTCAGAGTCCGGTCAGTGAAAAGATACACAATGAATGCATTTAAAAGTGACCTGTGCATATCTTCCATTTAGGCAACTGAGGAACCTTTAAGTTTGTGCCACACTATCCGTGATAAAGGCCAAAGGACTCCAAGATTAAATGAGCTGCACATAAGTTTTGACACCCTTGACGATTCAAAATATAATACAATAACATGTAATTTCACATTTAAGACTACGCAAGATTTGAACTTTTTTATTGTGTTTACTTCTGCAACTAGATACTCTTCCAATGACAATTTAGATTCAATCAAATACACATTATTATAACTTGAGATTTAACACACAAGAAGCTCCAAGACATATACATATCTACATAGCACAAAATGAATTTTAGGGCTTCACCGTACACAATTTATTCCGAAGTGAATTCCTTTGAATACAATTTAGATGAAGAATGTTACCGTCGCCAATGCGAATCCGCCGATTACGTGATCCGGATTTTGGACTCCGATTGATGAACTATAAACACGAAGCTAACTCAGTTTTCGTTGGGATTGAATCAAAATAATTGTCCAATTTCGACCCTAATACGTGCTTCAGTTCAAACCATATTGGGCTTTTAATGGGCCGTTTCGAACAGGCCGCCGAGGCCCATAAGTTTGTCTTCATGAGTGATTTTGGGATTTGGCATGGACTTTTCTCACTATCCTAATTTCATGCTAAATAGGGTTAGGTTTAATAAAGATAATAATTATTTGTAAGATAATGGGAGGTAATTTCAGTCGTTGATTTTATTAATTTGACGATTAAGATAGTATAGTTAATTTCTAATTAAAGTGGTCGGTTGTATTTGCAAAGAACACGAATGGTTAGATTTAACGGTTATTTTTTGTTTAAATCTCGTCCGTTGGATTAATAGAAATCAACGGATAAGATGATGTCCTACGATTTTACATAAATTTGAAGTCTCACTTGAACCTTCCCTATGCTAACTAAATCCGTTTAACTGTAAATTTCTCGTTAATTGATTAAATTTAGAAGAAAAAAATTCTTAAATTAAGCCAAAAATGCAGGAATTAGAAGAGATTAGACCGGTTCAAATCCGGGTTGGCCCGCCCGACCCGTCCGATCCGCCAGGTCAAAATAGCGGGCTTGGATACATAATTTCACCCAACGAACTAGCCCGGTCCGAACCGCTTTATCAATAGGGCCGGGTACGGACACGTATTTAGGCCCGTACCGAGCTAAAAAGCCCGCCCGTTACCCATTATAAAAATTCATAAAATAAATTTTAATAATTATAATATGCATCTTTCAATTATATGACAATATATGTGTTATATTTATATGAAATAATTATCGATACGAAAAAATATTACTTAAGTAAATTTCATTCATATTATTTTCAAAATATATTGTTGCATCATTCTAAAATTTTGTATATAATTTGTGTCAATAAAAATATAGTAGTCAATACGATTTATGAGGCATTTTATTTTAAAAAATATTTTAATTTTATTCGATATAATTCAAATAATAAAAGTTTGATATTTGTAATTATGGCTTTTTGGCCCGACGGGTAACCCGGGCCGATAAACGGGTTGGATTTGGACATAACTTTTGGCCCGAATACACTGGGCGGGTTTAGCTCGGTCTGAATTCATGTGTTAATAGTTTAATAATTACCCGGTCCGAACCCGCCCCGAACCCGAACTTGAACAGGTCTAGAAGAGATCATGTGATGCTATTGTTATTTGTTCCTTAAACATAACTGAGCAACACTCTAAAGAACTAACACTGGTGTGATTATCATTGGTTAATTTGATTAAACTCAAAATATATAATTATTTAGATTCTTATGGACATCTGTTGATATCAGACAATGATATATTCTCTCCTTTAATATGGTCCAAGATGCTACACACCAAGCATTTAATCTTGGAATTTAAAAACGTTTCTCCACATAAATTGACAGAGATGGTCTCAAATTTGCTTAAGAGCTCAACTCGAATAAGACATCTTTATTCGACACAAATTGACCGATCAAACTGTAAGAGAATTGCTGCAATGTTGTCTTCTGTCCGTCCATGTATCAAACCATACGATAACTTTTCCTTGTAATTATATTTCATTTTTGTCGATAAATAACTTTTTTATGCAAATTGAGAAGTAACTTAAAAGTGGATTATTTGAGAATCAAATTCAGAGCAGCAAAAGCTATTTGTTACGAACCAAAACTATTTAGTTTTGATAAATGATTCACTCAAAATTACATGGGATCATAATAAAAAATATCAAAATGATGTCATTTTGATATTCACGGCAAACAACATCGCATTATAGTCCGGCCACTTGCTTGATTAATTTTAGAATAAAAATAAATTTTCAATATATTGAGAAGTGAATGTCTCACCTCTTAAAAATCAAATTGTTTAAAACACGTACAACAAAACATATGCCTCCCATATAAAATCAAAATTGTTATTGTATGCCCATGTGAAAACATAGCTATCGATTTTGGTCGATTGCAGTGGAGTCATTATTACTCAAGTTGGGGAAAACTTACAAACCATACAATTAAAGTTTGTTTGGATCTTGTCCATTTCATTATCTCATGACTTATAAGGATTGTGTTTGATATAGGGAATCACACCACCAGCAAACATTGAAGTCAATTGGCAACAAGAACCTAACAACTAGCCATAACATGCAAAAGTTAGCTATACCATGATTTTCATGCATCCATCGAAACTCTAAAATTATGCTCATATCGAGACAATTTGCCGCCGATTAGTCCTTAATCCTTACACGTGTTTGCTCTCAAAAAGAATTTTTTTAAATATTATGAAATAAAATTATGTTGAAATTTTTAATCGATTTAATTAATTGTCTTATTTCGTCAGAAAATATAATGTTCATTCTTAAATTTCAAGTTTGAGTTGATTATTGATACCACAAAAGCATCTACTCTGCAAATGGTCCATCAAATATGAGATATGACACATTTGAGAATAGCCAACTAAGTACTAACCTTAGTGAAACTTAAGATATTTGTCATCGTGCAATATTATTATAAACCCTAGCTTATTCGTTCCTTGTACCAATTAAATGTAATACCATAAAAATCAGTAGGATTCGGTTACACATGGATGGACACTTGATTCACGTCACTTTGATTGCTCACAAAAGCAGAAGATACTCATTTAGTTATATTCTATCAATATGCTACATTTGATAAAAATCTTCATGTAGTGATTCTTATAAGTCTGTTGATAGAAATCTTCAACTTTGGATATCCTTGTGCCTTTAAATTTGTAAAACTAGTTATAATCAGCTTAATTATTTTATCACTTGGAAACGTTCTCCACAGTTCAACAGTAAGATACAATACAGGAGGATGTTTTAAAGAGAGGAACAATGTTACACCAAGATGAGCTGAGCTGAGCTGACCAGAGTCTTGTCTTGTCAATTGAACACTGAACTGGGTCGGATGGTTGGTGGCACTTGGACAATTTGCTGGTCCGATTCATTGACTAAATACTGAATCGATGGATGGATGTAAACTAAAGAACAAATTTTATTGTGAGGATGAGAACTCAAAGCAATCAAAGATTAGATTTCGAAATGAAATGTTTCATTACTTGTAGATCGACAGCCACACACCCATCCCCTCCTTGGACGGTCCATACATTCTATAAATGATAAACATCATATTCACTCCACACGTTGAAAACCTAGCTAGCATGATAATTTCTGTAGATTTATTTGATATTTATTGTTTGAAATTACAGTGATTAGCGCCTTTTAGGGTTTAAAGTTTAACACAACTTTACGTGCATTAGTTGATATTGTCGATAAAATTTCCCTTTTGATTTTTTTTTGTATTTTAACCTTTTATTGGAATTTATACTGATTCTTTACCAAACCTACGATGCAATTATGTTTTGCCAAATGTTTGAATAATTGAGTACCCATACTTTTTGGCCATTTTCAATCCTCTCTTTTTGAGATTTGATATCTCACCACCCCAAAAAAAACAAGTCAACACATCATTAAAAATATTCTTGTTAATAATAAATTAATTAATAATTTGGGATGACACACATCCTATCCATTTTCCAGACACACACACACTATATTAATTGGATTCATCCTCAAACATTTATTTCCAATCCATCACTGCCTCTCCTTCAAACATCTTCTCTCTCATCATCATCTTCCAAGTTAATTTCACCGTCCCTTAAATACCAAAACAAAATCTTCTCATTCATTTCTATTTCACCCAAAACCTCAATTCTCAAATCCCTATCTCAACATGGCCATGCCCAACTCCTCCATGTCTATCCAGCAAGACCCTCCTCGCTATGGTGACGATATTCATAAGAATTTCGACGATGATGGCCATGAAAAAAGAACAGGTACCTTCAATAAACATAACAAAATTTTCATATCCTTAATTTCTTTTGCTTAAAAAAGTATGTATGTACTAAAAAAATTTGTTCTAAATTTAAGGAACTATGTGGACCGCTAGTGCACATATTATAACAGCTGTTATTGGGTCCGGCGTTCTCTCTCTAGCATGGGCTATTGCACAACTCGGCTGGGTGGCTGGACCGGCCGTGCTACTGGCTTTTGCCTTCGTTACTTACTTCACCGCCACCATCTTGGCTGACTGCTACCGTGCACCTGGTGGTCAGAGAAACCATACATACATGGAGGTTGTTCAATCCTATCTAGGCAAGTAGTTTTTATCCATTTACATTCACTTTGTTACCTTTTTTAATAAATTGAAAAAAGGAAAAATATTTGTCTCTAGTTAATTATAAATATTTACTTAAAATAATTCAATTTGAAAGTGCTAATTATTTCTTTAAATTGCTCCAGGAGGAAGGAGCGTGCAACTATGTGGTTTGGCTCAATATTCGAACCTTGTCGGAGTCACAATCGGATACACAATCACTGCTTCCATCAGTATGGTGTAAGTACATAAATATAAGTAACCTAATTTTGTGTATTAAAAATACTAGTTGTAGAATGCACATTTGTACATAATTTTAAATCTTAATTTATTTATAAAGAATAACTGTATGGGTAAAACTAGAGAAAAAAATTGGCTTCAAATAACTTCTAATAGCGATTGTAGAGATTGTAGAGATATCTTAAAATAATACGTGTATTTTAAAATGAATAAGCCTTTTAAATTATATAATACAAGATAATACATTAATAAATACCTACTAAAAACAAAACAACCAAACTGTCTCTTTGCAATAATTCTACACATTGCATTTTTGTTTTCTTCCATATTATTTTTGGGAATCATCTGAAATTATTTAATTTCAACTTATATTTTAACTTACATTTATCAAACTTTGCTTAAATTTACACTTCTCTAACATCTTTAAAAAATATGGGCAGAGCTGTGAACAGGTCAAATTGCTTCCACAGCCACGGTCACCAGGACTTATGCCAAAGAACAAACTATCCTTACATGATCACATTCGGAATCATTCAACTTGTCTTGAGCCAAATTCCAAACTTTCACGAATTGTCCTGGCTTTCCATCGTCGCGGCAGTCATGTCCTTCGCTTATTCAGGCATCGGGTTGGGACTTTCACTTGCAAAAGTCATAGGTAAAATGAATCAAGCAACTACTACATTGTTGTCTCGTACTCAAAATGACTTTATTTCTGATCATGATACTTATTCAACTATGGATTTCCATAACAGAGGGAAGTTCTCCTAAGCCACGGACAACACTAACAGGCACGGTCGTGGGTGTGGATGTTAGGACTCATCTAGAGTCCCATTCTGATAAGATGGTCAGTCCGGAGTCAGCTCAAATCAGTCAAAGCGCAACAGAGAACTTGGCAGCAACTTTGCAGAATAGTTCGGTGAAAATGGACTTGGATAACATTGCTGTTATGGCTCAAGGGAGCTCCGCTGAGCTGGGGACTCAGCTAGGGATCACTCAGTATGAGGAGGGCCAGCTCAAACCAGCTGGAGTGGTCCAGATGAGCAGTACAGTAGCTGGGACAGAAGTGGCAGCAAACAGGCAGCAAAGACCGGTGCAAGTGTTGGAGCAAGAACGGTCTGAATCTGATGAGAAGGACTTCCAGCAGCTGGGGGAGCTGGGAGGACTGAAATGACAGCTCAAGGGAGCTACTCAGTGACTGGGAGCAGCTCAAGTAGCTCAGCTAGAGGGCTGAGCTCAGCAGCTAGTATTGGAGCTCAACCGGGAGTTCACGGGCAGCTAGTGTCGCAGCTGGTGTTTGCTGATCATGGGAGCTTGGGGTCCGACTTAGGACCTTAGGACAAGCATTATTATTGATATATGGATGCTAGGGACGTATGTTATCAAGCCCAAGGTGACCAGAGCTTAGGTTATGTGCAGAATGTGGATAAGGCAGTTATTTGGGAGGAGTTGCCTTATCCACTTGGAGGTTTATCTTTTGGCAGTTGAAAGCAAACGTCTCTAGGGTTTTGTGTGTGTTTTCCTTTATATTGTACTGTGTTTTGTGTGTAAGAACAATCAGGAAAAAAAGTGTATTGTTATGGTATGTTAGGAGTAGATTGTAGCGTAGCTTGGGGGCCTTGATTCACTTCCGATACAAGGGTGAATCGAAGGCATTATTGCCTATTGTATCTGGTGTTTTGTGTTGAATAAAGTTGTTGTTTTAAGTACTTAAGAAAGGTTCTTAACATTTGGTAGCCAGAGCTGTTCGTCCTGGGCAGATATGAATACCAGAAGTGGGAAAGTAACCGAAGAAAGAGTTGTTGTGCTTGAAGGGGATGTGCTGAAGTTGCAGGCTGATGTTGAGGGTATCAAAACTCGTTTGGATGAGATGAATTCTAATTCAAACACTAGATTTGATGCTGTCTCAGGAGATATTGCAGGGGTGAGGGGTCAGATTGATGAATTGAAGAACTTAATTCTATCAATGGGCAGGAAACCACTGGGAAATGCAACTGATGAACAACCTGCTGCTGTTGAATCTGTTGGAGTGAATACCATTGATTCCGCTGCTGATGAACGTGGGAAGGGACTTGTGGTTGAAGAACCAAAGTCATCAGAGGTGTTGGTGGGCAGAGAAGATGCAGAACAGCAGACTTTGGTTGCACAACAAACCGAAAACTGCAGAATTTTCCCTTTGGAAAAATCTGTCCAGTTTGGTTTGCAACCAAGGATGGGAAGGCTTTGTCCACAAGATGAAGTGCCATATGGTACTGAGAGAGGGTCCTTTGGTACCCAGAACATGGGGAGAATGGGCTTTGGTGATGGGCAGCGAACACAAAGGAATTCTGGGTTTGTTGCACATGATGTTCTGTGTGGACAGAATTTTGCAGATTATGGTGGACTGCCTTATGGGGGTCATTATGTGCAGGGAGAGTCTTCAAATGCAGGGTTGATGTATGGGAGTAAGAGGTTTGGACAAGAGGCGATTTGGGACCCTGGAAGAAGCAAGGGCAGATTCCAACCCGATGGAGAAAGGCGGGAGTTTGTGCAAAGGTTTCCTGCTGGGGGAGACCATCTGAATATGGGTCGGGGACCGCTGAATGACTTTGATATGCATGATGTATTGCGTGATCAGAGTGGAGGCCAACCTATGAGGGCATGGGACACGCGAGTACGTAAGTTGGAGATGCCCGTCTTCGAAGGAAAGGGGGCTGATGAGTGGGTATATCGCGCTGAGCGATACTTTGTTGTGAATGGCCTATCTGAGGTGGAAAAACTCAGCGCTGCAGCGCTTTGTTTGGAGGGTCAGGCACTTGCGTGGTTCCGTTGGCGTGAAGAGAGGAATCCCATCTACTCGTGGGCTGAGTTTAAAGCGTGTGTGCTGGAGCGCTTTAGGGGGCAGCGCCCAGGTGAGAACCATGAAGAGTTTTTTGCACTTACTCAACTCACTACTGTTGGTGCGTATAGGGACAGATTTGAGGCGCTGTCGGGTGGAATCTATGGTGTGTCGGATGAGGCATTGATGGGTAATTTCATGAAGGGACTGAAGCCAACAATAAGGGCAGCAGTTAGATCATTCCGTCCAGGGAGTTTGGATGATGCTATGGCATTGGCACAACTGATAGAGGATAAGGAGTTAACGGAGAAAGCCAACAGAATGGGGGCTGTTGGGCAGCGTACTACTCCAGAGCAAGGAAGGCAAATGGTTGGGGCCAAAGTTAATGAGGTTGGTGATGTATCGAAAGAGCCGAAGCGTGAGATCCGTCAAGGGCAGAATTCATTGTTCAAGAAGATGACGGAGGCTGAAATTCAGGAGAGGCGTGCAAAGGGAATTTGTTTCAGATGTGATGAAAGGTTCACACCGGGACATCGTTGCAAGTCTGCAACGCTGCAAGTATTGGTGTACAAGAAGGAGATGAGGGATTCAGAGATGAATTACCCATAGGTATGATCAAAACCATTCTGATACAGCAGTGTATGATGTTTCATTAAGTTGTATGCAAGTAGAGGAAATCTGTCCGTTTGTTGATAAAGTTAATGTGCTTGATTGACTATGACCTTGAGGACAAGGTCAAACTCCAGGAGGGGAGTAATGTTAGGACCATCTTGAGTCCCATTCTGATGAGAAGGTCAGTCGGAGTTAGCTCAGATCAGTCAAAGTGCAGCAGAGAACATGGCAGCAACCTTGCAGAATAGTTCGGTGAAAATGGACTTGGATAACATTGCTGTTATGGCTCAAGGGAGCTCTGCTGAGCTGGGGACTCAGCTAGGGATCACTCAGTATGAGGAGGGCCAGCTCAAACCAGCTGGAGTGGTCCAGATGAGCAGTACAGTAGCTGGGACAGAAGTGGCAGCAAACAGGCAGCAAAGACCGGTGCAAGTGTTGGAGCAAGAACGGTCTGAATCTGATGAGAAGGACTTCCAGCAGCTGGGGGGAGCTGGGAGGACTGAAATGGCAGCTCAAGGGAGCTACTCAGTGACTGGGAGCAGCTCAAGTAGCTCAGCTAGAGGGCTGAGCTCAGCAGCTAGTATTGGAGCTCAACCGGGAGTTCACGGGCAGCTAGTGTCGCAGCTGGTGTTTGCTGATCATGGGAGCTTGGGGTCCGACTTAGGACCTTAGGACAAGCATTATTATGTTATATGGATGCTAGGGACGTATGTTATCAAGCCCAAGGTGACCAGAGCTTAGGTTATGTGCAGAATGTGGATAAGGCAGTTATTTGGGAGGAGTTGCCTTATCCACTTTGGAGGCTTATCCTTGGGAAGTTGAAGGCAACGGTTCTAGGGCTTTGTGTGTGTGTTTTCCTTTATATTGTACTGTGTTTTATGTGTAAGAACATCAGGAAAAAAAGTGTATTGTTATGGTATGTTAGGAGTAGATTGTAGCGTAGCTTGGGGGCCTTGATTCACTTCCGATACAAGGGTGAATCGAAGGCATTATTGCCTATTGTATCTGGTGTTTTGTGTTGAATAAAGTTGTTGTTTTAAGTACTTAAGAAAGGTTCTTAACAGTGGATGTCACCGGTGCGGACAAGGTGTGGAAAACATTTCAAGCTGTTGGGAACATCGCATTCGCTTATACCTTCTCGAACATTCTCATCGAAATTCAGGTAAATCTCTTCGTATATAATTTTTATGCAAAATAAACATACTAATACGGGACCCCGAGCCGGATTACGCAGTTATTTACTGCGAGTATCAAAACGTACATTGTTGTGAGTGGAACTTTTATCAAAACTACATAATTTTAGTTCACAACAAATTATTTTTACCTCACATCATTCGAATTCACATATATATTCGTATTTTAAAGAAATTTATAATTAAAGAAAAAATATTGATTAAATTGATCTGCGTAGGAGTTAGGCAATAGGCAAGCCCCAGCCTAAATATTAAAGACATGTTTAGTCGAATCGCGTGCCATATTGATTGTTATATTAAACGGCGTCGTGGCGTGTGCCGAATTTATGCGCTTGTTCCACGTGTGTTATCATGCTTTGGTATTTGATGCTGTCAATCCTTTGACTGAAAGTCAACACTGTGTCACATTACTCCGTTTAGATTCTCTAGCTCAGTTGTTCATTATTTAATAATTCTATTAATTTCAACAATAATAAATAATTAATAAAATTACAGATTCATATTAATTAATATGCGTCAAAGTCATTTTCTATGATAGAGTCGCGCTCATTTGATACTCAGTTAACTGTTTGCGAATCTGAGACCCAGCATTTTGAACTTTATATAAATTTTTGTCTTATCTGCACACGTGACACTTTATGCATTTGCATTTGTGCACGGGACACAAATTAATTGGATGAAAATTTTAAGATAGATAGCAAATGAGCTGGACTCTTCTATGATATTCCAAATTCCCATCCATCTTGGATTCCTTGCCGCTGGACCACCACATTTAACGAATCTTTTGCTTGGACCACAAAAGTCACAGTTTTGCTTTCGCCATATGGATTCTCCGGCACCTCATAATTAAACCGGTCGGACCAATTAACACGAACCGGTTCGATTCAATTGTTTGGTCAGTAACTAAAGTCTGAATGTATGTTGATGCAGGACACACTGAGCCCAAATCCACCGGAGAACAAGGTAATGAAGAAAGCATCATTGATCGGTATCATAACCACAACCTTCTTTTACATTCTTTGCGGTGTGCTTGGGTATGCGGCATTCGGAAATGACGCTCCTGGAAACTTCTTAACCGGGTTTGGATTTTATGAGCCCTTCTGGCTCATTGACTTTGCTAATGTGTGCATTGCAATTCATTTGATAGGTGCTTACCAGGTAAACTACCGTTCCGTGCATTCCAAGAAACAAATAATTCCTGCATTCGTAATGAACATAACCTTACAAAATTGGTGTGTAGGTTTTTGCACAGCCCTTATTCGCTTTCGTAGAGGAGAAGTGCAACAAAAAGTGGCCGGACAGCTCATTCGTGACGGTGGACCACAAAGTAAGATTTCTAGGCTATGTCTACCCACTCAACATGTTCAGACTAGTGTGGAGATCAGTCTACGTTGTGATAACAGCACTCCTTGCAATGATCTTCCCCTTCTTTAATGACATTTTGGGTCTCATTGGAGCAGCTTCATTTTACCCTCTGACGGTATACTTCCCCATCGAGATATACATTGCCCAATCTAAGATCAAGAAATTCTCCACCTCATGGATTTGGCTCAAAGTCCTTAGCTTTGCATGCTTGGTTGTTTCACTTGTTGCAGCTATGGGGTCTCTTAGAGGACTTGCTCAAAGTCTCAAGCATTATAAGCCATTCAGTGCGGAGGGTTGAACCTTGAAGCGCTCAAATCCTTGTACCAGAGTTACCATTCTACCAATATACCAACTTCTAGAAAGTAATGGTATAAAAGTGTAAGAAGTAATCAGTCTAGTCAGTTTGCCATTAGAGTTCGGGGCCTAGCTGAGAGACATCTCTTCCTTATTAGATTCTAGGTCTGGCCTTGAGTTGTCTGCAAAGATTATTGTGGTACACAACACTTTCCACCTAATAAACAAGTGCTTGATATCGTGAGAAAAAGTTATATCATACGCTTCAAAAATAATACAAATGTAGAACAATTCGTAGCCCTTATCAGTGCTAGATAAGATAAGATCCGCATCCGACCAAAGTTATATGCATCCATGTCATTGCTGTACTTCGCAAATGCTAACATTGGTAAATCGAGCTACTACTAGTTAAACAGAGCTGATCAATCAAATGCGGAATTCTATGATGATCATCTGAAATCCACTTGAGTTATAAATTTAACATAATTCAAATACCAGCAATCCAAAAGTCAACCAAAGTCAAACATCAAACAGAAGCATTTTACAATACAAACAAAAACTCACACTCAGACCTCAAGCGACGCTCTCCACAGCCTCCTCCTCAACCACCACAACCTCCGCCTTCTCCAAAAGCGTCCATTCCGCCGGCAAATCCGGCAATTTCGGGTACATAGTAGGCTTCCTCTTAATATCCCAAGCCTGCGTCTTCTTCGGCCTGGTCTTCATATGATGCTTTGTCCCTTTCTTCTGTGGCCTCGACGAACACTCCACCGTCGCCACTCCGATCCACTTCACCGGAGCAACGGCAGTAACAACAGTCGGCATTCGCACTCCGAAGATCGCTGAAATCGACGACGACGACATCGTATTGTTATCCGGACAACTCTCAATCCTATCTCATCCAATACGACTGTATTGATCTTCACTGTCAATGATTGGGCCGAATTGGGAGTCTAAAAAGCCCATTTATGTAAAACGGCCCAAAATGTTGAGGCCCGGCCCAATTAATTCTTTCAATAAAAAGCATTGAAAAAATGCCAATGCATTTCTAACTTCATGACACCAGAGTCTCACTGGTTCTAAATCTGACTGCCGACATCACACGTTTATCTTACAGGACACGTAAATGAATCAGAATCAGACCACTGCAGTGCAATTGTTTGATTCAATAAAGTATGGTGACGTCATAAGTTTCATAATTACACAAAAACCCCATTACAAAAAATTGAAGTCTGTGTGTCTAGGGGTTGAAGAGCAAGTTTCCACATTTACATTTCCACCCCATAGGTTTGTAATTAGTCACATCGTCTCCTCTTGAATACAGAAGCTCACGAGTGTCATAGATGATGCTTTTCCCACTTCGATGCAGTTGTCGTTGCCGTTGTCGTTGTGGAGTTACTGGGACTTGAACAGCCTCGCAAGGACCACAGTTTCTGCATCTGAATTGGCATCTTGGTGGCCGTGATCCGATCATTTGGGCACTGATTTCGGACTTTGTTGTTTTCTGTTATGAAAAAAGGATCGAAATTTCAGTTAGATTTTGGAACTGGTGGTTAAAGATTGAGACTTTGCGATGAGTTGGCTATGGGTTTGTACCTGATCAGCTACGTTGTTGCTTGCTTGGGCTCTACCTGAAAAATTGAAGATTTGGTTAAATTGCACACCAAATGTTCGATGAAATGCCGAGCAGAGATTTTACAAAGCTTACCTTCAGCTATGAGTCTGAAATGGGTTGATAACATCAGCAGGAAGATCAGTTGTTGAATGAGCCTTTGATGTCTATGATTCTGAATCAAACCCATTAAAAGATCGAAGCTTTCAGGGAGCTGATACTGGGCTTCAGAGAATCAAAGAAGATTAAATGTTGAAAAACTGGGATGAGCAACAGAGACTACTGAACTGAGATAGCTCAACAGAAAATGGAGAGAGACTTTGTAAGAATAAATTTGCAACCTGACTTTTAATGGATGCAATGAGAGAAGGTGGAGTGAGACTTGCTGTGTTGCCAATTTGCAGCAACTCATTGTGGGGTGTTTTGCTGTTATCAAAAGCAGAAGTTGTCAGCAAAAACAGACACGTAAGTTCACTCATAATTCAACTCTCCCTGACATTTTTTAACAGTGAAGTGTACTAAAAGTAGTAGTGGTAAAAAGCTGGATAAAAAAGGCATTCATTCATTCAATTCAAAATCCAATGTGCTATAACTCCATTTATCTGATCAGGTGATATGATAGGTGTTATGGGGTCTATTTATATTGCATATAAATTTGGAGTTGTTCACTCTTAACATATCATTTCTAATGAATGCATTCATATGCAAAATCATGGGACGTATTGCATCCTCTTACTATTTTGTCAGAACACAAAATTTAAAATTTGGAAAAACAAAGTATTTTGACACTCCATTTTTACCTTTCTTTAGTTTGTGTTTGTCTGATATGTGCTTACTATGATTCCCTTTTGTTGATTCAGAAAGAAAGCCATTCTAACTACTTCCTTATTTCATGCTTGCTTCTTTTGCTTGATTTGGTGGAGTTTGCAGGCCTATCTTTACACGCAAACTGCCTACACTCTTCAGTATCTCAAATCCTTTTTGGATCTCTGCAATGGAAAGATCTGGTGGGTTATAATGCATGTGTGAATGTGTATGGGTTCTGAAAAAAGATATGTGGCTACTGGTTGTTTCAGGACATGGGTGTCTGCTGTCCATTGGATTAAGGTTTCATGATTTCATTCACCTTGGATTGCAGTTTGGACAGCTCAGTGCCTCAGTTGTAACATGATGGACCTGTTGGTTAAAGTAGATGAGTTAGCTTTGATAGATGTCTTCATTTAAAAGGTGAAAATATGGATATTCAGAAAATGCAAGTGTTACTACTAATATCCCCTCGATCTCCTTGATCATATTTACACAAACTATTCCTAGATAAACGCATATTGGTAAAATATGTGTGTTCACTTCGCCGGAATGGAATGCATTTCGTGGGAATGAAATGATGAATTTAGACATAGTTTCATTTTAGATTCATCATTTCATTCCATTCCAAGTGATTCCATTCCGACGAAGTGAACACACCATAAATGTAACAGCAAAAAAACAACTTTTTCTACACCATATTCTGCACTGATCTGTCCCAAAATGATTCCACCGATATAAAAACTTCGACCCAATTTGTACCTAGTAAATGTGAGATGCCTCAATTAATCAGATTTGAATTACACACAGTTGATCAAATTGATTATGAAAAACCATTTGATCAGACCCACCATATTCTAAACTGATATTTCCCAAAATGATTCCACCAATATAAAAACAAACTCAACCCTATTTGCACCCAGTAAATACCAAATAGCTGAGAGTGAGACGCCCAAATCTAAGAAAAAGAACCATATGGATGATGCATAAGGGAGTTAAGAAAATAACCTTATGCTACATATGATTGCATCTGACATTACCTCTCTGAAAAATCATAATGTAAGTGTAGTCACCGCACACGTATTGAAACATAGAAATTTAGAGCTCAATCGCAGTGCAATCCTAGTAGAATGTCAAATTGCCAGAATATGACAACAATCAATAGAAACAGCTTGAAATGAAAAAGAAACTACACAGTAAGAACTCAAGCTAACATCGAGAGTGAAACACACCTAATGACCAAGATAGACTTCCTTCCTCAAAATAACAACTTGAAAGAGAAACTAACAAGTCAAAGCATATTTCAAACTTTCAAATCACAGTTCACTAAAAGAATCCAAAGATATTACTCAGTTTTCAAAATACATGACGCGACGGAAGCCTTAAGGAATCCTCCAGGTTGACGGGAGTCCACCTGTAAATAAATGGAATCACCCTTATTGTTGAGATAGCTCAATTGGTTTTTATTGATCAAAAGATGATGATTAAATGAAAAGTAAAGAACATTATATAAGAAATGATAATACAAAGTTTTTCAAATAAAAAATGTGGGATAAATCCAAAATTTTGAAATTCTTCCTACATCAATACAGTTTTCAAAAACTCAGGATAGTCAATACTCATTTTTTAAATACAATATTTAGATCATCAAGAATAGGATCGAAATCAAGATATCCATTGATTACACCAAATTCAAAGAACCCAGAATTACAAAACCAAAATCTGGTTCTAATCTTCTCAGCCGATCCCATGATTCAAACAAGAACAGATGATGACTGTTGCATTATTATAAAAGTAGCCGTTGGAAAATCAAGCCCTTAGTGGTTAGTTACTTCCTATCACCGACCTACCTTCAAAACGCCCCCGTTTTATCTCGTAGCGCAAAATCCCTAAGCTTCGGAAGATTGACTTCAAATAAACCCTAATTATGAAAATTGGAAGTGAGAAGAAGAACGACGTCGTTAAAGACGGATGAAGAGTTCGAAACTGCAGTAGTCGGGAATCGTCTTCGTTTTTGTTACAAGAACCATCCATGTATTGATCAGACATCATCAGGAAAAATCAATGTTTCGACAAAGTCTGTCTTTGAAGAAAAATCTCTACTTCGGGAAATCTGCCTATCTATTTTACCCTAAATTTTATTTAAGAATTACACATATTTATCTGGCGCGTGTTCTTTTGAGAACTCACATCTTCAATGAGATCCTGCAAAACTCACAGGAACCGTTGGATCAGAGTCATCCAACGGTCCAAAATCCAGCCGCCTGCACACATCACATGCCCCAATTCACTCAATTTTGCACGTGAATTAAATTTCTCCAATACATCCTGTCCATTCATTTTACCAACATCCGACGGTTATAAAATGGTTCTCAAGGTCTCATTGAATGTATGGATCGCACATGATCCGGACTCTATTTATCTTGATAATTCAAAATCAATATTTCAAGCCATGTGGCCGGAAAACGGTGGCAACTCTTATCGAACTGCAGCCTCACCTTGATGAGTAAAATTCAATCAGCAGTACATTGGGGACTGAGTTCAACATGAAACTGAATCATCAATGTCAGTATGCTAGCTGTAAATATAACTTATAGCAGATGTATTATCTGATGAGGAGCTTGAAAAATGCGGAGGAATGGGTTTTTGGATCATCCGCTTGAAATTGAACTTTGGATGAGTTGTTACAATCAGTTGTATGATTTCAGGTGGAAGATCTGGCAGCTGGGGTTGAAGGAATTCTTTGTCGCAGCCTGCTCAAATTTCTTAATGGCCGCTGTGTTCTCCTCTAAGCTTGTTTGTTTGAAATAGTGTACCCACCATGACGAACTTCTAAACTTGGCCTTCAAAAAAAGGGTCTCATGTCAATGTCTTTTGAAGTAATCAAAATACTTGAATCGCAAATTTCAGACAGAACGTATACTATCTTGAATAAAGTTATGAAGGTAATGACCAAGAATATCTAAGAGGTACTAACCGGCCTCCCAAATTTGGATACTTCAGCATTTTTAGCTTTACGTTGACCTGGAAGACCTGTGCAGCAAACAATTTAGTTTTGCATAGAGAATTTATAAAAGATTGTACTTTTATCATTAATGTGGCAACTAATCGTACCAGCGAAAATGATGATACCATCAGCGGAAACTCTGGCCAAATCCGGAAGAGTCTTATTGAGATACTTGGGGGAAAGGTAATCCAACGCATCAGAAACAATAACAAGATTGAATGATTTTGGCCTGTATGCAAGTGGAAACTTGATATCGGCCACACGTACGAGGCCTTTTCTGACAAGAGCCTTGCAAGAACTATCAGCATCCTCAATGTCATAAGGCTCGACACCGAATGCTTCAGTTTCGTCGTCTTTTAGAAACGTGGTAATTACTGAACATGTGTCTGGCCCAACATGGAGCACTTTGTGAAGATTGTTTCCGTATGCTGTCTTTAGAATTGGAATCGCTTGTTGAACATCTGCTGAGCATGAGGAATCAGCTGCAAAATGACCATCAATATGTCAACAAGGATCTTTGACAAAGGACATGGATAGTATGCAAATGTAGGTATCATCATAAAAGAAAGAAAACGGCCATCAAGGGTACGAGGATAGCCTTACCTTCGACTCTACTTGCAATATTTTTCGTGGTGCCAAACCAACCTGTCATTCGGAACAAATAATTAAAAACCGAATTAATGTCTGATCAGTGTGAAAGACGCTTTTCACTATCCTCACAATCGTGTCAATTGACAGCCACTGCGAATACTGGAAAAATAGTACAGACCTGAACCGCTATACCAGTAGCAAATGAGAAGCAATGCGCCCTGAATGTTCAGAAACAAGTAAATATCTTGAAATTTAACACTTGAAGTTTCAGATTACACTCCCATCAAATACAATCACAAAAAACGGAAAAAGTATATTACCACGACAAGTCCAATTGTGAGGTAATTTGATTTCGCGCCACCGTCTCCATGACGTCTTGATGAATGCCCTGGTTTTCTCGACATGACTATAATTTTATCTTGGAAGCACTATCAAGACCTAAGCTGATATAAACAAAAACCATACATCAGCATAATTGAATCAAATGGAAATATAGCGCCACAACAGAAGCTACGAATCTGTTATGTCTTGCATTAGCTAACCGAAACCCTCAACAACTTCCAAGAACTAAAGAAAGCAAGAATCATGCCTAAAGGGTATTAGACAATCATTCAAACCACATAATGCGGCACATCTCCTTATTGATTTGAAACTAATCATACTATGTGGGAAACAAACACCCATTTTAAAGTAACCCAACACCTAAAGATTGAATCAGAACACATCCATATTCACAGGAACAAAGTCGAAACCCTAATTTGAATAAACAACAAACCAGATCCAAAGAAGGCAACTTTACAACAAACCCATATATAAAAATTCACACCCATCAACAAATCCGACAAGAGAAACAAAACCCAGATCGCCATTTTCACATCAAAAATTTGATCCATCTCAAAACAAATTCAGAAATTTACATAAAAATCACCTGAGGGAAACAGCATTGTGGAACAGGAATGGGATCTAAGGAGACGAGATTTGTTCAATTCCCGATCAGAAGGAGAGCAGCAGAGTGAATCTGAATGTGAATGAGTGCCCACAGATCCGATTGAAGTACTAAATAAAGAAATAAAATTTTCCAAGTGTGAGATTTGTGATGTTTTGGAGGAGTTGGGTAAATAAAGAAATGGAGTATTTTATAGACGCGTATGCGCATTAAAGTTATAGACAGTTGTAAGCAGAAGGCAATTAGTAGTTTGTAAGTGTGAATTTTTTTCAATGGTCCATTGATAAGAATGTATCAAGTTGTCGTTCACAAGATTACATTACCGACATAAATCAGTTGTAGCTGGATTCCCATGTGGATTTTCTCGTATTGGGGTCTCTGTTTGATATTTGATGTGTATGTTTTGTTAAAGCATAGATGCAGCTGTTTACTCTTTGCTCGATTGTCTTTTCTTCATTTGCTGTGTGTAGTTTTGTCAATGACTTGTCTGCCAGAGTGGATGAAAGGTAAGGTAGGAATATGATTGTACAAATGACAAAACATCAGTCTGTTTCTCTGGATTTACATGGTAAGAAAATTGAAGCAACAAAACGATAGGAGTAAATGAAAATACAACAACAAACCCTTCTCAGATTCCATTATCAGGGCAGCCATGACGTCCAAACCTATTTATTAGCCGTTGACGGAAAAAACTAGCAACCCTAGCTGTAGCCTCCATTCACCTTTGGGGGGACTATTTTCTTCTGTATCACTTAGTTGGAGGAGCTCGGTAGTATGCTGGCACAGTGGCCGGGAAGAACATCTGTCTCACACCTTCCGCCCTTATAATAGGAAGAATAATTCCAGATGCATCCTGAAGAAACAAGTCATAAATAATCATCTTGAATGAGAAACGAAGTGATGATACGATGAAGCTACGCTACTGTCATGTATTTACTCAGCACATACAGATATTAGTCTCACTCCTATCCATAACCGCTTAGGTGAGGGAAATGGGAGAATCAGGCGACCCACACCAAAGATTGCAACAGCAAAGAAATGGACAACCAAGCTCAGTGGACGAGGGTTCAACCCAGAGAGTAAAGAAACTGGGCCTTCCGAACACATGCCACCTAGGCTTAAATAATCAAAGCAAGCCTCGCATTTCTATTCTGGCCTGATCAGACGAGGCACTGAAAACTTTGTACAAAGCTCCAGCCAAGGTATTAATGGTGGATGCCACAGGCTGCATATGTGGGGCACATTTAAGAGGGAGATATTATTATTACCTTGCTACACGGAATAGATTAAGATTATTCTGAGTAAGATTCAGTACCTTGCGCAAAGTATAGAAAGACTCGAGATACTTGCAGAGAGTGGGTGCATCATTCAAGTCCTTCAGGGGTCTGAGGAGATTTCTTAAAACAACAATATCAGACAAGGCCACAGTCATCCCACCTCCGGTCAAAGGGTGTCTCATATTGAATGCATCCCCCATCAGAAGGCACCCGGTGTGGGATGGGGAGATGCAGGCATACTCCTGTTCGGCATGGTCCTTACACCTTTATCGACTGCAGCTATGAAAGCATCGTGTAACTGTTCGGGAATCTACATCACACACCAACAAATGAGAAGTTAAAGAGTTAAAATGGCTTGTCTAAATAATCGGATAAATTAGTACAGCCATTAGCAATAATAGTAAAATAAACAAATACCTGAGGAGCTACCACAGTTTTCAAGTAGTTTGCCATTTCGCCATTTGCAATAGACGGGACCTTCTGACCAGGTACATCAACTAAACAGCGTATCTCTGTGCTGCTGATGGGATAAAATAAGATAGGGGATGGATCAGCTAGAATAACATGTCCATGGTTTGCATATGGAAGATCACAGTTTTCCAGTACCAAGCCAACAAAGCATGATGGCACCTCAACCTTCAAATAGCATGGTAAAACTTATAAATATCTAATATTTAAACAATAATGAAAGAGCATTCCCTACTAAAACGTGCAAGAAATTCTAACAGATTTCTTATCTGTGTCTTGTGGGCAGAAAGGCAACATGTACCTTTGGGTCACATAGGGAGCGTCTTAGGTTTGAGAAACATCCATCACATACAATGGTCAAAGGTGCATATGCCCTCAGTTCCTGACCGGATTTGTTCTTGTACTGGACGCCTTTGATTGTCCCATTTTCTTCCAACAAGGAAGTCACAGTCCCTTGCTCCAAGAGTACACTAAAGAAATAAAATAGTAGATACATTAGAACCAAGTAACTGATTGGTGATCGCAATGGTAATTTGACATCCTAAACGCGTTCTGCCTTTGATTATAAAAAATGAATCATCAACGGCATAGGAAACTTACTTTCTTAGGGTTGATGCCTTTTCTCTCATTCTCTGTATGAAGCGACCATTGTGAAAACTTCTCCCAGATACATCAGAGTGAAATTTCTCCAATGGGTATGATAGCTTAGTATTCTTCCCATCCTTAAAAAGGGCATATCCAAACACACGCTGAGCATCAATTTCCTCCACGCAGTCTGAAGTGATAAAACATGCATACTATTTACAACTCATGTAATAACATTTCACTATAAAGACTCAGTTGTATAAGTGAATAGCAAATCATACCTTCAAGCCCCAGTTCAATTAGTTTGAGATATCCACCAGGTTGTAGTAGCTCACCAACAATCCTGTCAGGCTCAGTCAAGTCCCTTTCAATCACGCGTACTCGACGCCCTTCCTACAATTTTTTAGTTTCATAATTTAGCTATCACAATGAAGACAGCACACGACATAATTAATTTGCTAAGGATGAATACTAAATATCTTAATACATCTAATTGAACAACCCAACTCTAAAACTCTCGATACTGTCAGGACTCAGGACTGCAAACTAGTCTCACTAGTAACCAAGATCCCTCCAAGGCACATGCAAGTGCAACCTCCAAAACTAAAAACAATTATGGGCTACGGAAACAACACATTCAATATTCTAATCCGACCTGCCACTCATTATACAAAATATTCGCTCAACTCAACTCACTCAGATCCATCCAAAAGCTAAATGCACAGCACATGTAAATCCAAATGGTTCCAAATCCACCCTGTCCAGCTCTGTACAGTACTACAAACTCCAGTTTCACACACTTTGAATTCATCAACTCCACTAAGCCTAACACATACTACCAAAAAAACTCAATCAATTCTCAAATGCATCAATTACACAACCAAAATTGCAACTGAAAAGAAAACCCTAACACACCGAATCAAATAAACATTCAAATCATCAACCAAAAGAAATAACACAAAAGCAGCAAACCGACCATGCCGAGAGTATGAGCGAGAGCAGCACCAGCGACGCCGGCGCCAACAATAATCACATCCACATCCGCATCTCCATCTCGAACGCCGCTCACCTCAGATCTACATTCCGTAGTAACCGTCTGTGCTCCATTTCCATCTCCAACCGCAACCGCAACTTCGTTAACCTTCCGCAGTCGTCGATCTTTGACGAAGACGCAGTAGATGAAGACGAGTGTGATGATCGAGCTTAGAGCCCATCCGATGAAGCAGCACTGATCAACCATCTTCGAGTGCGATCAGAGGAAGTGGAGCGGAAACGACGTCGTCTGAAGCTGAGGGTGCGTTTGGTTTCCGTTGATGTAAGTGGATGTGATTATTTATAGGCCCCGCCACTTTCGAATCTCGAGGAGCTTTCTTTATTTAAAAAAATTGTATTCGTTTTGTCATTTTTTCATAGATAATATTTTTAATTTTAATATTTTTAAAATTATTATTAACGAAAGTGATTATAAAAGTACTATACAAAATCATATCGACGGATAATCAGACGATATTTTGGTGTACACTGTGTTATAAAAAGTGTCCAAGTACCGATTTCTATATCAAGTACAGGTAGCTCCATTGATTTTATCCTCTTTAAAATGAAATTATGCATAGAAGGATGCATATTTAAACAAGATTAATATTCAAATGGTCTCCAGCTGACAAGCTTTTTTGACTAGTTGTGGACTTAAGTATATTGAAATTCATTAAGTGGGTTGTCTTTCACAATTAATTACAAGAGATTAACTAAACTGGATCACCATAAATTCTTAACAAAACCTGTAAAATTCCGTCCTGGAGGGAAAACTTGCATTGTATATCAAAGGAGTGCAGTTCCCTTGAGACCCAAGGAAATGTATCCAACGCTCAAAGATGCATTTATGCAAAAGCAAGTAATATAAGATGCTGACACGTGCAGATAATAAATGCATAAGTACATATGCATGTGCAAAGGGCAGGTGGCAGAATACTAGCTGTTGGATTGAAAAAATGAATGATAGGGTTTGGAGTCTCAGGTTCGTAACTTTTAAGATGTCTCAAATGAGCCCATCTCTATCCAAAGGCAAAACTTCAAGCCTCAGTCAACATGTGAATATTTTGAAAGACACTTGGTTCATAAGATCGATATCTTTTTCAATGTAAGACGTTTGCAAGTCTTTAGCAAAATTGTAAGCTCGTCGAGCAAGTAATAGTAAAGCACTTGAACTTATTTAAGATAGCACAGGCCAGCAGACGAGCTATTCCTTTCCACCCTTGCATTATTTCTTGCCACCTTAAATGAGTATAGAAACGTTGTGCTTAATCAGGCTTGACATGGAGATGGAGGAAAGAATGTTTCGTGAAGACATTATTTCTTTCGAGCAGTCCAGGCAGTAATGACTCAAATGTAGAGTGATTTTGACACACTTCTTCATTGGATTGTTCTCGTGAGCTTGCATTTAGAAATGAAAGGCGCTTCAGTGTAATTTAGGCTGCAAAGTTTCAACAACTCAGCTGACTTTTGTTTCAAAATAGGATTGCATCCACTCTGTATTACCAAAAGCAGCTTTGGCGCAAGACCAGCATCAACTGCTATTGCAGCACATTCCTCAGGTGACATTTTGCAAATAGCCCACAAAATCGACAGTGCCAGTTGCGTGCAATTCTCCGATATTCTCATCAATAGCCTTACTAAATTAGGTATCGTATTTCTTGAATTTTTCATTGCCAGTCTTCCTCAGGCACATTCGATAGGACTTCAAGTACAAAAAGCGCTAACTCCAAGCATTTCGAGTTTAAATTAGGCAAAAGCTCAATCAACTGAGGGACCGCACCGATTGAAACAATTGAATGCCTAGCAGATTCATATGCGTTTATTGTCTTCAACAAGGTCAGCCCTGCGAACATACCATTCGAATGTCTCTTGTCCTTCACAAGCCTCATTAATCCAACCAACAAGCTCAAACTCGAACTCTCTCCGACCCCAAATCATTCCCATCCAACAACATCCCTAACAATTTACTACAATTAATCTTCGTCTCAACGCAACCCTCATTCAACATATCCACAATCACCGATATTTTTGCTGGTTGCAACAAGTTTTTCCTAGCTTCCAAATCAATACTCAAATGAACCAAAATTCCAACCACCTCGGCCCCAACCACATGAGTAGTAAAAGGCCCTAACAATGCCAAAACTATAGCCACTCCATGGTTCTCCACATTGCTTTCTTCGCAGAATTATGCACCACAACTACTTCCCTAAGTTCCCTGAGCGTCTCAATCCTTCCCTGACCTTTAACAATCTTCAGACTAGATAAAATCTCAATAACCCTGCCATGAACATCCTCGGACCGCTTCTTCATCACAACATATTTCTGCAAAAACCAACTGTTCATAAATTGATGAAGGGTTGTATTTGGTGTCGCAGATTCATCCCAAAGCTCCTGCATTGTTGTGGGGCATGTCTTGTGACCTAAAGACAACCATTTCATTATGTTGGATTTCTCGTAGGTTTGACCTGTGCAAAGGGTGACTGGTTCCAACATTGGGTCTAATGAGATTGGGCATATGAACACTGATGGGATCTCAATTGAGCTCAGCTCTTTAATCATGCTTCTCAGATCAACCTTTTCGTCACCACCTCCACCGTATCCACCGCCGTCTATCGCGGCGGATGAGTAAAGATAGGCTTTTTGAGTCAATCCGCAGCCAAAAATTTCACCTTTTACGGCGTTTTGTTGATCTAATATCCGCCGTTGACACCCACCTCGGAATTTATCTGCTTTAACATCGTCATTCAGCAGAAACCTTAATACACAATCCGACAGAAAATCCGACAAGAAACAGTAACAAAAGGTCACAAGTTTCACAACCCCAATTCGATTTGACTCACTGAAGATGAAAATAAATACAAACCCAGATCGGAGATAGACCTGAGCTTCGGCTCGGAAGCAATGTGGGAGTAAAGGTGAGACCTTTCAGTAGTCAAAGATGCTATCGAAACTTCAATGGAGGAAGATGAAACAAAGTTGAAATTCCTGGAGTAGACTTTCAGAAACCATATGAATGAATCTGGATTCTGGAATTGGTCTTCTGGTTTTCTGGTCTTCTGGAGATGAGTTGGAGTTTGGACTTGGACTGGACCAGTGAAATGAGATCAATAGAGAGAGGGAAAGGGGTTTGGTAATTGTTTGATTAATCATGTGTTGATGAGATTTGGGTGAGATGACCGGTGAAGACACGTGCAGAAATTTATCAGAAACCGGCGTGAATGAAGTTTTTCAATTTCGAGGTGTAATTGGCAGTATAAATTGATTTTTTTCTGTTCATTTATCGATTTTTGGAAAAGGCGAGATGGTTTGGAGTTTTGTGGGGTCGGGAAGGGTGAGATTTTGAGAACACTGTGGCTAGCGTAATTGGAGTTTTTCAATTTCAAAGTGTTGACTGAGATCCGCTTTGAGCTTTGACTGGGCCCAGTACACCACTTCGTTATGGTTAGTTCAAACACCATGAAGTTGGAGCAAAATGCGAAAATATATGTGCAGATAGTACTGGCAAACTTAAGCGGAATTGTCTGCTTAATTGAATGATCTTGGTGAATGGAGGAACCCTAGAGAATATGTTTATCAAAGCTTCTTGAATAAGGATTAATGGATGGGGAAGAATATCTTTTCTCCATTTTCGGCAGCTATGGCTTCATATTCAGCTACCTGCTAATTCTCCCTTGCAATTAGGTGCCTGAAAATTTATCAGAATAGAGAGCAATTAGGTACAGCTTAAGCTGAGAGAAGCAAATAGCATCAAATTTCATACGCCTTTTTTGCTTACCTATGACTACTTATATGTATTGCAGCTGCAAATAAGTAGTAACCATAACTTTTGAAATATCAAGGGAATAAAACAGCACCGGTTTACGCCTTATCTGAATTCTACATATACAAGAGTTTTAATTCCAAAGAATAGTTTACCGTGATTTTTTAGATAGCTTTGGAGCAACAAAAATCATAAATTTGATTTCATCATAGTTCCATGTTGTGCAAAAATCATCTTGGATGCTAACATGTCTAACAAGAAATAACTGACAATCTAGATTAAACACAATGGTGCAGTTGTATCCTTGTTCAGACCTTTCTTGTACGTGATAATAATAATAATAATAATAATAAACCATCTATATTATGGTCTCCTCATCAGCAAAGTGGAAGTGGTGTGATTATATTGCAGCAACCGCACCATTAAATTGAACAATGAACGAAGAATAATTGGAAGGCACGGAAATGACTAGTAAGTTAGTCAAACAAGCACATATTCATACCTAGGAAAGCCATCTCCGAAGTTACAGTGCATCAGTTCTAAAGCTCTTTCTAGTATTTGCTTCCTGCATTGCTGACGGACGCCTCTCCTTTCTTCACCCATATAAGCCCTCCATTTCTGTAATTCATTTCCCTTGTCCTGCCATCAATTTTTTTTGTATAAGTTACCCTCTCATTAGAAACTGTCCATTCAGTCTGAAGCCTCCTGTTAACAAACTTTTTCTTTTGATAAATTCCATTTCTCCTATCCACGAGCTTATCAGTACTCTTTTCAACAATTTCAATCCCCAAGGCGGCTTCAGACTTCACTGTGCTGTCCATCACATCCATATTCTCAAGCTTCAGAGTCAAATCATCTTTCTTCTCAACTACCTCTTTATGCTCTTGTTTTGCAAATGCTTCGCCACTAACATCTTTAGTCATTCTCCATTTGTCTCGTGGTTTCCAAGTCTCCCTCAGCTCAACATCATGATTGACAATCCTCGAGAATTCCTCATTAACCCGCATTGCATCTTCCGTCACCTTTTCCACCTTCCTTTCTTCTCTAACATTTCTAACTTGAATGCGTTTCTTCAGTAAATTTGGTTCCTCTTTTCCAACATTCCTCTTCCCTACAATATCCTCCATGTTCTCCTTCACAAATCATTCCCTTTTACACACTCTCCCCAATTTCAGCTCCAGATGCCGGCTCAACATACTTACAAACCCAAAATCCACCATCGGAGTGATTTTCTCTTCTTGCATGACATGGACAATTTTTCCTGGTCTCCTTCTCATCACCAACGCTATCAACTTCCTCAGTTTGCTGACTCTTCTCATCATCAACACCAACATTCTCCTTAACATCAGAACCAATAGCCTTCACTAACCCCCACTACGAGAAAACCTCTTTCCCGATCGAAACCTACCACCACCAGCCAACTTAGCCTTACCATTACCCACCAGATCAACTCCACTAGCTTTCACATCACCCACCTCCTTATACTCACTCTTCCCATTCTTCAAACCCTTAACTAAACCACCATCACCAGCTCCAAGCCTTCCACCATCAATCCGACTATTCAAACCAGCATGCATCTCCCTCGCCTCAACTTCACCATCAGCTACATTCTTCAAACCACTCATTCCACTTCTAACTCTCCAACCAGACTTCCACCTATTACCTCCAACACGCTTCTCCTCACCACCTATCTTCATCCATCCAACCGCTCACAAATCTTCTTCTCCTCCTGTTGCTTCTTCTCTCCTCCTCTTCCTCCTGCTGCTTCTTCTTCATCCATTGCTCCTTCAAATCCAAAATCGTCACATACTTCCCTGGCTCTCCAGGCAGCCAATTCTTCACTTCACTACTCATTTCTCAAACCCTAATCCCAAACGTCACTTTCAATAATCCGATTCTCAACCAAATCAATCAACAGTTTTCAACTATACACTCTTCACATTCAATCATTTAAATAACATTTACGAAAAAATAGACACCGCCGAACGCCGTCAACGATCCGATTAACGGCGCAAATCCCGATGAAAACTCGAATCACTTTCACCTCCGCTCTGCTTCTTCACTGATGCAACAAAACTGGGCCACGCGTCAGTTGTTGGGCCTCAAATCGGGCCGCTACAAATATAGCAAATATACGGCCCAACCTTTCAAAAAGCCCAACCAGCCCATATCCAAAACAACTCTTACACCTGTCGTACTCTGATTCGTGAAGCCATTGTTCACCGCGTAGTCAAAGACAATAGCCGGCACGAAACCACGAAGAAACACGTCCAAACGTCTTCGTCAAAACCCAACAAAACGACCGCGTTGGGTCCCCCCTTGCGACGAAGCTTCCTTATACCACCTCGTTTGAACGTCCAGTCACGAAAACAATTCCATCAACAGATCTTTACACGTGGCAACGCGTCATTGGATTATATAAATCCCAATCCTCCTACCTCTCGTCACGCTTGTTGTATGCGTTTGACTTAACAGCAGCAGCAGTCTTCACATTTCCGAACAACTCCGTCTTCTCCGTTTTACGTTGGTCAACGATCCGGTCAACGAAGAACCAGTCGGTGTTCGGATCGGCGCGTGGATTGGTTGTGAGTTTATGAAGTGAAGTTGGAGAGGCTGAGAAGGATTTGAGGTCGATCGGAGGATGGAGAGTTATTTAGATGATAGTTTTGGAGATGTGAAGTCGAAGAACTCGTCGGATGATGCTTTGCAGCGGTGGAGGAAGCTGTGTTGGGTGGTGAAGAATCCAAAGCGGCGATTTAGGTTTACTGCTAATTTGTCCAAGAGGTTTGAGGCTGAAGCTATTCGCCGGTCGAATCAGGTACTTAACACTTTTCAAATGTCAACCTTTTCATCACATTTTTGAATATTCCAAGAATATGAGTTTGTTGGCAGATCTTAGTTTAAGTAACAAATCTAATTGGTTTTTGTATTTGGATCACATTGGCTGCAATTTTTTAGATGATTTTTTTTATTTTGATGTTTGTTTGTTGATTTGGGATTGAGATTTCAGGATAGTTTTTGTTGACTCATTGCAAATCTTTACTTGAATGTGAGTATCCTTATGAGATGTTGTTTCTGATGGATTGGATTATGTTTATTGCAGGAGAAGTTTAGAGTTGCGGTGATAGTGTCACAAGCTGCGCTTCAGTTTATCCAGGGTTTGTTTCTGAATTCAGGTTGGATAACTAAACAGTTGATAGTTATCTAAAGATTTCTTACATTTGGTTGTTTAGGTATTGATTTGACTAGCGAATACACTCCACCTGAAGAGGTGAAATCTAAGGGGTTTGAGATATGTGCTGAGGAATTGGGGAGTGTAGTTGAAGGACATGATTTGAAAAAGTTGAAAAAACACGGTGGTGTTGAGGGTCTTGCTAAGAAGCTTTCGACGTCGCCGGATAATGGTATATCAACATTGGAGAGACTGGTTGATGGAAGGAAAGAAGTGTATGGGGAAAATAAGTTCACTGAGAGCCAGCCAAAGGGCTTCTGGGTTTTTGTGTGGGAAGCTCTGCAGGATACAACATTGATGATTCTTGCTTTCTGCGCTGTGGTGTCCTTGATAGTAGGCATAGCTACTGAAGGTTGGCCAAAGGGTGCGCATGATGGATTAGGGATTGTCGCCAGTATTCTGCTAGTTGTTTTTGTTACAGCCACAAGTGATTACAGACAATCATTGCAGTTTAAAGATTTGGACAGGGAGAAGAAGAAGATCACAGTTCAGGTTACTAGAAATGGCTGCAGGCAGAAGATTTCTATCTATGATCTGCTTGCTGGCGACATTGTTCATCTTGCCATTGGAGATCAAGTTCCTGCTGATGGATTATTCCTATCTGGATTTTCATTGCTGATCAATGAATCTAGTTTGACTGGTGAGAGTGAACCAGTTGATGTTAATGCAGCAAAACCATTTCTCCTTTCTGGAACTAAGGTTCAGGATGGTTCGTGCAAAATGCTTGTGACAACTGTGGGAATGCGAACTCAATGGGGTAAGCTGATGGCCACTCTTAGTGAAGGTGGGGATGATGAGACCCCTTACAAGTGAAGTTGAATGGAGTTGCAACAATTATTGGCAAAATTGGTCTTTTCTTTGCTGTTATAACTTTTGCAGTTTTAGTTCAAGGCTTATTCAACCAGAAGCTGAAAGAGGGATCTCATTGGGATTGGTCTGCAGATGATGCCTTAGAAATGTTAGAAGCCTTTGCGTTGCCGTTACCATTGTTGTGGTTGCAGTTCCAGAGGGTCTTCCCCTTGCTGTTACATTGAGCCTTGCATTTGCCATGAAGAAGATGATGAATGACAAGGCATTAGTTCGTAATTTAGCTGCTTGTGAGACCATGGGATCTGCCACTACCATCTGCAGTGACAAAACCGGAACACTAACCACTAATCATATGACTGTTGTTAAAGCATGCATTTGTGGACAAATTCTGGATATTGGAAGCTCTGAGAAAGGTAGTAAAGTTGCATCTGAGATTCCTGATTCAGCGGTTGATACATTTATTCAGTCGATATTTTGTAACACTGGTGGAGAGGTAGTCAAGAATGCAGACAACAAGACTGAAATATTAGGGACACCCACAGAGGCTGCACTATTGGAATTTGGATTATCTCTTGGTGGGGATTTCCAACTACAAAGACAAGTAGCTCCACTTTTAAAAGTTGAACCCTTTAATTCAGCTAAAAGAGAATGGCTGTAGTCATCGAACTCCCTGGAGGAGGTTTGAGGGCTCACTGCAAAGGTGCATCTGAAATTGTTTTGGCTGCATGTGACAAGTTCATCAACTCTGCCGGCGAGGTCTCACCCCTTGATGAAGCTACCACCAAACTTTTGAATGATACAATTGAAAGTTTTGCAAATGAAGCTCTCAGAACCCTGTGCATTGCTTACATGGACATTGAAAGTAAATTCTCCCCTGAGAGTCCTATTCCTGCAAGTGGATATACATGTATTGGAATAGTAGGTATTAAGGATCCTGTTCGCCCTGGAGTGAAAGAATCAGTAGCAATTTGCCGGGCTGCTGGTGTCTCTGTGCGGATGGTTACTGGCGATAACATAAACACAGCAAAGGCTATTGCACGAGAATGTGGAATACTAACTGACGATGGCATAGCAATTGAAGGGCCAGTATTTCGGGAGATGAGCGAGAAAGAATTATATGACATCATCCCAAAAATCCAGGTAGAGCATTTTTAAATTATGCTGTTTCAAGCTAGAACCTTTGAAATCTATGGCACAAGACATTAATCACCTTTGCCATGCATTTATTCATTGCTCATACAAAATATCCTAGTTGATTGCCCAGGGCATTACTAAATATTATTACTAGCAACTCCGCAAACTTTATATTGCTTAAGGAAATAAAAATATATCTAAGTAACTGAAATGATCCTTGTTTGGCAGGTGATGGCACGATCTTCTCCATTGGATAAGCATAACCTTGTGAAACAATTGAGAACCACTCATCAAGAAGTTGTTGCAGTAACTGGTGATGGCACAAATGACGCCCCTGCACTTCATGAAGCAGATATTGGACTTGCGATGGGAATTGCTGGAACTGAGGTACGCGTTTGCTTTTACTCGTGGTTCTTTTCTGCTGCCAGTATAAAGCATTTTTCTCAAAGCAAAACCAATCAGATTTTATAAAGCTTTAATGTTTCTGTTCTCAATAATCTCTTTAGTTTCGCAAAATCTTTAAAAAATGTCACTCATTTCAGGTGGCCAAGGAAAGTGCCGATGTCATCATTATGGATGATAATTTCTCGACGATTGTAACAGTAGCCAAATGGGGGCGTTCTGTGTACATAAATATCCAGAAATTTGTTCAGTTTCAACTCACTGTCAATGTTGTGGCTTTAGTAGTCAACTTTTCTTCAGCCTGCTTGACTGGTATTACTCATCTTTTCCTATGTCTCATTTACATACATCCAGATGTTACCTGTCACTTGAAATTCTCTGAAACTACAATTACTTATTCATCGCTTTCCTCATTTTAGGAAATACTCCACTTACTGCTGTGCAGCTACTATGGGTAAACATGATAATGGATACTCTTGGTGCACTTGCTCTAGCAACCGAGCCTCCAAATGACGAACTGATGAAGAGAACTCCTGTTGGAAGGAAAGGAAATTTTATAACAAACGTCATGTGGAGAAATATTTTTGGACAGTCTATTTATCAATTTGTTATAATATGGTTCCTCCAGACCAAGGGTAAAGCAGCCTTTCACCTTGATGGTCCAGACTCGGATCTAATCCTTAACACGCTCATCTTCAACTCATTTGTCTTTTGTCAGGTAAGATTCTATGACATTACTTCACACTAAATTACACATTTTACCTTCCTGGAATTTCTATGTCGTTTGTGTGTACAGTGCATTGTAACTTTACAATGTACAAGGCTTAAAATCAGTCTTTCTTATCGTGTTAGTAATGTACGTATTTAGATTCTATATTACATTACTTAGTTTCACCCACTGTTTTTTTCTGCATTTTCAGGTGTTTAATGAAATCAGTTCCAGAGAAATGGAGAAAATCAACGTGTTCAAGGGCATATTGCAAAATTACGTATTTGTGGCTGTGCTAACCACAACTGCCATCTTCCAAGTCATAATAATCGAGTTCCTTGGTACTTTTGCTAGCACTATTCCTCTCACTCCACAACAATGGTTTGTCAGTGTCCTCTTCGGATTCCTCGGCATGCCAGTAGCTGCAGCCTTGAAGATGATTCCAGTAGGTTCAACTTAAAATGTGTTCACTAGTCAAACACATGTTACAACTTCGATAATTTTTTGTGCTATGTCGACTAGGACAGCTAACTTTCCAACCCATTAGACCAATGTTGTAGTTTTTTCAACATTTTACATTACATCTCAATTCAACTTTGAGGAGCCACTCTTTTTGTAAACCCATTCCCCTTTTGTAATGTTTTCAAATACTTGTGTAGTGTAGCACTAATACAAGAATCAAATCATTTTTAGTAATGGCATCAGAAAAACAAACAAAAAACAATAAATTGTTAAGAATAGATATAAATAAATACACGAGATTGTGAGTCACAATTTCAATCGTTATTAATTAATAATTTAACATATAAAATTTAATTATAAATAAAATTGTTAAAACTCATGCACTAGATCTAATTTTCCTTTTAATAAAACCTAAAGCTTTTTATTTTTTTCACTTTACTCTGTTGTTTGTTCCTTTGTCAAGTGCTTATTCAATACGAATCAAACGCTGCCGTTTAGCAGCTGCAAGTAGTCTTCCTTATTCAAACCCTAACTCCAATCGCTGAAGCGACGCCAGTGTTTGTCCGAATCCGTAAAACCTCGGACTTGTCGTTCCCGTTGATCTTTTACTCGCTTTGAGATGGTTCAGGGAGGTCGCCGGAAACCTGCCGGCATGAATTTCGACGCCGACATGTCGTTGGACCTCAGGAGCATCATGAAAGACGTCGAGCGATTAGGTAAACCACAAACCCTAATTCCGAATCTGATCTCAATCTCCGACCTAATCTGATGATTTTTCTGGTATATGATTCTCAGGAACTGCTAATATGAGCTGGAAAGAGCGCAAGGCGATAGAGAATCAGAAAGTAGTCTCACTTGGTGGAAAGGTATCACATGATTTTTTCAATTATTGTAGCTGTTTTAATTCAGTGTTGATTTGTTGATTGTTGTAACTTTGTATATATTGCTACAGCCGCAGAAGAAGCAGAGACTGCCACTCAGTGTGGCCAAGGTGCCGATGAAGAAGCAAAAGGAACGAGAACGGAAGATGCTCGAAGAGGTAACTGTTATAAGAAATTATATTGCGAATGTTTGGTTAGTTATTTTAACATAGTGCTTATGTTTTCTGTTTTTTATGTTTTAGAATCGGATGTTTGGAAAATTTGAAGGTATAGCGAGGATGCAAGGAGTTAAAAAGAAGGATAAACGAAGATCTGATGGTGATAGAGGGTTGAAGCCTACTGAAGGTTATTTTAGGAACGGTGTGCTTGAGGTTTCACATCTTTTGAAAGCAGGGAAGTCATCTGGGGATGGTATTGGTAGGCTAAATATTAATATTGGGGGTAGCCAGGATGATGGTGGAAAGAAAGGTGGAGGTGGTGGAAAGAAGAAGGGCAAGAAGAAAGGGAAGGGTGGTAAGAAGGGAAAGGGAGGAAAGAAGCGATAAGAGAATTCCTTTGAAGTTTGTAGGCCGATAATTTGATGGCTGCTATTAAATGACTTCTCTGGTCGGTGCCATCTTTTGGTTTACTGTTTATTTAGGTGTACCACACTTTTCAGCAGTTTTATGAACTTCTAATAGATTACCTGTCTTTCAAGAAGATGATTTCCAGAAAAACAGCTCGTACTTAACTGCTCGAGTTCACTTATGTAGCAGTACTGCAGTAGTGATATGCAATTTCAGTAAAGTAATAACAATGCAGATCGATTTGTATCATTCCATATGATTATCATCTGATATCTGACTACAGGTTGTGGTCGCTTAGTATCAGTAGAATTGTTCGCTGCAAAGTATAAAATAGATTCTTCCATGAGGATCCATGGTACTGGCATTGCCAGTTGCCGCATTCGAATTTGGATTCATTCATTTGATCAAATTCTCACTTATATGGTCATGTGAAAACAATATGGAAGACTAAGCATTGATGAAAAACACACTTGCACGTAATTTCTGTTCTTATTTTACATGGAAAAATAACGATTTCTAAAAATACAGACTCTTTACTGACCATAGCGGCAAACATTACAAACGAATATTTAACAAAGATAACTTTGAGTTTAGGGAAGATCAATATGAGTTAGTTGATGGACAGTATGATGTTTCTTATGTCGATTGAATTCACAAGTTATGTGATAATCTCCTATCAAGGCCTACGTCGACTCCATTGTAAGCTATTGGGCATACATCCACAAATCATCAGAGCTCAAGAGCTGCAAAATTGATTGTTAAAAAATGTTAAATTTAAAATGTTATTGGGTTATGAGGTGCTTGGTGAGTTTGTTGTTATTCTAACCTTAATTTGAGTCTGCAAGAACTTCACATAACTTACTGCCTCTTCGAGCATAGTGCTTATATCAACCTGTATCAAAGCAATAAAGTATTAGATAATGATCTAAAGGTTTCATATCACTATCAATGTTTGGTAGTAAAATGCAAGACTCACCTTAGTTCCATTTGGAACGAGATTTTGGAGGATCTTTAGCCTTTCATTTATTCTTTCTCTTCTTTTCTATAGAGTAAATATGAAATATGTGAGGAAACCGATTGTCTCCTTGAAGAGAGCCAGTATGTAACATGACTATTTAAATACCATACCCTTGCGTAAAGGCTTTGCGGATCAATAGCTGAGCCTCTCCGTCCTGTTTTCTTTCCATTCTTATCAAGTGATGCCATTAGTTTAGTATCTGATGAGGTTCCTGCATTGAGCTCTTGCGAAGCATTGGAATCATCCTCTGAACTGTATGACGAACTAGACATTTGTTTAGTCGAGTTTATAGCTTCGGCATCACTGCCATGCAAAGATGTTTTGCAATTCTTCTTTGGCAGAGACTTCATTTTGTTTGAATCCTGCATTTGGAAAATGTTTGAATAAGAATGGAAACAGAATTGCATTATAGTAAAGGGAGCAGTGGAAATGAAAGTACATTTTTAACTGTGCGACTTTTCTTGTTTGGGATGCTAGATGTACTGTTGTGTTGGCCATGCGCAGACACGTCCAAGTTTCTTTTAAGATTCAATGGCGCGGTTGGAATGGAAATGAAAATATCTGGCTCGACTTGACTCATCTCAACCCCGGCCATGAAAGGGCCATCTTCTGGTATGCCATTTGAGAACATTGGAGCTGGTGAGACAATGGCATCCATCATATAGTAGTCCGAAGGTACATTCCTCTTATAGGGCTGTTGGGGGGACACTCCAACCTCCATGTGACCACTGAAACAATACTGCGGCAAAAGGTGGTATGAGTTGGTGTGGGTTGAGTCCATGTGATAATAAAAACTTGGATTGGCTTCGGTCACATTATTACTATTCTCTGTGAAGGACCAGGGTGCTGGGGCTGCTGAAGTTGAGTTAGATCCCTCGGCAACCTCATTGTTGAATAATTGATGCAACATGAAATCAACATCATCATTCAAAAAGTTTCTGTCGCTAGTATCCCACTCTCCATCAGCATAAACACTCAGATGACCCTCCATATCACCCTGCAATGAAAAAAACACAGGATTTTCAAGAGAGCTTTTAAGTGCTGCTTGATGAAATTGAAATGAGATGATGGGAAATAATGACAGTATTTATACAGAAAGAATGAAACTTGATAATTGACTTTTGATTAAAGAGAATAACATATTCCTAATCATTTCAATATGGCTGAGGCTCTTATTTCCCTTGGCTAACTACTAATATTATCAATAGACTATTGAGACCTTTGTGGGACCAATACAGCTCTATAGAGGCCAAGTTCATGCAGTGATTAGAATTAAACAAACCATGCTTATGCTTCTTTGACTCTGTGATTGCATTGAAGAGAGCCAGACAAGGTCATAAAAATATTAATTGCAATTGATTAGTATAACACACGGTAACCAAATGCAACACGCTTACCTAAACCAAGAGGATAGTCGAACAATAGCTAAAATATCATTTAGAGAAATGAACATGGGAGGACTTGTTAATGTAATATAATAAGCTTTATGAAATTCCATTGGATGATTAAACAAAAGCAAAGGTACACTACATCGTGGATATGACTTCTCATATATTTAAGAACTTGATACCATCACAGTAACCGCAAAAGGTGCTTCTTGTCGGGAGTACCCTTATGAAATCAAGTAATTCCTTGTTTAGACGGGTTATAGTTTGTACAGTTGATAAAGTAATACATGACCGTACCCATACTAACATACTCGAGCCTATTCATAAATTCTTTCATACAAAAGGGTGGTGTGTTCGTGTGCAACTCATCAAACTCTAGCTTTCTATTGTTTACCAAATTAACCAATGCAATTTGCAGCATGTATATGTTTATCCTCAGAAAATCAATACATATCCAACTTTGTTATTGACCTAAATAATGCCAATTTTAAATTCTCATCTCTACAGTAAGTCACCGTGTGTGGCATGAAAATTCAGCAAATTAAATAGTTTGAAATTATACCTTTATGCCATGCCGTTGAAACCCTTCAAGCAACACTTCAAGCATAGCTGGCCATCTCAATTATCCTTATTACCTGATACATAGAGACTTCTACGTGACATTATGCAACATGTAAAAAGAATAGAAAATTCAGATTTTGCATATAGATAAGTGTGTAATTTACAAAAAACATCAGAGCACAGCTGCCATCAGTTAGTTAATCTTAAATTATTCATCAAAGCACAAAAAACCAAAGTACTAAAATTTGCCACATCCTCAAAGCTCAAACTGATTGAAGATTAATAAATTACTAAACAGCAACCCAACAATCAGCAATTTCAGGGATCTAACCACGCTACTATCACAGCACGAAAACAGTAATAATCCAACTCCAACACACAGTATCCAAAAGCTTACAACAATGCAAAAAATAAAATAAGAAATGATATGCAACGGAATAAAATCTCAGGGAACCGATTGGTGGAAGGTTGAAACACAAGTTTTAAAATGAGTCGGTTTATCAGAATCATTAGGGTCGGCTATTCTTATAGATTGAAACGGATGAAAGTTGCCGATCTCTCCGCCATAGACACATAATTTGTTCTAATCAGATTAATATAAATTATCATAGATGTCAAAATCTTTCTTTTACATTTCATAACTAATCTAGCTAGCTGTTTAAAATGCAATAGTTCTCATCACCCAAAGCCGTGGACACTTGTCACTCCCTGATTCGGTTAATTAGCTGACTCTTATAAACCAAAAAAGAAAAGAAAAGAAAAAGAAACTTCACAGTATCACAGACTTATTCATTTCTTATGAAATATACAAACAGTTAGTCAATACCTATTAACTTCATGTAGGAATGTTAACAATAATTTTCTACACAATAAACATTTATATTACAATTTGGAGACACGCAAATATTCCACATTGTTTTGTGCAATGATACAACAGAAAGATAATAATAAAGACAGATTCATCGCATCATAAGACTAACCTTTGTCGGTAAGTCAAATATGCTATAATTTAAATTTTATTTTCATTAGCCGACAACTGAAGTTGGGATAGAGGCATCAAGGATATAGATTATTCACAAATGAGATTTAGCTAATCTCATATTCAGTGAAGATTATCATAGAATTGAATTTACTAACCAGAAACCAGCTTTGTCCTTTCCATGGTAGCAAACACAATTATTCACCTTGAAATTATTGTATAATATATTATCATTAACTGATGATACTGAAACATCATCAAAGTTTGCTTTTATCATCAAAATACGAATGAAAGGTGCATATTATGGGCAAAGCAACGAAATAGCAAATGAGTATATCGGGAATTTTGTTTGGATATAGAATGTTATCAGGATGATGTACCAGCATTTTCTCTCGGAAAAAACAAGAAAGTGCAAATCTGTCACCAACTAGGAACAAAACACTTGCCATATTATCTAGTACTTTTCCACTATAGTATAAAGTTAGAAATATTAGCAAAAATGAACCAGTAATACTAAAGTAGTAAATGAAAGGCTTATATGAAGCAAAAATGTAAAAACAAACAGAGTCATATTTGATCATTTATACATTACAAAGTCTGCAGGAGATGTACTAGTTCTACATACTCATTTTAACACAGTTGTTTTCATTAAGTAATAGATGTGATTAAATAAAAACAACTGGACATCGTACCTGGAATGGAACAAACTTTGTTTTATCATGGGATTTGGAAAATATATCACATTTCTTTTTTAAGGACTACAAGTCACAGGCTGCCTTCACAGTCTCATTCCTGAAAGATTAATAATACCCAAATCAGAAACAAGCATCAATGAGACGGAAATAGAAAATCGGTGCGTAATGGCATGTTCAAGAAACACTTAGAACAGATACACTGAACATAAAGGCCAAGTCTATAAGATGTCGAGTTTTGTCCGGGATGTAATCAGCCGAAGGATGCTCACTGACATATGCATATAACAGAATAATAGTATTTAGAGTCTAGACCAAATCAAACAGAAAGTGCTGTGTTTTTCAAACGAGATTCTTGTTTAGATAGTCAGCATCTTTCATTCAAGCTCACAGCAATGATGATCCAAGTAAACATGACATGTTGCTGTTTGCCTGTTTCATTCCTCAACATATATAATATAAACATTGAAACCGAATCAACACAATTATTTATATGAGTTCATGTCTCTTGCCATAAATGAAACCTTAAAGCATAAGCAAGACATTCAAGTCAGTCTAGTATTATAAGCAGTAGACATGAATAAAAATGTTTCTTCTTAAGCATGTTTGTGATTTTACATAAGATTCCCTGGAAATCAACTAGGCTGTCATGAGATTTGAACTAACAGTTTCCGAACAGATCGTGATAGAAAACACAACTAGCAAACCAAATATGCCTTCACGATTCATATCCGAAAACAAAAGCTTCATATATGTAGCTTGGTCCTAACATAAGGTAAAAATCAAACTCCATGTTCATAGGTCACGCTCTACAGTACCCTGACACAGTGTTTCTACGGTACTTATATCAGCACTCTTCAGAAGCAACCATCAAACTGAACTAGCTACACAAAAGTTTGAGGTTTACTTTTAGGGCCTTCTTAACTATTCTTATTCTAAATATATCCTTTAAAACAAATGTATAGACGCTCCTAATCCGATTCCACATGACTCCATGACAAAGCACTTCCAAAGGATAATAGACTACGAACCATTTTTCGATCCACAGTCTACACTAGTCGTGATTTCACCCATATTAGGAAAAGAATTTATAACTGCATCAAATGTGCTCTTACTCCTCTATATTAGACACCTTATTATATTAAACTTCATTCAGAAAAATCTTACCTGACCCCAAATTTAGTTACGAGCTTCAGCCTTCAAGTGACTTCCGTAGCACAAATACTGGCCCAAGTCAAAAAGATTCAAAAAATCTATACTAATACATCACAAGCACAACAGTTTCTCAAAACATAAATCAACCATTCCATTTCTAGGGTTTTACTTTTACACTCTGTGCAGCTCACTAAAACTACTTCACTTCGATCATCACGCTTTAAATCAAGACGAAGCATCAATCAGCAACACTAAACGCACCTGATTTTGTTGAGAGGAAGCCGCCGTTGAGATCGCCGCAACCGCCACTTCCGACGTGGCATCTGAGTTCAAATTCGTAACTCAGAAACTCGATCACGCTCGGCAAGCGAGTTTTGGTACGCGCTAATACGATGACGTTTTGTATCGCTTACGTTTTTGTGGTATATTTTTTAATTTTTTTTCTAATTTCATTCCTTTTTGTTCTTGCTTTTGTTGTAACGTGGTGCGGTGCCTAGGGGTCAACATATGGCCCGAGGGTCTAGAAAGCCCGGACAGGCCCGACTGACCCGATCGACCCGAGCCCGACCCGAGCCCGACTTGCAACCCGACACGACCCTAACCCGACTACAAAAGGGTAGGGCTAGGGCTTTGATTTTAAAACCTGACCCTAACACAAACCTGGCCCGAGTTAGCCCGACCCGGAGTCCCGATCCGGAAGCCCGACCTCAAAATAAAATTACCAAACTCATGAGAGCTTGAATTATCAGCTTATTAGTTAAAGAGCTATAATTGTTAAGCTCAAAACACTTAAATAAGCTTGAAACGTCTCAGCCAAAGGGCGAAACGATTTGAGAATTATGGAATGGACGATTGGGTTTGATATTTATACACACTTCGCTACTCATTTCTCTTATCAATGACCGATGTGGGAGCATGGTCCTAAGGGTCCGCGGAAATAAATCTTAAGGGTCCGCGGACCATGCTCCCACATCGGTCATTGATAAGAGAAATGAGTAGCGAAGTGTGTATAAATATTCAACCCAATTAAAACAAAATTCATACTTCGTCATGCCTAATTGGGTGAAATGAAGTATAATTCATTTGGGCTTATTGGAGCTCGAATTGAGTTTGAGAATAAAATAATCTTTTTTTAATTCGGGTTTATTGACCCCTTAAAATAGGGCTGACCCGACCCGACCATTTTTATTAGGGTCGTTTACAGCCCTAGGGTTTTGTTCCATAAACCCGAACCCGTCCCGACCCGACCCTAATTTATACTTAGGGTTGTCCATTTTTTGATTGAACCCGACCCGGCCCGGCCCGACATAGGGCTGGGTCAGCCCGAACCCGGCCCATGGAGACCCCTAGCGGTGCCTAATAGGAACGATGTCGTCTTCAGATTGGAAAGGGAATTCATGGTTTTTTTGTCACGCTAATATTTATAAGGATATTGAGACACAAAATAAAGTTTACGAAAAACATACACACATATTTGTGGATATTGAGACACATAATAAAATATTTATAATATATATAAAGTATAAATCCGACAGTTATTTGTTTGAAGCCACATTTTCTTTCCTGTTATGTCATTTCTAATATTCATTTATTTTACATCAAATTTTATATACTAATCAATAGGCACAAATAATTGTGCTAGGATTACTAGTATAATTAAAAGTCAGAGAGTGAGTCACATAATAAAATTTGAGAAGAATTTTGATTAAATGCAAACAAACAATTTTTTACAAATTCAATCTCTTATCTAATAAAAAACAACTGTTAATTTAATTGTCAAATTATCGAATCGTTGTTTTTGATTAAATGCCTCATTCACAAAATTTTAGTATTTCTTTTGAATCCAACCCATGAGATGACTTTTAATTAATTTCAAAATTAGTTAAAAGTATTTGAAAATGGTATAACCAACACCATTTTACATTCATTTTATATAGTATTAATACTATTCTATGAAATAAGGTTCTAGAAGACTTCATTAATTGAAATTGCCTTTATGTTTTGTTCAAAATTGTCTCTTAAATTTGATTAAAAAATAAATTTAGTGTTGTATTAGAAAAAAATTTAAAATAAATTTATTTTGAGTTTTTACTACTTCCCAATATAATTATTTTACTTGTATAATTAATACATATTAAGTCCATTTATGTCATACTATATATAATCTTGTTGAAGTATGAGTTAAGTTCAAAGAAAACATTTTATTTTCGTGAGATGAAATGATTTAATTTTATTTGATAATTTAATATATCAATATATTGAAAGAAATTGATTTTTAATTAAATTAAGCGGTTCGATTTGCAAAATACATTAGATTTGATGATTATTTTTTTAGTTTAATTTTTGTCTATTGAATTATTAATAATCAAGTGTTGACATTATGTGTCATGATATAATTTAAATATATTTTATTCTCCTTTCCACTAATGATAATTAAATAACATACCAACTTGAACTTTTAAAACTTCTTTCTTTGGTAGTATAAATTGCATTCTTGGACTTCAGATTCATTTAGTTCTTATTCACTAATTAAGTAATAATTTGAGAAAACTGCATTAAATGTTTTGATAAAATATATAAAAGAAATGATGTGATTAAGGAATATGAATAAATTATAAACTTTTGTTGTAAATTAATTATAGAAAGTGGAAAGTTAATTTGAAATGTTAGATAATTTTATTATTCTGGTAGTAGTGAATAAAGGAACACAGATCAAGGAGGATGAACATCTTTTCGTGAGAATAATCATATAAAAAATCATTAAATTATTTGACTATTTTTTCCACAAAAATGAGTACGAGAATGACAATTATATTATTTTGAGTTAGATAAACATCATCTCGGTTTTTAATTTACATCCAACCAACTAATTTAGTTAAAAATCAATTTTAATCTCAATCATTATATCAATCAAATCAACAATCATAATAATGTCCCTCTGTATTACAAAAATTATGTATCCCTCTACAACTTAACCATTTATTAACATTATATATAAATTCAGGTTCATGGCACTCACTCACCCAACTCGTGAAATGGACCTTCTCAACCTATATTCACTTGTTCTAACTCTCATCACTATCATCAAAATCTTCAAAATCCTCAAAACCAAACTTACCCACCATGACAACCTCACAAAAAAACTACCAACTCCACCTTCACTCCCTATTGTGGGCCACTTACACATCTTCAACTTCGCTAAAGGCTCACCCCATCAATCTCTTCATGCACTCTCAACCCAATACGGTCATATTCTCCAACTCCGCCTCGGCAACCGCCGTCTTCTCCTCCTCTCCTCTGCCGCCTCTGTTGAACAATGTTTCTCCCAAAATGACGTCGTTTTCGCTAATCGACCCGAAATCTTAGGCTTCAAGATATTTGGATATAACTTCACCACTATCCCTACAGCCCCTTACGGTGACCTTTGGCGTAACCTACGCCGCATTGGAGCCATACACATGTTCTCCGCCGCAAGCATTCGCCGCTACGCTGCCGTGAGAAATTCTGAAGTCCAGAGGATGATTCTTACTTTGACCCGATCATTCGACCCGGCCCGGAAAAAAGTCAAAGTCAATTTAAACACTCAGTTTTCCAAACTTGCGATGCATGTGGCAGAGATGATGGTTGCCGGGAAATATAGCGACAACACTGGTGACGCGTTCCAAGCTGTAGCTCTAATGAGTGTATGTGACTTTGTCCCGTTTTTAAGATGGATTGGGTACGGTGGGTCTGAGAGGAATTTAAAGGAGGAGCAGAGGAAGAGAGATGAGTTTTTACAGAAACTTATCGATGAGTTCAAGCGAAATAAAGGTGTGGTTTTGATGCCGGAAAGAAATGTAGGTTCTGACGACAAGACTATTTTGGAAGCTTTGATGGGTCTACAAGCAGCTGAGCCTGAGATTTACACTGATGAAATCATCAAGGGAATGTTGATCGTAAGAAACTTACATTTTTTATTTTTTATTTTAATATATATTTTTGATGATATGATAACAATTTTATCATGAAAAAGTTTTGTTATTGAATGTTTGAATTGGTTGGTAAGATTGAATTTCTAGAAATGGATTTAAGCGTATATTCATACAATGATTTTGCGTTGCTTAATCCACGCGGATACATTTCCATGTGTAATTAGAAGTGTTGTATATATGTTTATGAAAGATAACTTTTGAGTATGGCCTAATGAATCTCAATTGCTGTCCAAACAGGTGATGTTCCTAGCAGGGACGGATACTTCAGTCAAGACAATGGAATGGGCGATGTCACTTCTTCTAAACCATCCGAAAATTCTAGCCAAGGCCAAGGATGAAATAGACAATGTAATTAAACCAGGTCATCTCATAGATGACTCAGACGTCCCAAACCTTCCGTACCTCAGATGCATAATCAACGAGACACTTCGATTATTCCCCGTGGCTCCTCTCCTCGTCCCACATTGCTCATCCGACAAATGCATTGTGAACGGATACACTGTGCCTAAGAATACCATTTTAATGATTAATGCGTGGGCAGTGCACCGAGACGAGGCAGTGTGGGACGAGCCTAATGAGTTTAGGCCAGAAAGGTTTGAAGGGTTTGTAGGTGAGAGGGATGGGTATAGATTTATACCGTTTGGGGTTGGAAGAAGTTGCCCCGGGGCTGCACTGGCGATGCGGTTAATGGGATTGGGTCTTGGCGCTATGATTCAGTGTTTCGAGTGGGAGACTGTTGAGAGTGGGGTAGAGGATCTCACTCAGGGAATAGGTGGGACTACATTGCCCAAGGGGAAGCCTTTGGAAGCTATGTGCACGGTTAGAGATTCAATGTCTAGTTTGTTGTCTCAACTGTAAACTGTTTCAATTCTATCAAGTATATTCTTCAAAGGATTTAATGTGAACCAAATTCAGCAAATGTCTATGTCATTCAATAAATATGAGTTAGGAAAAAAATTGGAGAGATATTATATATTTGTGAGATCAGAGATGTAGTTTCGATCATTGATTTAATGAATTTTACAGTTGAGATTAAGTTAGTTTTATATAAAATTGGATGGTTGGATTTGAAAAAACACCAACGGTCAGATTTGACAGTTGTTTTTTAGATTAAATCTCTTTCGTTGATTTATTTATAATGAACGATTAAGATTATATCTCACTGTCTTACAAAACTTATTTGTCCTCCTTGATCATTTACTCATATGAGTTAAATTAATTTTTAGGTTGGTTTTGTTGATAGTTTTTATTTAAATTCCATCCATTATCAGAAACTATTTTCTAAAAATTAAGTTAATTCAATTAAACATAATTTGAGAATAATTTAAGTGTGATTAATATATTTTTATAAATACAATGAAACACTATCTTAATCTTTATTTATATGAAAGATATTTAAACTATAATATAAATATTTTTAATTCAATAATCATATTTTAAAATTAACAATATCATTTCATTTAAATTACATCCATTAAATCCTCGTAAATCATTTGGTAAGCTTATGCTCTCAAAAAATCATTAGCTCGCTATTTTCTTCCTTGAAAATTCAAAGGTTAATTACAAAAAAAGTGCTGGGCATCACCCAAAGTCTAGCTTTCTATTGTTTACCGACTAAATCTATGCAATTTGCAGCATACATATGTTTATCTTCAGAACATTAATACATACATCTCCAACTTAGAGCAGATACACTGAACATAAAGGCCAAGGATCTTAGAATACGAATCATTTTTCGATCCACAGTCCACACAAGTTGTACATTAACACATCAACCGAATTATAATGTGGATTTTTCATTTTTCACCGACTCATCCTCAAATTTAGACACTTGGTTATTTTATACTTCAATCAGCAAAATTTAACTTGACCACAAAGTTAGTTCTGCGCTTCAAATACTTCGCTAGCACAACAATAATATTCAAAAGTCTACACTAGTACCGTAGTACGGAGTATGTCCGCAAGGACAACACGCAATAGTTTCTCGAAACCTATCTACACTTTACTGGAAGAAAAAAACGCCACAAAAACTGATAAATTCTTACTAACCAAACTAATGAGTCTCTCATCATTTCAAGCACACTCCTCACTTCAGTATTCAACTCAAACTCCAAAACAGGAAACACAAACTGTAAGCCTTATCGAAAACCTAATGTACCAATTTCTCATACAACATTTTACTTCCACTGTATATATACCATCAAGGATATGACTACAATTTCTCAATTCCAGTCCACCAATCAGACCAGTAAACAACCATTCAATTTCTAGGGTTTTACACTCGGCATAGATGACTAAATTAAACTACTTCACTGCAATTATCATGCTGTGAATCACAAAAGCATCAAAAACATCGCTGAACGCACCTGATTTCGTTGAGCGGATGCCGCAGTTGAGATCGCCGTAGCCGCCACTTCCGACGTGGCATCTGCTTTCAAATTCGTATCTCGGTTACTACTCGGGAAGCGAGTGTTAATACGCGCAAATACGATGCCGTTTATTGTTACTTCGTTTTTGTTCTAACTTTTGTAAGTAGTCACGTAGTGGCTAAGTGCAACGATGTCGTTTGGATCGAAAATCTAAGGGAATTTGATTCAAAAGAATTTCTTTAAAGTTAATTTTTATTAAATGAAGGGTGTATTTGTAAAAATACAATGTTACAATTATTAAATTGTTAATAATCAACGATCGAGATCGTATTTCACACTCTCACATAGTCGATCTTCATCTTAATAGTCCATCCCAATCAACGGCAGCAAAAGACACTACATGTCACATGAAAGTGATACAATCATAATCCTTAAGCTTTTGTCGTATAACACATCTCGTTCGACAAAACAACAACAAATGTCTTGTTCCTATTCTCCCATGACGCATGCTCAAACGTAATACTCTGCAACATTGATGTTTCTTGTCCAGTTCACATGCAGACCACCTTTCGAAACTACGCTACTGGTGACCAAAACGGTGCCAAGTGTTTCCAAAGCGTCGTTGCGTCGAGTTATTCAACTTATAAATGCATGCTAATCTTTCAACACTATTGCATAAATGTCAGCATTTAACTACTAATCATGGATTCAGTGTAACTTGTAATGTTTTTAGAACAATATAAAATAATTTTATTTTCACGTTTTACTATTCCCTATAAATCATTATAATTATTTCAATTTATAATTCACTATGAAAAAGAGTGGTGGATTCAGATTCAGTGTAGCATATAATATTTTAAAACAAAACCAAAACAATTTTATTTGACGTTTACTATTCACTGTACGTCAAGTTAATTATCTCAATTAATATTTCACATTTTGAGAAAATTTATATTCTACTATTTATATATCCTTATTGAATGTTAATTAAATTACTTACCAATACAAACTTTTTTCATTTGATAATATAAATTTTATACTTGAACATCAAATGATTCAAATCCACTTAGTTCTGATTCAGTAACAATTTGTAAAAGTGCATTAAATGATATGCAATTTATAAGGTATATGGATAAGATAGGAATTTTATTTTAAAATATTTATAGTTAGTAGCCAATTAATTTTAAAATTTTAACAATTAACATGGATTGAGATCCAGTGCAGCTTACAACACTTTACAGTCAAAAGTTAAATGACATCATTTTGAGTTAATGAGATCAAAAATACGTTGTTTTATAAAGGGTTCAACAATTTTTGGGTTTCAGTAAAACAACGTTGCTTTCATATATTTCAAACCAAAACTACGTCGTTTTACGAGTAAATTTTAAAATTTGAATAAACGCTGCATATGATTGTAGGCCGTATAGGATACGGATCCATAAAACAGCTATTATTATTATTTTATTACATATAAACAATTTACAATTAAATTGAAACAGAGACAGAGTATTAAATATGAGACTCTCTATCCCTGTTATATAAACTCATGTTCATGTCACTCGCTCTCTCACCCAACACACATCAAATGGACATTACCAACCTCTATCCACTTGTTATAACTCTCATCACAATCATCACAATCTTCAAAATCCTCAAAACCAAACTCACCCACCATGACAACCTCAAAAAAACACTACCAAGTCCACCTTCACTCCCTATTATAGGCCATTTACACATCTTCAACTTCTCCAAAGGCTCACCTCACCTATCCCTTCATGCACTGTCAGCCCAATACGGTCCTATTCTCCACCTCCGCCTCGGTAACAGCCGTGTCCTACTCCTCTCCTCTGCTGAAACTGTTGAGCAATGTTTATCCCAAAACGACATCGTTTTCGCTAACCGACCTGAAGTCTTAGCTTTCGAGATAAATGGATATAACTACACCACTATCCCTTCAGCCCCTTATGGTGATCATTGGCGTAACCTCCGCCGCATCGGTGCCATACATATGTTCTCCGCCGCATGCATCCGTCGCACCGCTGCCATAAGAAATTTAGAAGTTCGAAATATGATCCGGACTTTGATCCGATCGTCCGACCCGACCCGAGAAAAAGTCAAAGTCAATTTAAACACTGTGTTTTCAAAACTGGCGCTGCATGTAGCGGAGCTGATGGTTATCGGGAAATATTGTGACAACACCGGTGACGTGTTCCAAGCTGTAAATATAATGACTTTATGTGACTTTGTACCGTTTTTGAGATGGATTGGGTATGGTGGGATTGAGAAGAATTTAAAGGAGGTGCAGAGGAAGAGAGATGAGTTTTTACATAAACTTGTCGATGAGTTCAAGCGAGATAAAGGTGGGGTTTTGATGCTGGAGAGAAATGCGGATTCTGGAGACAAGAGTATTTTGGAATCTTTGCTGGGTCTGCAAGCAGCTGAGCCTGAGGTTTACACCGATGATATCGTCAAAGGAATGTTGACTGTAAGAAACTTGAATTTTCTCTTATTTATTTTTATATATATTTTTGATTTTGATGATGTGATAACAATTTTATGATGAAAAAGTTATGTTATTTTTATTGAATGGTTGAATTGGATAGTTATTGAATGATTAGAAATGGATTTAGGCGTATTTTCATACACTGATTTTGCATTGCTTCATTTGAGTCATAATTCGACAGTTTGAAAATTTAAGTTTAGTTACGATACCAGGGTTCATGACTTTTTTCTTCTATATTACACCTGAACTAAAATTGGAAGTAATTAATTTTATGCACATTTTGTTTGTCTTTATATTGCAACATTTTTATGGGAAAAGTTGAACCGAATGCCCAAGAAAATGGATAAGATCATGTCGGCTTTGGTTTAGTGTCTTTTTGTTGTTTGCTGTTTTGCACATGTGTTCTTTGATCGTGTTAACTGGATGTGCACCTGTCGCTAGTTTAATGTAAAGGGAATTCACGCGTATACATTTCCATATGTAATTACAAGTGTTGTACATGGGTCTATTAAACAGTATTGGACTTTAATGAAAGAGTTTTACATCTTTAGGGAATTTGATGAAATATAACCTTTGAGTATGGCCTAATGAAGTTCATTTTTTGTACAAACAGCTGATGTTCATAGCAGGGACGGATACAACAGTCAAAACGATGGAATGGGCCATGGCACTTCTTCTCAACCATCCAAAAATTCTAGCCAAGGCCAGGGAGGAAATAGACAGTGTAATCAAACCAGGTCATCTCATAGACGATTCAGACGTCCCAAACCTTCCATACCTCCGATGCATAATCAACGAGACACTTCGATTATTCCCCGTGGCTCCTCTCCTTGTCCCGCATCGCTCATCTGACAAATGCACAGTGAACGGATATACCGTGCCTAAGAATACCATTTTAATGGTTAATGCGTGGGCAGTGCACCGAGACGAGGCAGTGTGGGACAAGCCTAATGAATTTAGGCCAGAGAGGTTTGATGGGTTTATAGGTGAGAGGGATGGGTATAGATTTATACCTTTCGGGGTTGGAAGAAGAAGCTGCCCTGGGGCTGCACTAGGGATGCGGTTAATGGGATTGGGTCTTGGCGCTATAATTCAGTGTTTCGAGTGGGAGACTGCTGGGAGTGGCGCGGAGGATTTGGGTCAGGGGATAGGTGGGACTACAATGCCTAAAGGGAAGCCTTTGGAGGCAATGTACACTGTTAGAGATTCAATGTCTAGTTTGCTGTCTGAACTGTAACTTGTTTCAGTTTTATAAGTTGATGCTTTGAGGATTCTAATGTGAACCAAATTCAACATAAATCTTTGTCATTCAATAAATATGAGTTAAATTATTTTTTTGGTTGATTTTGTTGATTGTTTTTATTTAAAAAATTGGTTGGTTTTCTTGATATAGTTTTTATTCAAATTCCATCCTTTTGAATTATCATAAATCATTTCTAACAAATACAGTAAGTTATTTAAGTTAAATGATTATTATTGTAACAAAAAATTCATAATCCCCAAATCCAAAGTACCGCAATATTGTCAAATCCAAAGTCCCTAAGTTTTACAAATTCATATATTTAATATAACAAAAAATTAATTTAATCTCAACTATCAAATTAATTAAATTAACAATTAAAGTTACATTAATTAGACGGATAATATATTTTCATTAAATTCCGTTTATTTAATCATCATAAATCATTTGTTAAGCTTATGCTCTCAATTTGTATTTTATCATCACACTATTTTTCCTTGAAAATTCAAATTACATTTTTAAATAAGAAAAATATTTATATATTTTATCACTCGTCGCACACTCTCTAGAAATCCCTAAATCACCCGACACCCTAATTTTTCCGAATTGAAGTTCCGATCGATGTCGACGACAATGGCCGAATCGGAAGGTGCAGTGGCTGGATCTGAAGCCGGAGAGGTTGAATCGAAGCTTGAGAAACTGGAGCTTGATGAAGCGGGAGCAACGAAGGCGGAGAAGCCATCCATTTCGTTCAGCATTTGGCCACCGAGTGAGCGGACTCGTAAAGCGATAGTAACTCGTCTGATCGAGAATCTGACGACGCAGTCGCCGATGTCGAAGCGGTACGGGACTTTGTCGGCTGAGGAGGCGGAGGTCACAGCAAAGCAAGTGGAAGAGGAGTCATTTGCTGTTGCTGGAGGAGATAAGGCGGTGGATGATGATGGAATTGAGGTGTTGCAGGTTTATTCTAAGGAGATTAGTAAGAGGATGTTGGAGGTTTTGAAGGCTAGGGCTAATGGTAATGCTGATGTGGAGAAAGGAGGTTCGAGTGAGAAGGAGGTGAAGACAGAGGAGGCGTCTTCAGTGGATAATGAGTCAAGTTAGAGATTTTAAGGTGGAGCGTCTTTTACAGGTGAGCTGTTTCTTTTTTGATATGTTGGATTTGTTTTTCTTCTTTGATAGGAAATGCTGAATGTTGTAAGAATTCGTGTTGCTGATTGTAATTTTTTAAATGTTTTGAATTTTGATAGGTATTTAGTCCAGTAGGTGAAATTTTAGATGATAACGTTCGGTTTACCAAATGAATTGGTTCAAATTTGAGTGATTTTTATGAGTAGGTTTTGAACGTATAGAAGAGGTATAATGTACCTGGATTGAGCACTCTTGCCGTGTGGTGAATTCCTGATTAGTGAACTTGATGTGTTCAATGTTGCATTGTGTTCGGTGTTTTTTAGTTGATGTATGTCCAGTGTAAAGCAGTTTTTGTTCTCTGTTATTCCCAAACAAGCTAAAGAAATTAAGAATTTCACTCATTGTTTTTTGGCTTAGTTAAGTATTTTGGCATCTTACTGTGGAAGCCGCACACAAAAATAGGTTAATTCTTTTTGCCTCATGTGGTGATAGGGATAAGAGTTTTTGGACTCTTGTCCCCTGCTTGAAATTCCTAATTGTTTGATAGGGATGCTTTTTAGACTCATTGAGCTGTTTTTATTTTCCTATACGACTGTAGCTAATGGAAATTTTGATTCGCTGGTCAGAATACTTCTAAAGCTAGTCTTCATATTTGTTGGCTTATATAATGGATAAAGCATGCTCTAGTTGCAAAACCATGTTACCAAGCAAATGTATTAGATATTAGGCAACACACTTTTAGTTTGTTACTTTTATTGCATATTTTGATCGTCAAACTGGAAATCATGGTTTTAACGATAATAATATCTGTTGATACTTGCCTTCATTGCTTTTTCTCACATTATAAATAAACTGCTATTGTTATGAAGTGTCTATTTCCTGTATTAAATTTTTTCTATTCTTATTACAGGTGTTATTTCTGAGAACTTGGGCAACCCATCTAATCCAGACAATGTCGATCTCTTCGCTGTTCTCTGTTTCATCTTCTCTCTTGATTATCTAGTTGTTGAAACTTTAGTGGTAATAATCAGTCAAGAGATTGCTTGTTGCAATTACCCTGACATAAGGATATCCCTGTCCTAAATTCAACTTTGTTATTACTTGCCTCTTTATGTTGCCATATTTTTAAGGTTAGGCTTCTCATTGGTCTGTGTTAGTGTAATTATATTTACTGCATCAATCACATTGGACATATCATAGTGCTGTGCTTATATATACTGAGTAAAATACTCAGGGTTTACAGACTCAAAAACTGCAAAACGGATAACAGACATTTACCTGACACTTATAATGAAAACACTTCAGAGTTCTCGCAGCCTGTCTTTTCTCTTACCTTTTGAAATCCAGATATGAGAATAAGCGGACAAGCTAATGCCTTGAATAATCGTCCAATGGTTTTGCAACTCTGATCACCAGATTAGGTCTATTTGCTTGATAATGTGGCCTCCCTTTCGATATGGTTGAGTTTTTCACGCCCAACGTCACACTTGATATGGATTTACAAATCGAAAGACTAAGTTAATCTATCACTCAATTTCCATTGAAGGCCTCAATAGGTGACAGTGATGTAAAAAGTGGAATATCACTGGCTACCTCCCAGATGCCGGTATTGTCACTCTGTAAAGTGTTTGGACAGGAATCTGCTTTAGAAGAGGAGGACATACGTCTGTTTGAACCTCACAGTTATCACAGCTTCGAAAGGGTGACACTCCAATTCGAAGATTTGCCAATCCATGTGCGAAGATCCCTCACTGCTGATGACATTCCGATGCCTTTAGCTTTTAAGGGAATTTTATTTTGTTCTATCTAGTTAAATTAGGATTGAATGTCTTTCCTCTTGTGTTGTTCAGGCTCATAGAAAGCAGGAGTAGATGTGAAGCCATGTCTTTACAAATGATGAGCATTGCCAGTTGAAACGTAAGGGTTATAAATCTGTTGTGGATAGATTTCTCAATTCAAAGAATTCGGCAGCGGAAGCCAGGGACAGCTCGTTTAGATCTGAATTCTGAGCGGACAGATTCTATGTTTGGCAGAAAAGTGGTGGTTTTGAGGATGTTTATGGCTGGATTTGGGCGAATGAGATATGGATGGAAAGGTATTTGAATGAGGAAGAGTTTATAAGTATTTGAATATCAAAAAGACAATTAAATATCCAAAAATCAGACTGTTTTATTAGAGTAACAAAACAGACCGCAAAAATGGTATTACAATAGTAATAGATCGGTAGACCTTGTAACACAATCTAGAGATTTATTGGTAACAATAAGGGATGACCAAAAGCAGCCTTTTGAGTATTTTTGATTTGGTGAGTTGCAAATGAGGAAGGCCCTCAAGGGCGTTGGCCGAGCTGGTGCGAAGATCCTCGTGCGGAGTTTTAACATTTTCGCCCCCTTCGGAGCTAGCCTTGTCCCCCAGGTTAAGAGCGAGTCTCTTTGCGTGAACAATGCTGCCTCACACTTCAGTGTAGTGCGGATGCGGTGCGGTGAAGGTGGATCCTCGGTAGGCGGGTTTGCCTTGTCCCCTTCGGTTGCCAAGATGTTGGCACTTGAGTTGCATCGATTAGGGAGTTTGCGTCCAACAATCTACCCAGATTGTGTGGCGGATTGTTACTTGGGTTGATACTCCTTTGGATGACTCCTTTTGGTTGATCTAGGCCTTCGGTTGTTCGTAGCATATCCTGCGCAAAACAAATAAAAGACTTAGACCAAAATATTACTAAAAACAAAGACATACATGGGTTTTTATCTTGGTTTTTGTCGGATCTCGTCTAAATGCTTCAGCTTCGGCAGCATGGTTACTTCCTACGTTGCTAACTTTTGGACGGACAGCGCATAGGATTTTTGATGGAAACACTATGCCATGTTGTGGCTTCAATTTTGCGTGAGAGGGCATCGGCTGCTTTGTTCCCCAAGCATTGGTTGATGCACTCGATCATGTTGGTAAGCATCTTCCTCTGTTCTTCTTGTTGTTCAGCACTTCAGCAGCAACTCTTTCCTTGGCAGCTTGTTGAGCAGTACGTTCAGCAGCCGTATCTTCGACAACATAGTGAGCAACACGTCTAGCAGCAGCTTCGACAGCATGCTGTGCAGAAAACTCAAAAGCGTACTTCGCTGCATGATATGCAGCAGCTCTTTTAGTGGCAGAGATGTAGTGGCAGAGATGTGTTTCCTTAACACACTGAACACTTTGCGGATAGGCAGTGGAATGTCAAGTTCCTCCTCATCCTTTGTCTCAAGATCTACGAGGTAGAAGACTACTGAAGTCTTAAGCCCGCGCACAATGGAGCTAAATGAGACCTCAGCTTCCTGTAGCTAGTTGCTCCCTCCAAACGGACTGGCCTCTCATTGTAATTAAACTCCATGCGCAATACCTTCGAATTAGTTTTGATGTCACCAAGGGTTTGGAGCCATTGCATACCAAGTATCATATCGGGTCCTTTGATTCGGAGTGGCAAGATGGGCATAAACGGTATAGCCCGTAAGCTCTAACCGTACATCCTTGCATAGCCCTCGGCTTTCCTCGGCTTTTTCGTGCCAAGAGTCACGCAGAATCCACCTCGTTCCGAAACGGGTATGCCCTCGTCATATTGCCGCGAGATGAAGTTGTGATTAACCCCCTATCAACGAGTACCACAACATCTTTGTCCACGATGTGGCCTTTGAGTATCATTGCGTGTGTTGGTGATACAGATCAGATGATGCTAAGCTTTTGGAACAAAATAGACCATCCCAAGAAGGTGCACGTTAGAGGTGCATTTTAGCAGACTTTCATCTCCCGGTGTCAGAATTTGGCCCATAATACCTCGTTTCGAAGAGAACGACGAGCTCGTTCGTACGCTGCATCATTTTCGAATTCGATCGTTTACTATTTTATTTTGAATTTTTAGTATTTTCCATTATTTTCGAATATTTTATTATTTTTCGTTTTAGGGTTTTGTAATTTCCCTATATAAGGGAACTTAGCTACTATTGTCAGACAGTTGTTTTTGAGATTAATAAAAGTTTCTAGGGTTTTTCCTAGTGGTGTTCTTCCACGTTCGTACGCTGCATCAGTTGGGGTAAGGCCCGGTATGCTGGTCAATGAGACTCCGGCTTTCCAAGCAATCTTTTCGGTTTCATCAAACGAAAGAGTTATAGGTTGCCTTTCAAAGCCCTCTTCCACCGTAATGGTGTCCGAGCTAGAATCCTCATCAGATTCTATCTCTTCATGAATATCAACCAAGATAACTTAAAGCGTTTTGGGAGCGCATTGATGCTCCGGCTGCCATATTTCATTGCAGGTAGCACTTACCTTTTTTCGCGCTTCATATCCACCTCCGTTGAGTCATATAAAATGGTGGTTTACTTGGTGAGCGAGAAGTTGCTGACTCTTTTCCTTTGTGAGGATCAACGGGTCGTGGCCTAGGAATGCTTGCCGTGGGGCATGCAATACTTTCAACTAACTCGCGATTCTCGCAAAGTTGCGGGAGGGTCATGGCGCGGATAAGCGTGTTGAGTTGATGGACTGTAAGCGAAGCTCGAATGCTTGACTTGAGCCCTTTTATAAAGTTTCCCAACATGGCTTCATTCAAAATGTCATGAAGTTCATTAGCCAACGCTTCGAAGCGATCAAAATATTGAGTTACCGTGTCTTCTTGCGTTAGAGCAAAAAATTGCTCGTGAACTTGTTCCATACCTTGATCTGAAAAATGCTCAAGTATAGCAACGCGAAATTCATACCAAGATCAGAACGATTGATGATCATTGCGCCAACGATACCATGAGAAGGAAGCATACTTTTTCACTTGTAAGAGGTGTAAACCTATGTTTCTTGATAAGCTTGTACTACATTTAAAAGTGTAAGTTCAAACCACCAACACATGCCACCCACAGCCTCCCATTGCTCATCCACACAACAATGGACCTGTAAAGGACCCTATAAAAGTTCCACAACTGATGTGTGTTAAAATCAATATACATTGTGTATGGATCGTCGACTAGAAAATATACAATCTTCACTCAGCTTTACCTTACCAGTTAAGATTGCCTTGTGAAGCACCAACAAACATGGAAGTAATTTAATCAACGATCCACAAGATTAAAACTTATACGGTTGCAAAATGATAAAAACACAAAAGTATGAACCTTTTTACTCAAGAGAACTAGCTTAAGAACAACTTTTGTAAAAAACTCACTTCAAAGTTCAAACTTTAGCACCACATTCCCCTTGATCCTAGTAGCATTGAAATAACCGCTCGTTCAGTAGTCACAGAAGATACATGAGTCCCAAATATGATCCTCATAATTAAATTTCCAATTCCAGGACCTTCCTATTTTAAGTTCAAAAATCAACTGTTTTGTAAGACTTTGGGAAAACCTGCAAAATGAGTGAAATTTAATAGAATAGCAGCTGTTCAGAGACGACACTTTAAGAAATGAGCAAAACTTAAGTAATAATGTATACTATAATACAAATTTTCTCTGGTAACCTTAAACAAATGACAGTTGCTTAATATCAGCAATCCAAAGATACGTGCAACCCACCGTCCCCTCTCCAAGCATATATCATTTTTGATACATCAAATTCATGCGTAACAAAGTACTCAGATGTTATCAATTGAAAAAGCAACACAAAGTAAGAGCCTTTCCACTTATAGAAAATATGACATTACCTTAATAAGCACTCTTGTCAATGAACAACTTCAGGTAAAGCTCCAGCACCACATCCTACTCAATTCAAAACTAGCCATTCTTTAGCAATATATACAACAATTGATGTTGTGTGGCTCAACATTAACAAGCTCAGTGTCAGCAGCACTGGTATTCCAAGCTCAGTGTCATGCCAAATGACAAACATAATTCATAGCGTTTGATAACAAATTCCCAGTAAAACACATTTTACACTCATTAAATACCAAATCCCCAGCAAAACACATTTTCCACTTTCAAATCGAAACACAACATGATAAATGAGTGTTTGATGCGAAATTCCCAGCAGAACACATTTTAAACTCATTAAATACCAAATCCCCAGCAAAACACATTATACACTTTCAAATCGAAACCCAACATGATAAAGATCAAATCATAATTCATAGTCTGATGCCAAATTCCCAGCAACACATTTTAAGCTCATTAAATACCAAATCCCCAGCAAAACACATTGTACACTCATTAAAAACCAAATCCCCAGCAAAACACATTTTACACTTTCAAATCGAAACACAACATGATAAATGAGTGTTTGATGCAAAATTCCCAGCAGAACACATTTTATACTCGTTACAAACCAAATCCCACCCAAAACACTTTTTACACTTTCAAACGTCTGATGCGAAATTCCCAGCAGAACACACTTTACCCTCATTATATACCAAATCCCCAGCAAAACACTATATACACTTTCAAATCGAAACGCAACATGATAAATTTGTGTTTGATAAGAAATTCCCAGCAGAACACACTTCACCCTAATTAAATACCAAATCCCCAGCAAAACAGTTTTTAATCTTTCAAATCAAAACGCATAATGATAAATTTGCGTTTGATACGAAATTCCCAGAAGAACACACTTTAGACTCATTAAATACCAAATCCCCAGTGAACCACATTTCACACTTCCAAATCGAAGCACAACATGATAAATGAGTGTTTGATGCAAATTCCCAGCAGAACACATTTTATACTCATTAAATACCGAATCCCCCGCAAAACACTTTTAAACTTTCAAATCGAAACGCAACATGATAAATTTGCGTTTGATAAGAAATTCCCAGCAGAACACATTTACCCTCATTAATACCAAATCCCCAGCAAAACACTTTATACACTTTCAAATCGAAACGCAACATGATAAATTTGCGTTTTGATAAGAAATTCCCAGCAGAACACGCTTTCCCTCATTAAATACCAAATCCCCAGCAAAACATTTTTACACTTTCAAATCAACATGATAAATGAGTGTTTGATAAGAAATTCCCAGCAGAACACATTTACCCTCATTAATACCAAATCCCCAGCAAAACACTTTAACACTTTCAAATCGAAACGCAACATGATAAATTTGCGTTTGATAAGAAATTCCCAGCAGAACACACTTTACCCTCATTAATACCAAATCCCCAGCAAAACACTTTACACTTTCAAATCGAAACGCAACATGATAAATTTGCGTTTGATAAGAAATTCCCAGCAGAACACACTTTACCCTCATTAGATACCAAATCCCCAGCAAAACACTTTATACACTTTCAAATCGAAACGCAACATGATAAATTTGTGTTTGATAAGAAATTCCCAGCAGAACACACTTTTCCCTCATTATATCAAATCCCCAGCAAAACACTTTTTACACTTTCAAATCGAAAACAACATGATAAATTTGTTTTGATAAGAAATTCCCAGCAGAACACACTTTACCCTCATTATATACCAAATCCCCAGCAAAACACTTTTTACACTTTCAAATCGAAACACAACATGATAAATTTGTGTTTGATAAGAAATTCCCAGCAGAACACACTTTACCCTCATTATATACCAAATCCCCAGCAAAACACTTTTTACACTTTCAAATCGAAACACAACATAATAAATTTGTGTTTGATAAGAAAATCCCAGCAGAACACACTTTACCCTCATTATATACCAAATCCCCAGCAAAACACTATTTACACTTTCAAATCGAAACGCAACGCAACATGATAAATTTGCGTTTGATAAGAAATTCCCAGCAGAACACAGTGTACAATCATTAAATACCAAATCCCCAGCAAAACGTATTTTACCCTTTCAATTCAACCCAACACTGTTTGATACATATGTATCCATATTCCATTTTTTAAAGAAATTTAACAAACTGATTAAAATATTCAGACAACTCCTTATTCATAATACAGTTCATCAAGGGCAAACAGCCAAACAGATTCACCAACCAACCACTTGAAAATGATTCTTGCATCAATAGATGTATATGCCAACAAGATCAATTAAATTCCTAACATTAACTCATGCAACTTTCACACTGTATAAAGATCCCTCATTTAAATCCAACTTGCGTAAATATAAATCACAAATTTTGAATTAATAATCATACCAAGGTAATCCAGGAATCCAAGACTCCAAAATATAACCCTCATAATCCAATCCAAAATCTTAGAAACACCAGTGTTCCAAATAAAGGCCATACAATTCCCCAAATTCCTAGATACCAGAAAACACTGTTGAAAAGATGACGGAAAGACAATGAATTAAGAAAGAAAGAGTAGATTGGAGGAAACTTACAGATTTAAGATGTATGAGTCTCTTCTTGGTCTTCAAAATCAACAGAGTACAGATGACTGAGATGTTAATATATAGTGTAATAATGTAACCGTTGTAAGATTGCTTAACCTATAAGCAGCTTGAACACCACGCCATCTGTTAGTTACACAAAACGGCAGTGTTTAGCACTAAAACAAATTTTGAAATACGATTAAAAAGAGAGACGTTGACGTGTAACGGTAAAGTGTAACAGAATTAACTAACCTTTTCTCATCGGAAACGCGTTCACACCTACCGACCGTCCGAGTCGAATCGAGAAACTTCCAAGATCGGAAAATGCCCTAATTTCTAAAACGATGAACACCCGACGATTGAAAGAGACTACAGAGAAATTCCATTGGGCTATTTGGGCCGATATCAGGCCCAAAAAAATCATTTAAACGATGTCGGTTTAAATCATAGTTTATAGGCAGCTTACCTTTGATATTTTATTGGGCCATTTCATTACTGTTGATGTCAAGGCCCAATACTAAACTTCAGATAGTTTCGAGCCGTTCAATTCAGCACTGCATTCATCACAAATCAAACGGTGTCGTCTGCGCTACATTCCTTGAAAAAGAAAGCTCAGGCGCTTCAGGAACCATGAGGAAGCACGAATCATCTGCTCTAAAAAGATGCACAAGAAATATAAGCAGTTTTAGTAGTCTACAAAAACTGAAACAGTTAAAAAATGGATCAGCAAGTACAGAAAATCTTACTTTACATGATGCTGTTTGCTACCTTGTATAGAGTACACTTGAACCATCAGAGCACAAACATGTTACAAAAAGCATTCGTCAAAATGTGGGAAGGAAGATAAAAAGTATAAACTTATGTTTTTCCCTGATATACTGCTTTTTGAAGGATATGTTCAAACCACAAACACATGCCACACACAACCTGTAAACCTGAATCACATCGCAAATTAGCTTGCTGTGATAAACTCAAACAGCCAACACAGTATCACAACAGCAAGTTCCAAAAATTATCAATATTATCAAGAATTTGTTAGACGATTAAAAGGATTCGGTGTAGTTCAAATGACTAAATCTAACCTCCTTAATATATGATTCGTGAAACAAGAAGTTCACCGGTTGAAAATGAAGCCAAGAATTTGGTGCCGACTGATGACATATAACTTCAAACTCTATAGTTTGCAAATCCTGTTCGAAAATCAGCTCCAACAATGACACTTGCTGACTAAAGCATAAGGAAGGTAACATTAACCTCAAGGAGTTGGATGCTGTACAAAACATACCCTAATTGATGTCAAATCAACTTTTCTTCAACTCTGGAGATTCAGGGACCATGAGAAAAACGAATGCTCCGCTCTTCGAAAATTATCCCAGTAATCATCACAAATATTTTACAGTCATCAAAGAAAACATGATGAGAAACACATTCATCAAAATGTGAGAAGGAAGCACACATTTTCACTTGTAAGAAATGTAAACCTATTGAAAGTGTAAGATCAAACCACCAACACATGCCACCCACAGCCTCCCCCATTGCTCAGGAATCCTACAATGCACCTGTAAAGGACCCTAAAACAGTTCCACAACTGATGTGTGTTAGAATCAACATACATTGTGTATGGATCATCGACTAAAAATATACAATCTTCATTCAGCTTTACCTTGCCGTTAAGATTGCCTTGTGAAGAACCAACAAACATGGTAATTTAATCAACGATCCAAAAGATTTATACAAACAGTTGCAAAATGATAAAAACACAAAAGTATGAACGCTTTTATTTACTAGAACTAGATCAAGAACAACTTTTGTCAAGAAACTCACTTCAAGAGTACAAGGTTCGAACTTTAGCACCACATTTCCCTTGATCCAAGTAGCAGTGAAATAACCGCTCGTTCAGTAATCTCAGAAGATACATGAGTCCCAAATATGATCCTCATAATTAAATTTCCAATTCCAGGACCTTCCTATTTTAAGTTCAAGAATCAGCTGTTTTGTAAGACTTTGGGAAAGCCTGCAAAATGAGTGAAATTTATAAATCAGAATGATCACTGCCAATTTTCGATTGAGAAGAAAAGCCAAGACAACGGAAAATGTAAGGCATCCTATTTACAAGACACAAACCGAATCGCCAGATCAACATAAACACATTGATGAGCAAGTTCAGAATCTAACTGCTTGGAAAAGGATACTTTCAGCAACATTCATATACGACAGATCTTCCTCACTGGTGCAAAGAATCTGCACAAAGGTGATTTAAAACCGTTAAGAAAATGTAAAGCACCCTATTTACAAGACATAAACTGATTCGAAGTTGGCACAACTCATTTTCCAAAGTACAGATCAACATAAACACATAGATGAAAAATTCACAATCTAACTGCTTGAAAAGGATACTTTCAGCAACATCATTCATATCCGCCAGATCTTCCCCACTGCTGCCAAGTATCTGCACAAAGGTGATTTAAAACCGTTCAGAAAATGTAAAGCACCCTATTTACAAGACACATACTGATTCGAAGTTGGCACAACTCATTTTCCAAAGTACATATCAACATAAACACATAGACGAACAAATTCGCAATCTAACTGCTTGGAAAAGGATACTTTCAGCAACATTCATATCCGCCAGATCTTCCCCACTGGTGCCACAGCAAAGTTAACTCCCTCTTTGCACTAAGAAAAAGAAAGTTCAGTGACTGAAAACAGATTGTACAGTAAACTAACAAGACGCATCGACTTGACATAATAAAGTAACCTAAATACATGTGATAATCTTTTATCAGATGTACTACACACTTCCGGTCATAGCTCTCCAAATTCTTCCATACCTTCACACACTAAAAAGAAGAAAAATAACATAAGCATAATGATAGTTAACTTCATATTTACATTATGTCTTAATAATGCTGCAAGGTTTAAGAAAGAAAAAGTAGTTGTGATATATCACTGGAGTTGATGTTATCAAACATGTAACAATCAGAAAAGTTCTCACACTTAGTATTGCCAAATTGCCTCTGCCTGAAGGAATCAAGCAATCGCATTGGAGTTATTGGACCAGAATGTCCTTGAAATATTCTCCTCTTTCAATATCATCAACAGTGCCAAAACTGCAGGGGGATAACTATATCAATGAAAAGTAAATAAGTTGCTTTGATGGAAAAAGGAAGCAGCTCATTACACAACATTCAGTATCAAACCTGCCGGATTTGATCTCCCTTCATGACTCGCTGATTAGGATTGCATGCTGGCCATACATCATAGGAGAAATGTAATAAGTCCACCGCATCTAGGAAGAATGTCATCTGCAAGAAGAGAGAAAAATATTTTGTTCAGCTTCTAACTGCCTGGTTTATGAACAACTGGAACACACATACATGTCCAACACTGATGGGAGCATATCAAATCCTTCCTGAACTGATCAGAAATAACCCAAAATAGTTTGACTAATCATAACAAATCTGAAATGAACCAATCAGAACCATCTTGATACCCAAAAACCGTTCACCGCAAACAAATCCATAAACCCATCTCATACTGACTTAAAATGGACTGACTCATCCCAACTGTCCATCTAGAAGTGACCAGATTTGACTAGTACTGAGTCGATCAAACCGAGTTTGAAATACCACCAATTACATACCAAACTGATCATACCCACCTTATTCTGCACTGATCGCTTATATTCATCACTGTGATGTCCATATGATCACCAATAGTAAGTAGCTTATCTGATCACTGATGTCTATATGAAAGACACAAATAATAATCAAAAAAACTAAGACAGACACCCAGCAACACATTTTAAGCTCATTAAATACCAAATCCCCAGCTAAACACATTTTACACTTTCAAATGGAAACCCAACATGATAAAGATCAAACCACAATTCATAGCGTCTGATGCCAAATTCCCAGCAACACATTTTAAGCTCATTAAATACCAAATCCCCAGCAAAACACATTTGACACTTTCAAATCGAAACCCAACATGATAAAGATCAAACCATAATTCATAGCGTCTGATGCCAAATTCCCAGCAACAATTTTAAGCTTATTAAATATCAAATCCCCAGCAAAACACATTTTACAATTTCAAATCGAAACCCAACATGATAAAGATCAAACCATAATTCGTAGCGTCTGTTGCCAAATTCCCAGCAACACATTTTAAGCTCATTAAATACCAAATCCCCAGCAAAACACATTGTAAACTCATTAAATACCAAATCCCCAGCAAAACACATTTTACACCTTCAAATTGAAACACAAATGATAAATGAGTGTTTGATGCGAAATTCCCAGCAGAACACCTTTTATACTCATTAAATACCAAATTCCCAGCAGAACACCTTTTAAACTCATTAAATACCAAACTTTTTACACTTTCAAATCGAAACACAACGTGATAAATTTGCGTTTGATAAGAAATTCCCAGAAGAACACACATTAGACTCATTAAATACTGAAACCCCAGCAAGCCATATTTTACACTTCCAAATTGAAACACATCATAATAAATGAATGTTTGATGCGTATTCCAAGCAGAACACTTTTTATACTCATTGAATACCAACCAAATACCCAGCAAAACACTTTTACAAATTCAAATCGAATCGCAACCTGATATATTTGCGTTTGATAAGAAATTCCCAGCAGAAAACACTTTACCCTCATTAAATACCAAATCCCCAGCAAAGCACTTTTTACACTTTGAAATCGAAACGCAACATAGTAAGTTTGCATTTGATGCGAAATTCCCATAAGAACACACTTTACACTCATTAAATACCAAATCCCCAGCAAACCACATTTTACACTTTCAAATCGAAACACAACATATGATAAATCAGTGTTTGATGTGAAATTCCCAGCAGAACACATTTTATACTCATTAAATACCAAATACCCAGCAAAACACTTTTTACACTTAAAAATCGAAAACGCATAATGATATTTGCGTTTTGATGCGAAATTCCCAGCAGAACACCTTTTATACTCATTAAATACCAAATACCCAGCAAATTGATAAGAAATTCCCAGCAGAACACTCTTTATACTCATTGAATACCAACCAAATCCCCAGCAAAACACTTTTCACACTTTCAAATCGAAACGCATAATGATATTTTGCGTTTGATACGAAATTCCCAGCAGAACACACATTAGACTCATCAAATACCGAATCCCCAGCAAGCCACATTTTACACTTCCAAATCAAACACATCATAATAAATGAGTGTTGGATGCGAATTTCCCAGCAGAACACTTTTTATACTCATTGAATACCAACCAAATCCCCAGCAAAACACTTTTTACACATTCAAATCGAAACGCAACCTGATATATTTGCGTTTGATAAGAAATTCCCAGCAGAACACACTTTACCCTCATTAAATACCAAATCCTCAGCAAAGCACTTTTTACACTTTGAATCCGAAACACAACATGATAAATGAGTGTTTGATGCGAATTTTCCCATCAGAACACTTTTTAGACTCATTGAATACCAACCGAATCCCCAGAAAAACACTTTATACACTTTCAAATCGAAACACAACATAATAAATATGTGTTTGATAAGAAAGTCCCAGCAGAACACACTTTACCCTCATTAAATACCAAATCCTCAGCAAAGCACTTTTTACACTTTGAATCCGAAACACAACATGATAATGAGTGTTTGATGCGAAAATCCCAGCAGAGCACATTTTATACTCATTAAATACAAAATCCCCAGCAAAACACTTTTTACACTTTCAAATCGAAGCGCATGATGATAAATTTGCGTTTGATACGAAATTCCCAGCAGAACACAGTTTAGACTCATTAAATACCAAATCCCCAGCAAAACACATTTCACACTTTCAAGTCGAAAAACGAACATGATAAATGAAAAATAATAATTCATTGCGTTTGATGCCTTACTAAATCCCCCTGACAAAGTGAACAATCTGACCAATGGGAAATGGCTGCACGAACATGAAATCCCTTTTCAATTTGGTATGATCATTTATCAATAGTCACTGGGCCCAAGGTCATACCAAATCAAAACAATTCCTCACTTCATCCCCTCATCAAACACCCAACAGAACGTATTTTACCCTTTAAAATAAAACCAACACGGCTTGATATATGAGTATCCATATTCTGTTTTTTAAAGAAACATGATAAACAGATTCACCAATCAGACAACCGCAAATTTCAGACAACTCCTTATTCATAATACAGTTCATCAAGGGCAAACAGCCAAACAGATTCACCAATCAACCACTTGAAAATGAATCTTGCATCAACAGATGTATACACCAACAAGATCTATTAAATTCCTAACATTAACTCATGCAACTTTCACACTGTCTAAAGATCCCTCATTTAAATCCAACTTGCGTAAATATGAATCACAAAAATTGGAATTAGAATTCTTACCAATGTAATCCAAGAGTCACAGACTCCAAATATTACCTTCATAACGCAATCCGAAATCTTAGAAACACCAAAAGTTCCGCCAAATTGCTAATCATCCGAAAACACTATTGAAAGGATGAGACTGAAAGAACACAGAGTAGATTGGAAGAAACTTACAGAGTTTCTTCTTGATCTTCAAAATCAACAGAAAACAGATGACTGAGATGGAAGCCTTTGCTTCACCCAGATGTTAATATATAGTGTAATAATGTGACCGTTGGAAGATTGCTTAACCTATAAGCAGCTTGAACACCACGCCATCGGTTAGTTACATAAAACGGCAGTGTTTAGCACTAAAACAAATTTTTGAAATACGATTAAAAAGAGAGACGTTGTCGTGTAACGGTAAATTGTAACAGAATTAACTAACCTTAACTCATCGGAAACGCGTTCACACCTTCCCACCGTCCGAGTCGAATCGAGAAACTTCCAAGGATCGGAAAATGCCCTAATTTCTAAAACGATGAACACCCGACAATTGATAGAGACTACAGAGAAACTCCATTGGGCTTTGTGGGTCGATACATCAGGCCCAATAAAATCAAACATTAGAAAAAGAAAAACTTCAAACGATGTCGTTTTAAAAGATTGTGTTAAGGCAACTTCTCCATTGATATTTTATTGGGCCGATTTATTACTGTTGATGTCAAGGCCCAATACTCAACTTGAGATAGTTTAGAGCTGTTCAAAATCTCTATAAAACGGTGACGTCGGCACTACTTGTCACAAGTAAACAAAACATTTATGAAAGATAATTTGGTCACTTCACAAATTTATTAAAATATTTGACATTGAGGAATATGTTTGTCCAAAATAGGTTTGGCTGAATAATAAAAGAAATCATCTAATACTTTGTGTCATATTGATTACTTGATTGATAATTTTAAGATCGATTTTTGGATCGATTTTTGGATCAAACTAGAGATCGGTTAAACTTTTTAACATGAGATTTTGATAAGCATACAGACTTAAAAATTTCTAGTGCACAAGAGAGATTAGTTTCATTCAAGAAGAGGGACGATTACACAGAAAACTCCAATTCTAAGGGAATTATTGTGCATTGAATAAATCGAAATATCCGTATTCAGGCATGGCAGAGATTGAAGAGGAAAGTCTGGTTTTTGCATCACTGGCAATATTGATGCCAATCACACATGGAGCAGCAGCTGGCATATTGAAGCATGAAAATTTTCAGATATCCCTACATTTTATCTCCAAATGCCAATGTGTCCCATCTTTGTCATCCAAGCTCAATCAACTATTTTTGTGCAAGTTATTGCATTCGTGTCGTGTTGCGCCGCTCAGCCCTCTTCCAGCGTCTGGAACACTCAGATGCATTTATCCATCTTGTACAATAATGTAGCTACTTGAACAAGAAACTAATACTAGTTTTGAGTCTTGGACTCAATTCCATAGTGTTGTTTTTGTATAAGTTTGCAAGTGAAGAAGCCATTAGGTTACATACCATTTCAAAAGTCTTCCATCATCATCATTTCATGCCTTGTTTTTTCCTTGTAAAGTTTTGAAACTGAGATTCTATCTTCTAAGACACTCAAACACCCAAAATCTAAGTAAAATATGGGCCAATGTCTTTCAAAATTTCCTATTTTTAGATGGATAGTTTAGTTGTTACTAATGACAATGTATCCTTAAAATATCAGCACATGAAAATTTTGTTCTTTAATGGTTTGGTTATCATTTATCAACATTAATGGAAATTTGGTGAGAAAAACATGACAGTCAGTGTTCAACTTCCAAGCATATCATATAGTTTATGTTAGTTTAAAGGTGAAGAGAAGTTGTTCTTAAAATGTGTGATTTCATAAGTTGCTTTCCCATAGGCTCCTCTTCATTCAGTTAAAATGCCACCCATCTCCATTTTCACTTCTCTTCAGTGACTCAAAATGAGTTCAAGAAGTTCGGCATGAAGAGAAGTTGTGAAGATGGTAGGCAATTTAACTTGATCATAACTCAGTTATTATACATATTTGTAACGGGTTATATCCTGATGGAAAGACTGGTTATGGGAGCAACTAGGCTTCGTCATCCAGTGCACAATGCAACCAGCCACATTCTATCTTTCTGCGTTTTGAATGAGGCTCGGGCGAGGAAGTGACTGAACTACTTGCAGCAGACCAGGTGTTTGAGCTATCGAAACTGAATGATGCATCCATCACCCCAGTTGGACTTCCAGGGTTGCAATACAATGATCCTGATTTGCGCTTGTTGGATAGATTACTCTGGCCGATGGATCGGATGAATGCATAGCATTCACTCACTTTCACCTGAAAAGTAAAAACATCAGATGAGTACTAAAAGATGTCAAAGAACTAAAATGTATTCTGAAACCACAAACTGCAATTAGAATCACAAACCTTGTCGGTCCCTAGTATGCCCAAAAGCTGGTTTTCGAATTGTTCTTCAATGGAGGGATTTAGATTGCTGATTACGTGAAGCATTGTGGCACTGGCCATGATAGATGGAGGATATGACATGCTTCTAGCATCTGATACACAATGTAAACTAACCATCAGCATGGACCAAGTCAAACATAAGAATGCTACTACAAAACAATTTTAGACTGATAATGGTGGCTTACCAAAGAGGCTCAAGATTATGACAAGCTCACATTTTTGAATGAATTCACCATAGATAGGGCTTGACCAGCCAAGCTTGTTGAGGAATTGCTCCAAAAATGCTAGTGGGTTCACTGGATTCATCTTCCATTCAAGTGCTGACAAAACCAAAATTTCCATCTTTTGAATGGTTTTGGCCTCAAACACATACTTTGTCTCCTCAACCTAACCACATTTGCACAACTCAAATCAGTCCTAAACTTCAAAGATCACATCTTTGTAATGTTGTGAACATGATCAATTTATAGAGATATGGAAAAGGACATGAATGAAAATGAGATGGGGACTTACTTGTAGGTCTAAAAGAAGTGGAACATGAATCTCTTCAACTTTAGCAGCTAAGGACAAACAAGCAACAGCAGCAAGCTGAGTCATCCAAGGTTTGTCTCTTTGAAAAGAATGCTGTAAGCTGAGGAAGATGAACCTATCCAGATAATTGACAGCCAGAACAGCAGTCAAGGGACTGAATGAGTAGAAAGATTGAACCTTTAAGATCCATTCAACAGCCTCATGTCTAGATTCAACCAAAGCTTGATCCTTTTCAATGTTTTGAAACACTTGGTGATGAGTCTTCCCTTCTTTGAGCAACATTTGCTTCACCTCTTCATCATCAGACAACATCAGTTCTGGAAGTTCAAAGGTTGGACTTTTGACACTTTTAATAAAACATCCCTCTGATGATTCCAACACATCTCCAAACTCATCATCCTCCCATTGCTGATCTTCTGAACAGTACAAATCATCTTCCAAGAACAATGGTGACATGGTTTTAGATCTGATGGGGTTCAAAATGTTTCATTCATGAGGGGGGAAAGAGAAGCCCAAAGACATGGACATCTCTCTCTCACTCTTATGGACTGTGCTTTTGAAGAGAATAAGGAAATGAGTATGCTTGCTAGCTGTGTTTGGAAAACTGTGTTGGAGAGTAGAGAAGTGGGAGTGGAGAGCTTTAATGGTGGAGATGAGGGACAAGTTAGTTTGAATTTGTTGAGAGGTTTGTCCTCAAGTTTTGGACTTGATCAATGGGACCTTGCCATGTAAGATAGTGGGACACCTCAGTCTGACACTTGGCATCACAATATCTCCTTGATTGTTAGGACCCACCAACTTATTATTAACAAAAAATTAAATTAAATGATATTACTACTATTCCTAAATCTTATATCCACTCTTAATTTAATTTTTAAATAAAAAGAAAATCATACAAGAAGTCAAGAACCAAAAGCTACCACTGCATGCCTACAGACAGCAACTCTTTTGCATGTTCCATGACAAAACAAAAAATGACACAGAAAATCAATACTACAAATAAAACAAAACATAAAACTCTCTTTTCTTTACATTTATTTTCTTCCTTTTTCTTTACATTTATTTTCCTCCTTTTCTTTTCTTTTACTTTTCTTGTGCTTTTCAAATATCAACAATTGATCTCTTGACTTTTACTACCGCTTGAATTTCAGTAATTTGTAAATGAAGACTAGTTATGCATTCTTGGATGTGGAGTGCAATCCATCATCAGCAACAGTCTATACAATGGATTTCTAAATGTAAGATTAATTGTCATCAATGAGCTGCTTTGCTTCTTCCTCAACTTGCAAGTGCATTATTACAGTGCAAAGCCTTGTTGCTTTCACTTTTTTTGGGTGACACGAGACTCGAGGAAAATAGAGTGATGGGAATAAGGAAGGGAGTACAAAAGAGATGAAGAAGATTTTTGGTAGGAAATGAGGTTTCATTGGAGGTAGTATTCATATTTGAGAAATGTCCAATGTATCAGTCCTCGGTGCTTACCGATGATCAAACCGATCAAAATACTCCATACACGAAATAGTAATTTCCACTTTACATAAGAAAATCTTCCAAAATATCAAAATAAGATAAAATAGTTGATAGCAAAGATACATGCATGGACTTTAACCCAAATTTGTAGCTCAACTGTATATCAAAAACCTTTTCTACACATTTCCATGTATATTTTTAAAGAAAGAATTAAAGCACATTATGTGGTAGGAAATTGGAGCTAGAAATGACAATGGAGGTAGTTGAAGGTAGTATTGGAGGTAGTTGACTAGTTAAATTTAGTTGTATTTTCCTCAATTATAGTCTCCCTTCTACTTAATGGTTTCCAGCTCTATAATTGATTCACCAAAGCAATTAGCATCCATGTCACTCTTTATGTATTTATATTTAATCATATGAAGTAATTAAAGTGATCCATAACACCCTTTTCAACTATTACACCACAGCTGTTGACATCATTTTCAAGTTCCCTTTTTTCAGTTTTCTCTCTTTTGGTAGAAACTCAATGTTAGTACAAGTCTTTTAGTTTATCTAAGCATTTTGCAAGTATGTAACCTTATAGTTCTAAGTTGAAACTAACATAATGTTCTTGAACTTCACCCTCTATGAAAAGGTGAATGTGAAATTGAAAATGAGGAATGCTAAGAATAGTAGAGCATTCAAATTGATCCCATAATGGAGGACCATATTTTTTCACTTTAGCTTTCTTTAGATAAATCTCTCCCACTCTTTCAAGTCTCAATGTTTCAAAAGCCTGGTGAATGGAATAGCTATTTCATCATTTAGGTCAAAGTCAGACTCAGAAAATGCCCACTATTGCTGGGTACAGTACTAGAGTTCATAAAAGAGAAAAAAGAGCAGTGAAGAACAGCACTCCACATCTCCCATGAGTCCATGGCAATCCCAAAACTAGCTGCTAGAGATTATAGCAACATTCTTTATTGGAACTCTATCAATCAGTACATGCAGCTCTATGCCTCATAGGACTGCATGCTTGGCCTGGACCCCTGGTCTCCTCACAGACACTGTTAATCTGTTCATCATTTAACCTTAGAGTAGTCTCACATGTCAAAATTCAAAAATATTGAGCTCCAACTATGTGTATCAGTGTATGTTCAACTTCACTCAAGATCATGAAGTCCCTGTAAACCCATTGCACCTCGCTTGATTGTGATCACACCAAAGTTTTATTCACGAGTCAAGTTTGACTCGTGATGACTGAACTTTTGTTTAGTGCATAGGAGAAGATTAAACAAGACATCAAAAAGAGTGGTTAATAAACTAACAACTTCTGGAACATAATGAGATCAATGTACATAACCTAACATTAAGATTTCAATACAGTAGTTAGGATATAGATATCTAATTTACCAGTGCAAGATCCAAAGTCCAAACATATGAATTGATATGTCAATTTGAGTAGTTATGTATAGCAGCAAAAGAAGAATCTGTGCAAGAAAAAGAATGGTTAAGTCCATGATGATGTCCACAGTAAGTGATACATAAGTGCAATGAGGTGGAGCCCCAAGGAAGGATTGTCTTTCCCAGCTGGATTAAGGGCCCAACTAAGACTAATAGTCTCTGACCTCTAATGATCACGCTTGTCCCTAGACCCTAACGGACTTATGCAACCATCAACATATCATTAATCATAGGTAGCCTCAAGTCAAGCATTGATTATTATCAGAGCGTGAAAGGGTTGTCACCATTCAGGACTCTCAAATCAAGACTCAATGCTTGACCAAGTCAAGGTGTATGTATAGATTATATACAAATTCTAAAACCCAAGTGGAATGTACAGGCAGCTATCATAATGTAGCTCACAGTGTTGGTAGCAGAAGGTTCACTTCAATATGTTGTTCGAAACAAAAGATCTTCAGACTAGAAAACGCAGTATAAAGAATTAGCTACTACGTTTGAAGTGTTCTTTAATAAATCTCTCTGCATGAGAAGGGTACTTATCTCGTATATAGGAGCGGAGGCATTTTTGGTAAGAGAAGTCAATCCAGCTTCCGTCTGTTCTCACTACAAACAAGCATCTCGACTTGTCAAACTGTGGATGTTGATCGACCTTCGACAAAAGACATGAGAGGTGCATGTTAGTTCAATTCCGCTAAGCTTCACGTGAATAAAATAGAGATGTTATATGAAACTAGGCTTTACACATTATGCAAATTTTGTAGATTTGGAAGCTATGATGAAACCGGTCTGCCATATACGATATGAGAAACAAATATTGTATTATTATCCACTAATGCAACTACCGAGGTGAAATAAGAATGTAAGACGAAATCATGCGAGGAGGTAAAAAAGCTTTGAGTTGTTCAGCTAGTGAAAATGGAGGGGACCGACTGTCAAGTGCCTTCTATAAAAAATTTAGAATGGTCCGAGAAGAGCATAAACAGATTTGAATAAACACAGCTGATAGTGGCTACGGTGATGTTAAGGTGCCATGCCTGCTAAAATATGTGTTTTGAAACCAATAATGCGCAAGCACCGAGCAACAAACAAAAGTTCAGTTTGCATATGGCAGAGAGAATATTTAATCATAAAATTTGTCTTTTAAAATTTGCAGACCTGTGTTTCGCAACTGAAATACTGAACTCATAAATATCTTGCACAATATGATTACAGGCGTACCATGATATAATCCATCCCGCATCCAATTTTATCTTCACGATGTGAATGATATGCAAGAAGCTTTTCAACAACCGCCTTCTGATCATCAGTTGATAACCGCTGTCCACATTCATATCTGCTTAAGAGAAAAAGAGAAAACCAGATACTAAATGTAGAACAAAAATAATTTGAAATCAAATTGCAAAATGTGAGTCTAGTCTTAAACACAGAGCCTTTAATTTTCACATAAAACAACATCATGATGGCCTTACGGCTATCAAAGAAATACAGTAAGAGATCAGTAGCTCATTGTTCTCATATCCTATTAAAGTAACCATTTTACAACAAAAATTCATGAAGAAATACAACTTTTGACCAGTCAGGCAGCCACTGCTCCGACCTTACAATCTGTTGCAAGGTATAAGTTAATAATGACCCTCCAAGTACAAATGGGATGCACTGGGAGTCAGTCAATTGCAAGATAGCAGATTGTACACAGTCCACTCTATTCCACTACTTATCCCACAACCTAAATAAATAATGTAAAACTTCTCTATTTGATTTACGATTCAACAATTCGCAGTCTCAATGAAAATCCTCGGATCACACAACAATGTTAAATAAAATACATAAAAGGAAATGTGTATCATATCCAACGTAAATAATAATTTCACATACACGGCACACACAAGAAAATGTACCAATGCTCGGCATTTATAGTTCATACATCACATTACGATCATTACCGAAAATCTCTAAGGGTTAAAAATTGGCTCAATGTATAAACATTGAAAATTACTGACCTATTGGAGTGGAGAATCTCCTTAGTCAAGTACCAAATGTCTTCAATATCATGTAAAATCTCAGCTTCCATCTTCCTCCATTTCTGAAAATCAGAATCATTAAAATCGATCTTCTCCTTAGAAGACTTTTCACTCGGCTTTCGATCGGTGCTTAGAATCTCGTCGTTAGGGCTCGAAATCGATTGCGCGGCTTCGGAGTTGTGCCAACGGTATGAAGGAGATGAGAAGGCGGAGGTTATGGTCCGATAGTGGATGCGTCGGAGATGGAATATGAAAGGCGAAGTAGGCGGCGGCGGTGTAGGTCGGAGATGGAAGAGAGTCGACATGGCGGAGGTGCGAAGCTACGAGTGGAGAAGCTGAAGCAGCCGAAGATACGATAAAATTGAACCGTATGAAAATCGACAATTGCGCCGAACCGGTGTGCGGTTTGATTGGATCACCTGCTTTGTTCGGTTCAAATATCGGACCGCCATATGACCGTTACTTCCAAACGGATTGCTTCAAATGGGCCGAAATCAGGCCCAGTAATTAATTTCCCGTCAAAAATACGCGCAAATTTTACAAATCTTGGGATTTTAGGATAAATAATAATGACGTCATTAAACGTTATGCCTTAAAATTGCAGTATATAAACCACGCGGTGGGGCATTTCGTCTGTAAAAAATTATTTTAAATAAAAATTCTTCCGTTTCTCCGGCGGTTTTGATCGAATCTCCGGCGACGCTATCCTTATCTGATTCTAGGAAAAACCAAGAAAATAGTCAATGGAATGTCACAGACGGCGCAGATGCAGAATCACAACAGACGGTGATGTTTGAGTAGATGCGATGGGCGGGTGGTGGAGGGTGGAGCGACGCAGGGTCAGGCGCTTTATGTGATTCAGTCGATTTATTTTGCGAATATGGGTGTGAAATTGATGGATTCGTAGTTGTGTGATTTGATTAGTCTGATTGGGCAGTTGGTGTTGGTTAGGGTTTGTAGGGTTTTGGGTACAAGTGTGTCGCTTGTGTATCGATATGTGAAGTACTGAAGTTTCATCAGTGCCCAGGATAGAGAGTTCTTGAAACTGTTTTTATTTTTATTTTGTTTGCTAAATGTGCTATTTACCAAGAAAGGTTCAAAATTTATTGCCATTTTTGTGACTTTGTTTTGTAATTTCAGATTTAAGGGCAATTGCTGATTTGAACATCACATTTTCTCAATGGAAAGGCTAGCTGGCTAGCATAGTCACTTCCCACTTCATGAAAAAGTGGAACAGGAAACTTTTACTATGAAGGTTTGTTGTTGTATGTAGAGTGTTTGAAACTTGATGATCACTAGGCGATTTCCTTATAGAATATGGTCTAGCACTCTAGCTGCTATAGGCCCATAGCTGTTTTAAATATATGGATCAAACTGTTTTTAGTTCTGGTGAATACTCATATGTAATATATCGTGAAAGTGTGTCTTTTTGTGGGTTAAAGCCTTACTTGTTTGTGGGCAGAATTTGCACAAGTTTATTGAGCACAAATCCTTGCAGTAAAGTTTTTCATGTTTCGCCATTGTTTTTACTATTTTATCTGCTAATCATTTATTGATAGCATGAGTTTGCTCATTGAAATCGGTCTGTACAGACTGCTGAAATGCATGCAAATATGGTCGTTGGCTAGCCCCGGTCCTGTGTGCTGCTATTGTCCTGAGGAAAGAAGAGAAAAAAGCAAGGTTGCAGGTATATTTTTTGCATGTCCTTTCTCTCTATAATTTTCTTCTAATACACGCACCAATTGCAGTTCATTTGGATTACTCCAAGTGATCAAGTTCCGCTGGTTGCATAGTTTTATTTTTACAGGCCCAGTTCTCAGATATAAGGCCTATTTTTATGGCTCCTCAAGTAGGACCTCGTATGCCTACTGGAATTAGACAACAACTCTTCTATGGGAAAGCCCCCTGGTAATTGGTATTATCCCCCTAAGGTAAGGCATCCCTCAATATTGACTGGTGGGATGTGTTATTTTATATCATCGCTATGGTGGTAATTACAAGAAGCTGCAGTTGTGTTTTGTGCAGTGCAGTGTGCATCAGTTGTGTTTTCTGTAGTGCAGTATGTGTGGGTCTGTTTTCACCTTTAAAAGATGTTTGAATTCATTTAGATCAGCAATCCTCTTTAAGTACATGTGTTAGTGTTTGCTCGTAGCTAGTGGCGATAAAAATTATTTGAAGTCTTACTAACCTCAAGTTCAAGGGCGTGCTGTCTAAAAATGTAGCATGTAAGTATTTTGTATATGAGTTGTATTAGTTGGTTTCAGGGGCGTTTGAGGGTCTTACGGGTGTTGTTCCTTCCAGGCATTTGTCCTATGACGAGTGTTTGTAAAGTATCAACGTGGCATCTGAGTGTCCTCTGTGTTTGTGTAAATATGTCTAAGCTGTGCTATATTGGTGTTTAGCATGATGAAACCATAGGATCGGATATTGAAGGTTCTAATAAAGAATGTCATATCATATCAACTCTGTTGACAGGGGAATTCAAACCTGAAACGTATAATCAGGAAAGGTGAAGTTGTGTTGGTATGAATGAGTGATAGTTTCAGCACGTCATTCTCACTTCGGATCTGACAGTCATCTGGGGAACTCTCTTGACCTTTGTGTTTTAGGTGACAGTCCAGGTCAGCACATGAAGGCATACTTCCATAATTTCATATATTCCATTTTGAAGGTGTTAATTTATCTTTGTGTTTACAGTCTCATCCTTCATTTTCACTCGTGGTCGCTCTTGTACAGGTTGGATCATCTATGACTGCACAATAGTTGAATTGCATCCTGGAGGGAGATAATCCACAGCTCAATGACCTTCTTTCTTTGCTTTCCGTAAATGATGATACATGAGGGGTGAACAAATTTATCAGGAAATTAACTTTCCAATGACCACTGATGAAGAAACACCGGGGTTCTGGAGATGACAAGACTATTTTTGTTCACAAGCTGAATTGCAACTATGTTTGAGACCCGTGACACATCTGAAAACTCATTGCCTGCATTATAAGAAGGGAATTAGTTAATTTAAGGACTGCTGTTTATATTTTGATCAAATGTGGAATATGCTAGCCCTGGTAAAATCACAATGTTAGTTCTGTATTTCGTATCATTTAATTGCTCGAACAACTACGGAACAAGTATATAATAGTTTTTGTGTTGCTGACATTTGTAGATCCCCAGTGGATATCTGGACATGATCTTGGAGTGATGGTTGGCATCCCCTTCTACTCAACAAGGTTAGCAATTGTAGTTCAGTATATCCAAAATATTATGATTAATTTCATCTACTGGTATATGGCAATGTAGCTTTATGACCCACTTTCTTTTATGAAAAAACTGAACGTACCAATTCTAGCCACCTCTTCCGGTCATCATGGAGAAAAGGTTGACACTTGCAACTGATTTTTGGAACACATATAAGTCGTATGCCCTTTTCAAGAAAGTATATTGGTGTCATTAAATTTAGGTGCATCCATAAATGCTCTGTCGAAGCGTGGAACTTTGTTGAGATTTATATTACTGTTTTTAGACATATAATGTATTGGCAGTAAGATTCTGTGACTTGCATTAGGTGCTGTTCCAGCACTGTTCCTTTTTTGGTTTGCTGTTTGCCCTTTCAGTTGATTGAAGTTCTAAATTAAAGTATTAGTTAGCATATTTTTACAACTAGGCCACACAGACAAGTTCACATTTTGGTTTAGGAGTAGTGTGGCGGGTTTTGTGTCATAGTTGCAGTTTGCAGATATGTTCATCCATTACCTTGAATTATACAAATTTATTATAACTAGGTTTGAATAATTATTTTTTGATGAAAAACTAGGTTTGAAATTTGAACTAAGGCATAAGCTCCAGAGTAATGCTCTTTTTGAGACCCTTACTATTGGGTGAGATCTTGAGACTCCAATTATGGCCGTTGATTGGGTTTACTTTTGGGGTCCAGATTGTGCCACGTGGAGGTTAGAGAAATTCAAAAATCGGAGGTGAGAGAAATTGTTGCTTTTGTTCTCTCACCTCCACGTGGCACAATCTGGACCCTTAAAGCAAACCCAATCAACGGACATGATTGGGGTCTCAGGGTCTCACCCAAAATTGAGAGTCTCAAAAGAGCATTACTTTAAGCCCCAACACATCAGTTTAGTACTTTGTTTGCTTTAGCGTCATCTCATCTGCCACCCAATTCCATGAAAATGTAAGGGTAAATTGCTGGAAATCACCCATAAGTTTGAGTTTTTTTCGGAAACCACACATATCTTTAAAAATTATAAAGTCACACCCTTATGTTTATTAAAATAGTCAGAAACCACCATATTTTAATTTTAATTGAAATATTAATAAAAATGATAAAAAACTTATAAAAATACGAAAAAATACATAATTAATTAACAAAAATCATAAAAAACATTTAAAAAATAAGAATATTAAATAAATTAAATTGAAATGTATTCGTATGATATGTATACATATGTGAAAAATGAATTTATACAAAAATATGGCGTATTGAAAATTACAAAAATTTACCGGCAACCATCATTGCTCCATTAAATTTTAAAAAAAAATCTTAATGTCTTAAAATAAGTGTTTAACCTTTATTTTTATGCAATAAAATTTGTGTTTGTATGTTTTATATGTAAAAACGAATCAAAATTTATATTTGTATGCGCTATTATGGCGTGTGTAGTAAGTGTAACCGTATAACACACTATTATTTATTCAAGATAACTACTAACTACACATGCAAATTATAATTCTTCTATTGAAAGCTATAAGTTTGATATAAATTTGAAAACTAAATTTATACAAAAATTTGATGTCTTAAAATTACAAATATGGTACCATATAACTCATAATTAATAGTGGCACCATAAAAATAAAAAAACTTCAAAAATGTATACATTTGTGAGACACCATATTTTTGTATAGATTTAGTTTTCACATTTAATACATACCATATGAATAAAAAGTATACTACTTCATTTAAAATTTATTTTTGTATTTTATTTAATATCCTTATTTTTAAAAGTTTTTTTATGATTTTTTTAATTATATATGTATTTTTTATTTTTATGGTTTTTTTAATATTTCGGTTAATTTTAAACATATGGATAATTTTCTAAATGCAATATTTTTGCATAGATTTAGTTTTTATATTTAAATTCATATCATATGAATACATTTCAAATTTCTATTTCTATTTTATATTTATTTAATATTCTGATTTTTTAAAATGTTTTTTATGATTTTTGTTAATTAATTATGTATTTTTTCGTTTTTTAATAAGTTTTTTATCATTTTTATTAATATTTCAATTAAAATTAAACATGTGGGTGGTTCTGACAAATTTTATAAACATAAGGGTGTGACTTTATAATTTTTAAAGATATGGATGGTTTCCGAAAAAAACTCAAACTTGTGGATGGTTTTCAACAATTTATCCAAAATGTAAAAATCAAGCACATTTGTTGGAACTTGGAAGTTGAAAAGGAGAGGGAGACGTTCATTAGGGTTAGGTCAAGTGGTGCCAACTTGCTCTTTCCACAACTACCTCCACCACACACGCCACCTCTTTGCTTGGGGGCAAGTAAACCATGAACCCTTCTGTCCTTCGCTAAGATCACTAAACCCTGTCTGTCACATACAGCTATCCATCATGTCTTGTCCACCTCTCTAGACTGCATGGTATCTAATCATATAATATTATTAATATTAGTTTTGTTTTGATGCCAAGTTTCCCATGAAAGACTATTTAGATGACATCCCAAGTTGAAAATGTCCTAAACCCCAGCCGCATTAATCGCATCATGACACTGAATCAACACGCAAGAGATGTAGGAAACCTCCTAAACAAGTCTAAATTTTTAGTTAGAATATCATCTTACCAAAGCTGCTTCTTCCAACAAATGCTTTACACATGGAGAACAGGTCCTTTAAAAAACCCTAGCATTGACCACACACAACATTACCAAACAATGAATGAATACTAACCCATGTCAATTTTCTAACCAGAAAGATCGGTGAAAATATTGAATAGAGATAATAATGCACCAAAATGGACCCAAAACCATTTGTAAAGTTAATAGTTTAGCATCAAGGTCCACCAAAGTTGAGCAATAAAAATGGGAGTTATGGAAATAGAGACACATATACAGACATAGTCACACAACTCCATAACAAGAAACACAACACATCAGCTTCAATTCAAAAATGGGACTTGAGGTTGAGGTATTTGTATATTATCATCACATAATACTACTAATACAAGTTTGAGCTGTACTCATAATCATTCATTGTCTCAACAAGTTGAACTAACATTTGAAGTTTTAACTTTTCTTAGAGCATATACATGGGTGGAATTTGTGGCAAGTGCTACCCTAGCACCTCCTCTCACTTTTGAAAATCAAAGCACAAAATTTAGAGGAGGTGCTACCATAAGTGCTACCATACACACAAAGCTTTGATCAAAGCTTCTTGACCTTTAGTGTTTGGCCTACCCTTAATACATATGGGTGTGGTGGCTTTCACACATATCTTCCCAAAGCCTACCCAACTTTTATGATGTTTTTTCCATTAATTTGGTTGCTTTCCGGACAATCAAATTTCACAAAAGTCTTACTTTTACTTAGAGGGAAAAAAGGTATTTTTTACAAATTAAATTGATCATCACCAAATTAGTAAAATAGAATGTCATAATGATTGGCAGTTAGGGTCTGTAGGATGCTTAATTGAATGTGAATCATGGATCACTACAATGCTAATCATTGATTGTTGCTATAGTGAAAAGATAAAAATACATAAAAGCTAGTATTGTCCTCTAAATGGGTAAGACCAAAAAAATTAATGACCTACCAAAACATTAAAGCAAAATGAATGCAAACAAAATAGAGGTCTTCTTAGAGTAAGTACAATGGAACATCACAAATGCCCAACAATTATGCATAATTGAAATTTAATGCAGTTTTGAAAACTGGGTTCTATTATCTCTTATTTCCCCTATCAAGTCATGATGCAATGGCTCAAGTAGATGCAAGAAAATGTCAACTTGTGAAGATGGGAAGTGCATATAATATGTGTATGGGTGTCAAGAAAACAAACTTGGTGCTTTCATGAAATGAGGTATTGTCTTAGAGTAGTAAATTAGAGGAGGAATCCAACAACATTTGCATTCCAAATGGTGACATGTTTTCACTAAGATATGCAATCACCAAATCCAAATGGATGAATTTAGACTAATCAATTTGGAAAAAATCTTAATGGTGCCTGAATAAAGGCATGTATTGAGAACTCATGTATATGAAGAAGAAATATTGAGTTACAAATAAATCGATATTGAAATATACGAAGAACTATTTATGTCACTCAGACATTCAAAAAGGTCAATATTACATTTCTCGATCAATATGTTTTATATTGATGAATTGCAAATTATTAACATATTTAACAATGATATCAACAATCAATCTGATTTGTTCAAAATGAGTAAACTAAATTAAGTCATATCAAAATATGTACACCAAATCATTCAAGTTAATGGAATAAGCAACAGATGAAAGGAGAGCAACATGTATGAATCAAGTGACTCTCCATCATCCAAGAAGCCTTGTCTTTCTTAGATGTGTTTGCTTCTTCTTGGCATGATCTACGTGCCAATTCAAAAACCACTCCATCACATTAGTAACGAAAAATCGTCGCTAAAACCCATTCAACTGGTCGCCAATTCCAACTAGCTCCATCAATGCAACTCCATTCCCTCTTCTCAGCTCAAGCCACATCTACTTCCTAGCCAGCCGTTCACCGTTTCCCATATTCAAAAGCATTCATTCAATTCAATGTAATAAAATTATTAAAAAAAGATCACATTTTTATTTATAGATTTCCATCTCTTCCCACAATCCTCTTCCCCCATTTGTGTTCACGCCTCTTTCTTCTGTCCACGCTTTTCTTTTTCTTGTCTTGAGAGAAAGAGGTGGAGATTTGAGTCCTGTTTTTCTTCATTTGGGGGTTGGATTTGAGGTGGGTTCAGCTTGTATTTGCAGATCCGGAAGTGTTTCTGCCTTTTTGGTATGTTTTTTGAGAGTCAATCTGTTTGAGTTTTCTGGGTTTGTTTGGTGGGTTTGTTTTCATTTGATTGATGTATTGATGGGTTTGGTTTAGGGTATTGTGGAATTAGATGTGATTTTTGATGCATGGATGGCGTAAAGATTCGATTTTTATGGTGTGGGTTGATTAGGGTTTTCAATCTATGTGTTCTGAGGTTGTTGTTTAGATGATGATTGTATATGGGATTTGATAATTAGGGTTTGATGCTATGGGTGTGGTTGTGCTAATTGCTGCTAACTGTTTAGGACTTTGGTGGTTTCTGCTAACAATCTAATTTTGGTGTTGTTTAATCTGATGAGAAAGATGAAAGAATTGAACTTGAGATGCTTGTTTAGGGTTGAATGTCTGCTGCTGATTTTGTGCCATGAAGTTGCGGAATGTGATGGTTTATTCTAGGGAATGAATATGTGATGGAAAGTGTTGAACTTTGCAAAGTGGATTTAGTTGTGGGATTTGTTTGAAGTAATTTTGATCGCATATCGGTCTTTTCTGCTTGACTGGTTATGTGAATCTGTAGATTGTATGCTTGTTTAGATGGTATAAGATTGCGCGCTGAGTGAAATGTCTCGTGGCATTTGTTAAAAAACTTGAAATTGAATATATCATTTTTGTGTTAATGTTGTATGCAGGTGTCTTTGCATTTGTGTACTAATCTTCATTTGAAGCTCGGGACTTTCGTGTTTAGACCTAGACCACCCTGATGCAAGGGCATAGAAGTATTGTGGGTTCTTCCACGGGAATTATTGATTTTGACCATGGCGCTGCATCAAGCAATGCAGGTATTAGCACGGAAAAGTTCTGGACTGATCAACCACTTCCGGAGATTTTGACTTTATCTGGCAGTACTGGAGTGGCACATTATGGTTCCGCTGGTGTTGGTGGACATAATCTGAGCTTATGGAGTCAAGGTGAGGGTAGTTCAAGCAGCATGCATAATGTTGCGGGCTTCAGTGAACAGAAGTTGGATAATGGATGGCCATCGGGAAGTCTGGCTTCAAACACGGTTATTGGATTTGATGATTGGTCTAATAAACAGGCTTATTTGTCTCTAGATAACAGCTTCCCAAACCTTAGTAGCAGTCGCGTTGTGAATAGACCTTTGACTTTGCAGGGCTCGAATTGTGAGGTGATTCATCAAAATCAGGTAACTTCAAATGTGGGTGCGAGTCCTCAGAACCTTAATCTCAATTTTAGGGTCTCGGGGCAATCCGATCATATTCAATTCGTTGAGTCTCAAAGCTCACTCAGGTCAGGATTCTCTGGGAGTGGACAGAGGCCGGTCAGTGGTGATACACACTCGATTGTTACGCCTGATAATGGTATTCATGTGATGGGAGATAGTTCTAGAAAATTTGGCAGTTTAAATGACGCGTGTCGATTGCCATTGAAAAGAAAATTTCTTGACGGAGATATTGGACAGTCCTCTACCAGTGAAGTGCGAGATCCTATCAGCATGCTGAAGGTAGTAGCTGGTGTCCGATACATGTGGATAACTCAGATAGTGATTCAAACATTGTAGCGTCTCAAACACCCGTTTTGGAATCTCTCCTATCGGCATTGTCTCAGGAAGTATGCCTGATGCGAGCCATGTAGAAAACAGGAGAAACAGTACGAGAAATCATCGACTGAGGTTAAGCTCCGCCGTTCAACACTCTGAGCATGTTCATATTGATTCAGTCGACAGTGCTTTCATGCCTTCCGTTGATAGCGGACTACAACACCCTGATGCAACTTTCCCAAATTTGTTATCTTTCACGCCAGTAGTGGCGAATCAGCAGACACAGCATACGTCAGCACATGTTGTGCTTCCCCGAAATGGCCATTCATATAGACGGAGTAGAGGTTCAAGTTCGAGATCTAACTCATCTGGTATTGTCATTCGTGAACGGGGTGATGCGTCGAATGCTGATGCTACCTTGAGAATGTCGAGGCAGTTGTTCGAGCGTCGTATGCGAGCACACCAATTAATTCAAGGGTCGCAAAGGCATTTATCTGTGTCTCATGGAAGCAGCGGTGCCTCTGCTGCTAGCCTCCTAACTGATCTCAATCCTTCCCTAGTTGCAGCCCCAGCTCTAAATTCTGAACCTAACACTAGTGCCAATATGCCAGCTGGACGCACATGGGGTCCTGGGCACAATTTTTCTTCAGGACAAAGGATCGCTGAAATCGTAAGGAGGTCAGTGGTTGTGGCTGGCGGATCTGATCATGCAAGATCAGGAACCAATCGGTCCCTGCCAATTTCGGGTGCTGCATCTTCACGTCAGCCGATTTCTGCATCTGGAATAAACAGCCAAGGAAATCAACTTGCACAAAGAAGATTGGCACTGCTGATGCAGAGGCGCAATAATGGCTTGCCTGGTGCTCCTTACTCTTTGCAGAGTCTTGGTGCTGCAGGTGACGAACGAAGCCGACTATTATCCGAGGTTAGATTCAAAATCTTGCATCATTTACATACCATAGAAGTTAAATTAGATGAAATCAAACCTTATTAGCTCCCCATGCTATCCATTTTTTGCTCTTAGTCTTTGATACCTCTCACGGAAGCATTTAGATATTCACTTTTCTTAGATTTCACTTTTCTTTGGAGGCGTAAAGTTCTTGTGTCGGCTCATTAATTATCTTCTGTAACTTGTTAAATTCAGATCTGGAGTGCATTGGACAGCATGCGGAGAGGGGAACCTTTGAGACCGGAAGTAAGGAAAATGGAACTCCCATCTCAATTAACATTGCAATTTTGCATTTCTTGTCATTTGTTTTGCAAATTTGGATCTTAATTCAAGGCTTATGCTCACATTATGATCCCTAATCTATCAGGATATGATGATACTCAATCAGTCCGGACTATTTGGAATGGCTGCTGATCTGCATGATAGACATAGAGACATGCGGCTGGATGTTGACAACATGAGTTATGAGGTATGCAATGTTTATCATATTACTCAATCATCGTGATTCCTTTTCTAAAGTGCCATTCTCTTCATTTAATATGATCCTGCTTATTTTGTAGGAACTGCTTGCACTGGAAGAGCGAATAGGAAATGTGAACACAGGACTAACAGAAGAAGCCGTGATGAAGTGCCTCAAGCAGTGCAAGTTTGCACCACAACAACTATTACGGAACCAAGCGAAGAAGAAACTGAACCATGCTGCATTTGCCAGGTAATAAAAACACTGCAACTTTCATTTTTCAGTATTCTATAATATCTAGCGGCTTACATAAGTGTGATTCATATTTTCAGGAAGAATTCAGCGAAGGGGAGGAACTTGGTATCCTCGACTGCGGCCATAACTTCCATACAGTCTGCGTCAAACAATGGCTGATGGTGAAGAACTTATGCCCTATTTGCAAAACCACTGGACTTGCTTCAAAGTGAAGTTTCACATATCATATACTCAGCCCAGTCTGCTATTCAAAGATTGATTCACATTGTACTATTTCATTTTCTTGTAGTGTAACATTTATGGGATTTTGTTCCATCATTAACATCATAGGAATTGTGATGCTGTAAAGCTCACTTTAACAATCCCTTTCTTCTTCAATTCCATAGTGAATTGCTTCATTTCTTGCTAAGTACACTACGTTATTTTGATTCTTAGGTGATGTAATATGATTTGAGTTAATTAGATTGACGATTAGATTTGACTGTTATTTTTTATTTGTATGATTTTTACTAATTAACAGTAATTTAGTTTTACATTAAAAATAATCGTAATTTCCAATAATCATTGATTTTTGAAAATTAACTCTCAATTTTTTTAATATATACAAATACTGTATTTAAAATTTAAAGAATATTTTTTATTTATTTATGACATTCAATTAAAACTTTAACTAACATGATTTTTAGCTACAATAAATTTTCTTCATTAAATAAGTCAAAATTAAACCACAATAATTATAAATATCCGATATTATTTGGACTGCAATTGGTGAACGGGAATATGAAAATATCTCCCACCACCGAAAAAATATCTCCAAGTCATCCGTGTCCACGAAATCTTGACACGTGTCCTCTTCCAGAAGCGTATAAAGCACACCCAACCAATCTCCAACTCGCGTGCGACTGCGATCGCTTAGTCGACGACGACTGAAGGCGCTATGGAGCAGTCCGACAATGACTGGCCGATTGCGTCAGGCTATTCCGATGACGGTGATCAAGAAGAGACTTCCAAGGTTAAGATTTTACGCGGTTAAAATGAATTTGAATTTTGAATGATGATAAAATTTCTGCTGCTGCGTAATTTCATTGCATTTTGGTTGATCGATAGTTTAATTTTGGTAGGATTTTTTTGAAATAGAAATGTATTAACGAAGACAACTTGTTCTAAAGGACGCAATTTTTTCCAATGAGTATTAGATTTGAAGATGAGTTGTTGTTTGTTAGTTCAGTTGTGAATTTGTAATGGTTTGCGAATGCTGATGGAGCCATCATGTGAAAGGAATGTGTGGAGTAGGTTGATGGGAGAGGAATGTTTGGTTTTGTAAGGAGTCAGAATATGTGCTTATAAAGGCATTTAGGTGTTTTAGGTACTCTGAAAGTTGTATGATTCTATGGATACAGAATAATAAGTTTTGAAAAAGTTTCCATTTTTTCTTGTTGAGCTTCATGTCACAATGCGTTAAATCAGGTCACGTAAGACCAGGATAACATGAGTTGCAGTGTGTAGATATGTAGAGTAGGTGATCAGCATGTTTGTGACATGTTGTGGACTTGTGACGCATCTGCTTTGTGCAAAGAGAGCATTTTTTGTTGAGTATTACTATTATTGTCCAGTTTGATATTGTATCATTCAACTAAGATCACATAGGGTGGTCCTATTTGTTGGCATGGTATATAATTTTGGAGGGCATTCCACTTTGTAGCGTCATTACTTAAAATGTAATCTGTGCCCGTACCCCGTACTTCAGTCTGACACTTGTTTTTCAGGAGACTTTTGCGGAGCCTTTCTCAACAGAGTGGACAAACGAAAAACATAGTTCGTACCTCAAATCCATCGAAGCATCATTTGTGGACCAGTTATATAGCAATATGGGGTTGCCTGGTTTTGAAACGCCTAGGAAGCTCTCCACTGAACCAAAACTACATTTACGTAGCAGTGTCAGAACCACAGCTGGACAGGTTCAAATTAATTTCATTGTGAAGTTTGTCCTATAGCTCCCCTTCAAATTAATTTCATTTTTATTTACAGTTCAAAACTCTTAGAGGCAGCTATTGGCAGAAATTCAATGTTGGCAAAAGTGACCTCCGGCCAGATGGAAAAAACACCTCATATGATATCTTATCAAATCCATGGATTAGGCACTACATGCAGTCAGAAAGACATCATGTTTCCTCTGTTTGTCCAGGAAAAGCGGCTGCTTTGGAGCAGGACATAAACTCAAGGGGTAAAGCTGCATTGCCTCATAGATTCAATAGAAGTTTGAAGATATCAAATGCAGGACCCAGTAATTCACATAATCCTGTTTTCACTGATAATGATACAGGTATCACCTATTTTATCTTCCCATATAATAAATCTTGTTAGTATATTATCACTGTAGTGTTTTGGTTTCAATCCTGGACTGAGACCTGAACTAGCATATACAGTATGTTTTATGATCCAGATGGAATACCAAAGATATCTGTTACTTATATCTGAATCCATACATTTTAATTGTAGGCATGCTTTGTACTCATAGAAACACAGCGTCACATGATTGCTGGAACATAAATAAAACTACTTTTAAAAGACATTGGGGAAATATGCTTCATCATTTCATCCTATGTACTTATATTCACAATTTATTGGCTACTGTTAATTTCTTCTGGAATTGTAATGCATTTTATATAGATATTATATAATGAGTCCATAATGTACAAAATATTCTTGCAGAGGCATCAGGCCAGAATTTTGAAAACGAAGATGTTATGGAAGAGAAATCTAGCTGCTTGTGGAGCCACCAACAGGTGAAAACTCGGGCACCAATGAATGATTCTACAAACAATTACAGGTAAGATGTATTAATTATTTCCTTTTAAGAAGTTGGGAATTCACTTAGATCTTATTATGTATATTTCTGAATTTCAGTTAGAGCCTCGATACAGTTTTAGCTCCAAGTGTTCCTTTTGAGAATACACAGAGAGCTAAAATTACAGCTTCGGAAAATATGACAAGATTTAGAGGCTTTTTTATAGCATCACTAGTCTTTCTTTCTTCACAATCGACAACATTATCAAATTCTACAAAACTCAGACACTCAAGGCGGCTCTGGTTCAACAGTTACAAAACTGGCGTATCAATCTTTCGGCTAGACGCTTCTACATAAATTAGTCATTATCTGTTGTCACTTGTCAGGTGATTTCAGTCTCTTGACCAGCCGCTTGTTTGGACTTCAGATCATCAGTAGTTTTCTTGCTATCCGGATTATATTATTACTCACCTGATTACCACGGCGCCAATGAACTGCTAATTGAGTTCAGGTTTTTTATTGTGTCACATCTAAAAGTAATTTTATTCGAGTGCTGCTTAGTTTACTGCAGCTGGCAGGATATAAACCACGGGTTCAAAACATTGATCAAGTCTACCGACCTACGCAGAAGTTTCTATTCGTATGTTGTATTCTTGTTTATTTAGTACATGAACAGAACAATAGCACATAACACTGTAGTGGAATGATCCAGTTATCTTTGAAAATATTTGGCACTGAAAATATTCTGTCTTAAATAATGCAGGTTTTCTCTCATATACATCCTCTATTGACCATTTTCTGGTGTATAATTCTCCCTTCCTTTTCAGCTTTCTCTTTGTACATCAGAAAAGTAGATTCGAAGACCTAGAAAGATGTCACTAGATAATGAATGAATGGAATACAGCTTCAAGTTATGACAATAACGTACGTCCTCACTGACTTGACTACCCATCCCTAACCGAGTCACATTTTCGACTAATCTATCAACGTGAAACTACGTTCCATTCATTCCATATACCATGGAATTTATTCGATACAAGTGCATCCAAAACTCAAAATATATGGTCAATAAAATCACTTAAAGTTGCATGAATCCTCTCCCCTCAGAGCCATAAATCAGGTCATTAGTTGTATGAATAGAGCTCTCCATTGGCAAACAATAATGTGCAAGTGAGTTTTGACAGCTATAAAGCATGATAATGACTTTGGTCCCATACTATTGTTTTTCTCATGTTAATTGAGAATATAATTTAATTCAGTAATAGTCATATGCACCATCAGACGTTGGTTCTGTCGACAATGAAGTACCGAAATATCTTATAACACACACAACACTGACGCAAGCCAAGTTTAGAGAGATTACGTGTTTCGTTTCTGACTTGGTGTATTTGTTCATACGGATACAAAATAGATGAAGGAAGTCAAATTGATGATGTGGGGAAAGTGATGGACATATGAGAGTTGACTACTTAATATAAAAATATATGAAACATATCGTGAAGGTAAACTTCTATAGCTTCGTGTAGATAACGTTATCTGTACAACACCTTCTCTGTATGGATCTTTTAGCGCAAGCATTGATCTCTCTAGAGAAATAATATGTTGACCTATTCGTCCCAATCAGGAGTGAGCAGGTCTTAGGTAAGACTTCAGAGCACTCACTAGCCCTAGCTAGCTTGTTCAATCTGTGTGCCCTAGCTTGTTCAATCTGTGTGCTCCACACTAACACTGCATTGGTACAATTACGTTGCATGTTTAGAAAAAAGCTGTCTACATTTTAACTACAAACGTGATATCCAAATTCTCTACTAAACAACGTAGTTTTAGTTCGTTATTTGCAATATCAAATCATAATTATTATTGAGATTATTTTTGATCACCACAGTTGTCTTCGTGAAGGTACTTTTAATGTCTTGCCCCAATAAACCTTGATGTAAATAAGGTAGATTATGTACATAGTTCACAGTTGGTTGTTTTTCTAAACTATTTGACATTGCTATCATAGAAAGTTTCCAAATCATTGACATGAACCATTAAGATTGACGTTATAAACACTAGCAAACCCAAAGCTATATATCATTTGATGTGAAATACAGCATTGACCTAGCAATTCCCAACAAAGCGAGGATTAATATTGTTATAGCATTTGAAACACATAAAAAAACATCATAGACGTTGTGAATCGACAACATTGACTTTGTATACCATAGCAAAGCCAACAGCTATTGCACCTATAGCATTTGAAAAAAACTAAAACATTCAACATGAATATTCAAAATTAAACTAATTTACAATTAAAAATATAACTTAATTTAGAATTAATCCTCTTAAATGGTGACACGTGCTAGAATCTAAGGTCAAACAGTCACGCAAAGGGATACACTCACGTGCGGAGAATAATGTTCAAAATGATGACGAGGATCTTCTACGTGTCAGAAGACATTAGAGTTCATCGATTCAAAGATGGACGCGTGGCTAAGAAGTTTGACTTGGGAAATTGATGAATATTCTGTGTTGGTTGTCTCCCATGCATGATTGTGTCCCACGTTCAACTTTTGGAATTTACTTTTTCATGTTGACCGAACCAAAAGATTGAGGAAAAAGTCAAAAGCCTTTTGGAACAAAAAAAAGTTCAACTTAAAGCAAGCTCGATTTATATCGCATGTTACATATTTGGGCGAATAAAAATGATTGGAGAATTTGTTTGCAATACGTTTACATTGTTTTATAAATGGACGTTCAAAATGACATTATTTTAGAAATAAGTTTTGCTAGATGCAACTTACCGATATCGTTTTTCCTTTTTTATCTTAATTTTAGGTGTTAAAAAATTAGCAATCGGGTGATATTTTGATGAATTTCTTAGATATGCAGGTAGAGGATTTGAACCTTTGGAGAATGTTTTGATAATAAACACACTTGCATTTTCCTAGGTGCACCTTAAATGGCGCTTGTATTAAGAAAACAAACATCATTCAAATTCAAGGAAAGACGGGAACATGTTTGACGTCTAAGTATTCAATGAATGAAAAAATTGCTAGATTTTGTTAGTTGTTTGTTACATTCAGTTTACGGGTCGATAATGCGCATCAAAACACAAAAAGGGTGATTTCAAGCAAATTAAAGTCAAGATCTTTACTTTAATTTGCTAGAAATGTCTATGTTTACATTGATGATAAAACATGTATTACTTTCTTTTAATTAGCAATGTGGGATAATTTATCAAGTTATTTTTCTTATCATTCAAAGAAAATGTGCATTTTAAAATGTCAATTTCAAATCTCTGAATATCCACATGAATTTCATTTTGTTAAAATAGCTTCATAATTGTAGTTTAATTTGAACAGCTAGCTAAGATATGGTGACCAGCTCATGGTTTATAACATTTTTCACTATTTTTATTATTTAATAAACACAAATTGGAAAAAATCAAAGCTCAAAGAAGTATCATGAAATAAAATCTGGTTTGTGCATGTGCATGCATTTCTACTGTTGATAAATAACACATCATCAGTCAAACAACATTATTCAAATATTAGAAATTTCTTGTGAAGATCATATTTATCACTAGCTGGCACTTAGACCAAATCCTTTTGTTAATCAACAAACACATGTGTATGATTTTTCATAAGACAGATTTAACAAGCCATCAATATTAATCCATAGAAATGTGGCATTGCGCATGTGACTTGTGATTTTCCGATTGGCAGTCGATTAGAATAATTATTTTTTATCTATTAAGTATGAAATAGTAAAATTAAACATGTCAAGTTTTAAACAGAGGAAGAGAAGTCGTAAGACATCTTTTGATGTATCTTAATGTCAACATGTGGCTAGACATTTTGATGACAGAAAATCTAGAAGAGACAGTGAATTGCATTTTTACAGTTTGGAACAAGATATTTCCGATGTTTTTTGTCATTTTGATGACCACCAATTTTTTCCAATTTGATAACTAACTACTACTATAAAATTCCTCAAAATAGTGAAAAAATCAATTAAGTAAATATTTTAGTTCGATTTTGTTGTGAATTTTTAAACTTGTCGGTAAAGATGGCTATTAGTACCATTGCGGCTCAATCTGAATATTGTATTTTACTAAAGTTTTGTTGTGCACATATTTTGATTTAAAAGGAAAAATAGAATATTTATCAAAGTTTAATAAGTCACATATTTTGAATTTAATTAAGGACAGCCGTTTTTGGAGATTTCGTGGTTGTATGGATGATCTTGTTCTTGACCAAAAGTCACACGTGGATATATGTTTGTCCTAGCCATATTAAAAGACGATGATGTAAAATTATGATTTGATTGTCTATAAAGTATAACAAGTAAAAACGACGCAAAATAGTAGGGTTTGTCTTCGATACAGAGGAAAAGTGTTACTAAGCCGTTTGACGGTTTTATTCATTTCTCATATTGATATAGTAGGATTTGTTTTCGATACAAATAAATTTTTTAAATGTGAAAATTTAAAACTACTAAAACCGCGATCAAACAATTCAATGGATGTAATTGTGATATTATTTGGTCATCACTATATTATCAATTAATATAAGAGGCACACTTGTCAATCTATTATTTATATAAATCAATAATGATTTATTGAAAGTGCAGTAATTTTTTTGAAAATGCATTACAATATTTTTTAAAAAGTGCAGTAAAATTGTTTAAATGTGCATTTCAAAAATGCATCAAAATTTTAAAAATTGTATGCAAACTATGTAATGCACTTTTAAAAAACGATTTAATGCATTTAAAAAAATATTGTAATGCATCTAAAAAATATATTTTACAGCACTTTAAAAAATATATTGTAACGCACTTATTTTAATGCACTTTTAAACATTGTATATGTAAAAATTATTTTAATAAATTAAGATGGTTGAATTTGACGGATGAATATAAATCTAATATGTTGGATTATTAACAATCAACTGTCAAAATTTTCCTGATCTACAACATCAGAAAATTATGTGTACGTCCTCCATCAAGTTTTTCCTATAAAGCTTCTTTGAAATACTTCGTGAGTGGTTAGATTAGAAAAAGTGATTGTAATACTTCGTGAGAGGTTAATTTTTTTTGAGAGGGTTAAATTTTAGAAAAAATAGCGGGTTGATTTCGGAAGTTTTATATATTTCAAAACTGATCATATTTCAGTGCCTCACAAATATTTAACGATAATATGGCATACTTTTATTTTCTTTTACATGACAACTATATACGTTTTTTATGAAATTAATTAATGAATATACATTGGACACGGAGGATCCTCCTATCTTGGTAACCTCTTCCCTTCTTCCACACTCCTATATAAATAGCTTCTCCTACCACCCACAAACCACAATCAGCTAAATCTGAAACACCAAACGACAAACATCACACTCTCAAATTTTCAAGCTCTCTCTCTCCCTCTTTATATCTCTCTACGTCTCTCTCTCTTATATCTCTCTAAGTCTCTCTCCCTCCCTCCTCCCATCCTTCTCAAGGCCAAACAAGCATATACATTTCAGACGCACACAAAGCTAATTAAAGTAGCTAGTGATCAAGTTTCAAGTGTGTGCGTGTTCACACTTTCTAGAGGTCGATAGCTATGGAGGAGTTGGCTGCATACCTCTTGGTGTTCATCCTTACTATTCTCATCTTTGCATCAATTTCAAGGATAAGAAGCCTTGAGAATAGAGTTATTAGAGGTAAGCTGCCTCCTGGTTCAATGGGTTGGCCTTATATTGGGGAAACCCTACAACTCTACTCTCAGGACCCAACTGTCTTCTTCGCCTCTAAACAAAAGAGGTATTTGATATATTCCCATTTTCAAGTTCCAGACATATATATATACCTGTGTTTCACTCTTAGCTTCTAAACAAAAATAATTGACTCTCATATTTCTTTTTGATCAGATATGGAGTGATTTTCAAGACTCATATTCTTGGGTGTCCTTGTGTCATGTTGGCTAGTCCTGAGGCTGCAAGATTTGTGTTGGTAACCCAAGCTCATTTGTTCAAGCCAACATATCCCAAGTCCAAAGAAAATTTTATTGGACCATCAGCCCTTTTTTTCCACCAAGATGAGTACCATGCACAACTAAGGAAACTCGTCCAGGGCTCCCTTACACTTAACTCCCTTCGTAATATTGTTGGTGATGTTGATAGAATTTTCTCATCTTCGTTGGAGTCTTGGGCTGGTGGTCATGTAGTCAACACATTTTACGAGCTGAAAAAGGTTTACATAAGTATTTTTATTTTCATAATTATATTTGGGTAAACAATATATACATACCTCAACAGTAACAAAATTATAGTATCAATAGTGTCTTTGCGTCTATAATTTTGCTTTGCTTCTCTTGCAGATTTCTTTTGAAGTCGGTATGCTGGCAGTATTTGGAGGAAACCAATACACTCACCAGTATAAAGAAGAACTCAAGGAAAACTACTCCATCCTGGAAAAGGGTTACAATTCATTTCCAACCGTTATTCCAGGAACTCTCTACCAGAAGGCAAAAAAGGTAACCACAAAATATGGATCAACTAGTAAGCGTTCGTATAATTATCTGATGAATTAAAATTTACACGCTGCAAATCAATGTGAAAAAAGGCAAGAAGAAGGCTGAGCACGATTTTGGAAGAGATAATAAAGCTAAGAAAGGAGAAAAGACTTGTTGAGAATGATCTTTTAGGTTCACTTTTGAACTATAAGAGTGCAAATGGTGATGTTCTTTTGGATAATCAAATTGCGGATATATTATCGGAGTTTTGTTCGCTGCACAAGACACAACAGCAAGTGTCATGACTTGGACAATCAAGTTCCTGCACGACAATCCTAAAGTTCTAGAAGCTGTCAAGGCGGAGCAAAATGCAATACTTAAAATCAACAATGGAGGTCCACTAAATTGGAGTCAGACAAGGGAGATGCCACTTAGTCATAAGGTATAGGAATGAGTCATGTCCCACATAAATCTGAACCACAGTTACCATATCAATATCTAAAATAAGCGAGCTACTATATTTTAATCTACACAATTACAAATCAGATAAATCAACTTGAATTTGTTCATAGGTTGTTTTGGAGAGCTTAAGATTGTCAAGTATAATATCATTCCTATTCAGAGAAGCTGCTGTTGATGTAGAGTACAAGGTATATATCTATCTAGCTATAGTACTTTATTAACAGGGCTGATGCTCTTAAAAACTTCATTCCTTGTACAATCATCCTTGAAAAATTGTTTGATTAGGGGATTTTTTTTTTACAAGGATACCTTATTCCAAAGGTTGGAAGGTAATGCCATTATTCAGGAACATTCATCACAATCCACAATTCTTTTCTGATCCACACGAATTTGATCCATCAAGATTTGAGGTACAACAATAGAATCTTCTATTCAAGCTTTATATATAATGCTTTGATCAGCTTTTGAATATTCACCACATTTACCAATAAATGCATTTTGGTATATATTTTACAGGTTGCACCGAAACCTAATACTTTCATGCCATTTGGTAACGGAGTTCATGCTTGTCCCGGAAATGAACTAGCCAAATTGGAGTTACTAGTAATGATTCACCATCTAGTTACCAAGTTCAGGTACATAGTACGGCCTCTTCATTCACGCATGGAAATTCCATGATGTCACATTAAAAACATAAACCCTAGACTTTGTCTACTTTACGTAGTTTACAGACATAATGATAAAATCATCGTCTTGCTTGATATTTAGGGATTTGAATGGCTGCTAGCTGTTTCTAAAATGGACCCAAACAGATGATGTTTTCTTGGTTTCTTATGTGAGATAGTGATGTTGTGTTCCACAGGTGGGAAGTGGAGGGATCAGACAATAGGATTCAGCATAGCCCATTTCCAGTACCAGTTCAAGGACTTCCAGCCAAATTTTGGAAACAAGAATCAATATTTGATCAATAGATGCCAAACTCACTAATAACAGACAACCCAAAGGGTTTTAGGTCTTCTTATCTTCATTATTGTCGTTGTTGTGATAATCATCCTGCATTTTCTACCAGTCACTTGGTAATGCATCTCTAGAATTTTAACCTAGATAATTACTATTACTTAATGGAAGATATGTCCTCATTTATCTCATATGTTGATTGTCCGAATCACCAACCCTAGCTACCGATCAATGAAACTTCTCAAGTTGGATTTTTTTGTTTGTTTTTTAAAGAGTAGAAAACTCATCTCTTACATAAAAAGCTAAATCTTACAGTATTTTTAATGCATGCAGTTCAAAGTACTTGTTTAGCCAAGTATATATAATTAGAGGTTTGCTTATGAGGATTCATCTTTTTTGATGGACTTGTGAACTTCACTTTGCATTCGTTGATTACATTTCATCAATAGCTGAGATTGTATTACGTGATTGCAATGTCACGTGCAAAACATGTGCAACTCACATGTCTCATTAATATGATGGCGCAATAATCTCTTGCATTGACAAAATACAATCAACGGATGCAAAATGAAATTTACGAATCCATCTAAAAAGATAGATATTTAATGAAACTCTCATTAAATATCTATCTACAGCTCATAATTCTAAATATTTAAAAGAGAATGACAAATGAGTGTGGATGGAACTATATGATGCCAATGACTTGTCTTCATCACCAGCTTGGAGAATCAAAAAGATCTTCTTTCATTCTTACTTAACAAATACTTACATCACAATGAACTAATGTTTCACAAGTCTCTCTCTAATATAATTCACTAACCTTGCAATATGATTGGAGCTTTAGTGGCAGCTGAGAGGCCTTGCAATATGATTGGAGCTTTAGTGGCAGCTGAGAGGCCTTGCAATATGATTGGAGCTTTAGTGGCATCTGAGAGGATGAGATAGTTACCAGTGTTTGAAATGTGATTGGCTACTTGGATATATACAAATGAATAATGACAAGTCAAATAATGTACGTTAGGTTGAAGGGCATTTTATGAGGACAAGGGGTAATTGTAATGTCGACCATAATTGGTGCATTCTTACTATTTGTTCTTGCTATTGGGGACCAGTTGCAAAGATGTGGATGTGGCTATCAGAAAATGATCACAACTTATGCCAGAGATGAATAATTGAGAAGAGCCAAAGTTAGAAACCATTTCTGAAGATTTAAGGTAACCCTAAAAATAGTTAAAAAATGAGTACTTATACTATAGATATTTTCTAGTTCATTCCTTCAGTGTATAAGGGTCGTGGGAGACTGGGAGTCAAGGTTTGTTACTTGTATACTGGCAGTATTAAGTTTCTGTTTGTTCAGGACAACACCTCATAAAACATAAGTAAATTGAACATATCTAACTCAGACATGCCATTTTACATGCTTAAAGATATGAGCTTTGCTTGTTCAAGTTCAGGCTCCAAAAATAAGAGGAATTTAAAAAAATAATATTTAATATTGATTGACAACCCTACAATCTTCAGACTTAAATCATATGACATTTATACATCGAATGACTGACCTCTAAGCCTCTGTTATTTTTGCAAAAGGAATTTTAATTACTATTGACTGGATTTCAAAAACAAAGATCTATATACTCTTTAGTGTTTTGAGGAATGATGCAAGCCCACATATATGTGAGTATTTCCAACTCCGCTTTATGACTTCTGTAGAGACTATACACAATACACAGACACACTCTCTGTCAAATAATGTATCATGAAGTACCTGGGAAAGGGAATGATCATTAAACATCATAATCATTTCAACTGAAAGAATGTATTTAATGCAACATTTAGCATAATGAATAAGCGAAAAATCTATGAAGAATCAACACTTTTCCTTGTACCATCCCAAACTTTTTGACTCTATTTTTCTCCAAGAATATCCAATGACATCAAAGACTTGCAAGTTCACCAGAATCTGATTCTTATCGAATGACAACATTATGATCTATATCCCACCTCAGTTACCTGATATGTAATAAAAGCTGATGCACTTAGAACGTGGTCTTGATGCCAACTGAAATGTAGTAGTGGGCATGGGATGGGCACATTTGTTGTCTACAGTGTCAGAACAGATTTTGTATATGCTTCATTTATGATGATCAGTACCTCTATAGGATTTTGCTACTGGAAATGGCGTCCTGAAGTTCTGCTCATCTCCGACAAATTTGTAATATACAAAGTTACAAACTCTCCATAACCATACGAACAGTACTCGCTGTCAGATGCTTTCACTGGTTTTCTACAAGTTAATAGCTTTGACACAATGATCGATGCTGCATTGTCCAAGGAAAACACCAAGTCAGATATTTATACAAAGGAAAATATCTGTGAAGTGTCGACTTTCTAGCCAGATAATTCTTAGAAACTAAACCTATCGTTATCATTTTTATTAGAAACGGGAAACCTTGTTCAGTGATTTTCAGACAAGAGATATGTTATCAATCCAATGTGGACAACCTTTTACAGCCATTCTTTAACTAATGCAAAGCCCGTGATAAAACAATATTAAAAAAATGTATGCAATTGAAAGCCCAATGTATGTAAAATATATTTTGCTAGAAGTTTACTCTACCATCAATTGTTACGGGATACTCAGCCCTCTTCAAGGAACCTCCTTTAATTCCTTTTCTATGTCTACCTATAAAAGATAAGGAAATGTGTGACTCTTCAATCATGTAGACAAGACAAAAAAGAAGAAAAGAAGAGCACTGTGGATGAGAAAAATAAAATAGGAGGTATCACAAACCTTTCGGAAAATAGATTGGGCAGTGGCGTTTCGAAAGTTTTCTAAAACAAACAATAGAAATGTGAAAGAAATCCTACATTCCTTTCTTTGGTAGACATGGGAATTGAGTATCTGTTTTAGATAAACAACTGCAAGGCATACATTCAGACTCGAAGCTGTATTTCTAAATTCAAGTAATATTTGATGCCACCAATTCGTACAACTTTATCCCTTTTCACAGTATAACTTTCCCGATTGTAGTAAACTTTTATCAAAAAATTGGAAGCTTCCATCTTTTGATACAATACCTACCCAACAAGCTACCTATCCTCAACAAACTAAGCTACCACACTCCGCACCTCAACTTAAATTAACATATCAAAATGCACACAGACGAAAAATTATATGCATATTCAATTAAATTACCAGGTTAAGATGAATTTGCACAACATTGGCTCCACTCCTCAACTGTCAACTCCATCTTCCTCAGCCTAACCTGCAAAAGAATCACATAAATTTTTAACAAATAAAGTTTGAACTTTGAACTGTTCACTTCTTACACATTCTTACTAGACTTCTATACGCTTAGTGCTTCCTGCTGCTGGTGTGATTCTTCATGGGTTCGGTGAGGGATTCTAGGGTTTCGCTTTCTCCATTATTTTGATGATGTTGATGAGCTTTGGGAGCTGTGCGTTACGCTGGCGTTGGCCGTTGAGGCTTTAAAACGGGAGCGTTTTAGATTCAGATTACAAAGGTGCAATTAAACCAACCCGGATTATTATTATTGAACCAAATATTCCATCAACGAGGAAAGAACGGATTGAACCGGGCTTTTTGGTTATTTTACCATTTTGCCCTCGCTAAGTCTTCCTCTAAACTCGGTCAACCTCTGAAACTCAAATTCCCAAATTTCAACTCAATTCCAGAAACCCTAGAAATGGAAGGATCGGTCAACGATTCATCAACGCACTCATTTTTCAATTCGATGTCACGATTGATCGGAGCATAGTCCATTGAGTAATTTTCTATCTTCGATCGATTACGCATGCCGCCCCTTTCGTTTTTATCATTCGAATTTACAATCAAGGGTTTGCTGACCCCAGTTGAGCAAGAAAAGCTTCGATCTTTACGTATTATCTTTCAAATTTTGTTTCTTGAGTAGATTTATTTGATAGAATTTCATATTAGAATTAGGGTTTGAAGTTTTGCAAATTGTGAGGTTGAGAAAGATGCTAGTTCGGTTGATCTGCGCTGTTGTTTAACTGAACTGTTTTTTATGATTAAATGTCAGGGACGAGAACAGGACTGTTGTGAAAGAGTTAAGATATGAATGAGCGAAGTGCGAAATGGAGTGTCTTTGATCGCATCAAGTCATTCCCACCCACTCCTGAAGCGCTGATGGCTGAAATTAGCGCAGCTATATCAGCTCATGAATATGCGTATTCTACTGCGATGCTTGAGTCCACGGAAATATCTTCCAACTTGGAAGAAAATAAGACTAACAGCTCGAATAAAGTCTCTCCTCCTAAAACTGCTCATTATAGTGCTAAAATGGCTGATGAGGCTTACAAGGCTGGATGTGCTGCCTTAGCTAATGGAAAGCTTGATGAAGCTTTACAGTGTCTGAATGTTGCATTATCTAAATGCCCGCCTGAAAAAACTTCTGCCGTAGCCAAGCTTCAGTCTCTCATTTCACTTACATCTCAGCAACTCCGTAAATCTCCTAGCAATTAGTGCAGCTCCTTATCTCTCATTTTCTCTTGCACGACATGTTTTTGATTTTAATCATGAAATTTCTGACTTTCTTTTTTCAAGTATTGTACATTTTAGTTCAAAAATACTTGACTTTTTTGGTATTTGAATTTTACTTTCATGATGGATGATGAGAAAAATATTTTACAGTACTCTGATTTTCACGAGATGGTATCAGTATGCAGCCATTCCTGAACTCAATGCTGAAAATAAAAGTGTGCTCGTGTCAGTTATTATGATTTGTTATACAGGGGGCATATATGTTGGAGGTGGCAGAATGCTCGTCTATGGTGCTTGTGCTCCTCCGTTCGGACTATGAAGACTGTCTGTGTCCATTCTGTATATGTTGAACTTACCACCTGAAGTGATGGATGCAGATTTGGAATTGGAATGGACTTTTGTATACTTTCGGGCTAACAGTAGTCTGGTAAGTTTCTTGAGAACCAAAAATTAGATAAAGTGCAAAATTCAACATGTTCACACACATATATTGTATACTTCAAATTTATGTACCTCATTATTCCTAAATCTCGGAGATGTATACATAGAGATTATAAGATATCTTTGTTTTGGAATTAGAAAGTCTCTTACTGCCGCTTTTCAAATCGGAGAAACATAAATAAAACGCAAGCTAACTTATCAATCTGAAATTCAGAGTCCTCCCATTCCAAGCATACTAAATGATAGTGATAATTGCAATTTTAATCAACCTTCAACTGGATTGACAATATGGCCAATGAATAGTACCACACCACTTACACTTTCTCTGATGGCGAAAAGGAATGGGTGATCAGCTACAAAGTCTATCTCACGCCGTAAGCAATTAGTGCAGACAGCACTCGTTGCAGCAGCAGCTTTCGTGCCTTCTTCATTTACTTCGATGAATGATTTATGGAAAATTCCTGAGACGAAGAGATCATCATCACCAAGAGGGAAATCTACCATCTCAGTAAATCCTTGGTTGGGTTTAAAAGGCGATGTCAATCCTAAATCTTGGAGAACCTTAGCGACATCTATATCAAACAATATCTTGAATTTTGGAATTAGAAAGGTTCCCATTTCCACTTTTCTCTTTGGAGTATGTATATTTATAAAATTAGACCCGGAAAAGAGTTTTTCTGCAAGAGCTGGGAGACCCTCTTTAGTGTCTGGGAGGAAGATGGACATGGAAAATTTACGGTTGCCTTTGCGCGGCTTATACAGAAGCTGAAGGACTTTAAACCCTTCAAATTCAGCCACAAATTGGTCCTTCCGACTGGTCATGAAGGGAGCTCTGACTTTGCCCCCATTTAGCAAATGGAAATCATGAAATCTGGTTGCCTTAGTGTCAAATTTTTCGTCCCAAATACCTTTGAAGTAAATTGCATTAGCCAAGACCAGCCTCGTTGAATTGCCAACTGAATTCGGAGGAAGGAGGTCCTTCATAAGGCCATTAGTTTCTTTAAATGCCCATGAGTTCACTTGTTGAACAACTTCAGCAGCCTTTAAAACACCAACAAAAGTTCAGCAATTGAAACAGTCCCAGCTACAATTCTAATACTGACTACCAAGCCTTTAATTTAAAGGATAAAAGTGAAATTGTAAACACGACTTAGTCAGAAATATCAGTTGGATATCTCTCACTGAGAGAAGAAAAATGAACAACTGACTTTATTCTGGAAATCCACTCGCCCAGTAGTTGCTTTATAACCTTTTTCCACAACGTTCATGAATTCTGGCTTGAAGGGCGTGCTACGGTCAACCCAAGCACCATTCAGAAATGAGATATTCGGGCCACCATCCGAAGAAGCATCAGCCAAGACAACTTCACTGAGATGAGCTGCTAGAGAGCTGAGCTCATTGGTGTTTGATTTCAGGAACAACGCTAACTCATCATGTGTTTTCCCACTGGTACCAGCTGCAACCAAGCTCAGCATCACATGAATTGATGGAGGTGAGAATACAAAGTTCTTCTCCCTCGCTTCAACAGCCATCAACTGCTTAGCTAGTGAAAGGCCCACATCAGTTTGGTTGGCAACCATCTTTCGGGCTTCCATTGATGCAATTTTTTCTTCTGGAAAAGAAGATGTCAAACAAGCTGCATATAAATAAATGCCTAGCTGTCCAATACTTAATAAATAAGAATACTTGTGAGCAAGTGTTACCATTTCCGGACTTAGTTACATAGTCCATTTCACATAGTGAGCAAATTCAGAAAGTTTATTCAGGATATTTTTTTAAAAGGGAACAATCACATGGCTAACAAACCTCATCTAACCAAATCGAGATTGTCACGCAACTCCTACGCGCATTCTTCCAAATATTGCACAGGCTTTGGTAGTGAAATCCGACATGTAGCCAACCAAGCCATAGTTGTTTCTACCAATTCCAACTCTTGATCAGCTGATCTGATCAACATATTCTATTTACATTCAAATCAGAATCACAGTTCATAAATCCTTACATTTCAAAAAAGAAAAAAAATCTCAAATCAATTGCATTCAAATCCGTTTACTTCTACTTGAATTGAGCAATTTGAATTATCTAGGGCACAAAATACAATTGAAAAACGGGAAGCGATTATCAGACCTTATTTTGGTTTGAGGAGTCATTCATAGCGAGCAAAGAAACGCGCTTGCGGTTTGGATGGACGGAGGTGCGTAGGAGGAGTTGAATTCGTTGACTGCGGCGGAGAAGAGGTGGTCGTCGACGAAGAGGAGTGCTAGAGTCTGATCGGCAGTTGTCAGTTGCCTGGTAAAACGATGACGTTTTGCAGTGAAGTATCACAAGCGAGCCTCCTCCCTCTTTATACCTTAATGGGCTGAATGCTTACAACGGCCCAATACACTAAATATGAAGCTGCTGGGCTTTGAGGGATAAACACGTATATATGATACGTCTACGGAATATTCGGAGAATCTATTACTAACCGCGTTAAACCTAATCATTATCCCTAATATTTGAAACTCGGCCCAGTTACAAGCCTTTCATCTAACCGTACGTCTATTTAGCACCGCTTAATCTCAGCCGTTGAAATACTAATATAAATATCCAAACCCTAGATATTTCTTCGCATCCATCCTTCAAGTCGCCGCCGCCGCCGTTGTCCATACGTGCCTATTCACTGCCTTCATCAATCGATTTCCTCCAGATCTCTTTTCCCTCGGTTGTTCCTAGCGTCTCAGGCTACGGAATCGGCTTGCTTCTTTCAAGATCTTCGCGTTGATACCGTTCTATGGATTCAATCTTATATGCAGATGTTGATAATCTGGCCGCATCTCCTGCTCGATTTACATCCTATGACAGTTTTAGCCAGGTAAGGTTTGACTTTGATAGCAATCGACGTTCATCAACCAAGATTTATGTCGTGCCTTGTTTAACCTATTCCGTCGTGTAGGTATGCTGGAGATGGCTATGGATGGACGATGCTCGGACGCTGCAGATCGTATTCCTTATAATTATTGGGTGAGATGAGTTTAATTTAGCAGGACGCATTGATTTATGTTGTAGAGTTCTTGTAGCGGTCTGGCCTTGCCAAGTTGGGTGCGCTCGCTTGGCAGGTCAATAAGCCTAATAAAAGAAACAATGTTTTGGTTTCTGAGGGGAGATGGCACGGGCTTTTACAGTTTTAAAAACATCCCGGCTCTCCCCTCAGATGTGTGCGTCTGCTTGCATTCTTTTTCTTTCGTTTTTAGCTCTCTACATTCCACTGCAACCAATCATACACCTTCGACTGACATTATATCAAGTTGATTATGATTATATTGATTGCATCAAGGCGCCAACAGGTAATATGGTAAGATGATTAAAAAGCTAAAAAGCCACTATATTTTTATGTCCGAGTAATTTTAAAAGTCCAATTTACTGCTTGTCTTGCATTCCTGGTTTTCCAATACAAAATTAATGGATTAGCTTATAAATGTAGTTGAGAGGTCCAACTTAGTCCATCACACCATGTTGTTGGCTGAGAAATCAACTTAGCTGATATAATAATTCTAATTTTCTATTTGTAGTTTTTATTTTATTTGTGGTCTACGGACATGAAATAGATTGTTACTGCATTATTCTAAAGTATGTAAATTTATGGACCATAAGTAATCTTTGTAGGTATAGAGTTGTATATGAAATTGTGTGGTCTGTATAGGGCGGTTTTGTAGTATCTTTGTAATCTCTTGGATGCATGGAAGTTGCTATGTGGATAGTCTTGTTTGGGGGGAGAAGCAGTTGTGTTGATTATCTTGAACAAGAGGATGCAATGAGCTTGATGTGAGGAGGCTGCTGCACTGATGGTCTTGGATGCTAGTTGATTAGTAATGATCCTTAAAAGTGTGGCCGTGAAGCAAGGAAGTTGATATTCCGATGATCCTTGAAGTTTGGAAGCTGGTGTGCCGATGGTCCTTGAAACACTGAAGCAGGTTAGCTGATGATCATTGAAGCACTGAAGCTGGTGTGCCGATGGTCCATGAAGCTTGAAAGATGGTGTGCTAATGGTCTTGAAGCTAGAAAGATGGTGTGCCGATGGTCCTTGAAGCGAGCTAGTCTTAACTCTTAACTATCATGAATATGCAAGGATCCAGAGATTCAAGTATTACTGAGTGGTCAGTGAAGTGTTATAATTAGTCGATATTTATGTGCAAGTCTTTCTCCCAAGTGTTGAAGCCAACTTGGGTTATTTATTGTGCAGGACATTGTACTAGATAGACTCCATAATTATGAGGCTGGAATTTTAGGAATCTGATATGCTGATTGCCTTTGAAATGAGTAAGCTGTTGTGGTTATGATTTTGATGCAAGAAAGCAGGGACGACTGCTTGTGTCTCAGAGCGAGGAAGCAGGCGTGACAATGATCCTTGAAGCAAGGTAGCTGCTATGACAATAATAAAGGAAAGTCGTTTATCATGTTTTGTCAGACCTTGTTGATATTATGTGAAGGTCATCTGTTTAGTCAGATGAGCAAGCAATCATAATTGGTTAGTATGTTTCTTACGCAATGTTGGTGAATGCATTTTTTGTAATTGTATGATTTTTAATCTTTTGAGATGAGTTTTTTTATTCTGTATTTGTCCCGCAGTATTTCTGCCTCTGCATAACCTTCCCAATGCTTTGTGAAACTCTTAGGTTGAAAATGAGTAGTCAGAATTTCTCAAGGCTTGTCTCAATGAAGAGACTGGGACGAAGGAAGGCAGCTGGCATGGCTAATCAGAATTTATCATATGTACTGGGACGATTGTTAGTTTGTCAATGATACTCGTGGAACCATTAGCTCAAACTGGAAGAGCACTCTAGCTGATGATCAGTCTAGAGAGGATGGTGGTTCGAGTCCACCTGGTTCCTGATCTGTTAATTCTGTATCAGACGTCATGCTTTCATCAGGCCCATGCGTCGTAGACACAATCGTTGGGCTGGCCTTTGATAATGGTCTACTGTTCTCTATGATTGCTGTTTTAGGTTGCACTAGTTATCGGATAAGGTTGGGCTGTCCACCACCACCACCACCCCACCTCTGCTGCAAGTGATTGTTGTTGGACTACTTTGATAGTTTTGGACATTTCTGCAGGCCTCCTCAGTACTACTCCTAATCCCACTGTTTTGCTGCATAACATATTAACAGGCCCTACTAAGTTCTGCTAACGTTCTCCTTTGTATCGATGCGCGTCTATTTGGTAATGTCACAGCTGCTGTTGGCATGGCATTAGATAGTAATTTGGATATAACCAGGTCCTCAAATTGGTATTTAATTGAACCGATGGTTCAAAGAAATGAACCAAATTGGATTACATACCGCTACACTGCTGTTATCTTGAATCTTTGATTTTTCCCAAGCGACCGCCATGTTTACCGTTACCTCTCCGGCGACTATTCCGGTCTCTTCTTCGCAGCTACGTAGCTCAGAGTCTCTGTATCCGTCATGCTTCTTCAGAGAGGTTCTCATGGTTAGGTATTGCATTTTTTTCCTTTCCCTAATTTGACTCCATTATATTCGCATTTAGGGTTTGTAGTTGAAATTCAGTCCTTTATAATTGCTATAACTCATTCATTCTGTTAAGTATAATTGGTGAGGTTCGATTTATGCCGTAGGTCTGACCAAAGAAAAAGCAGTTTGAATTTTGGAAGAGAACTGAGAGTGAGGTGTGGAGTTACCAAGGCCAAAGAGAAGGAGACTGTGTCTCCTCCGAATCTCGAGTCATTAATCAAGGAACCACATAAATATTTTGATCAAGTCATTATAACTGTTCGGTCAGGGGATGGAGGGCACTGGTGCCGTACTTACTACGCCAACGCAGAAGGAGCAAACCAAGACAAGAGGAAAGAGGGAAAGGAAAATCCTTGGAAAAAGAGCTCGATAAAGAGGGATTTTGATGGATCACTTATACTACCTATGGGTGGACATGGGGGAGATGTTGTGATCTATGCTGATGAGAGTAGGGATTCTTTGTTGGAGTTGCATAAGAAGCCTAGGCATAATGCGAAGCGCGGTGGAAATGCTGATGCGATGGGCCTTTTAACTTCTCGGTTGCGTGACGGAATTGTTGCCCCTGCGCTTCGAATTCCTGTTCCTGTTGGTACTGACAGTTCATTTGATTTCGTAATCTCTGCTCCGCAAAAATATGCATACCAGTTTCCAGACATAGTTTGTGGCATGGAATATTCGTAGATTGGTAATGTTAGAAATTTTTGGATTTCGTGGTTTAAACAAACCTCTGACATTCACATCACTGTTTAATCATTTGGTAGGAACGGTTGTAAAAAGAAAAAGAGGGAAACTTTTAGCTGATCTTGCACTTCCTGGTGATGAAGTAGTTGTTGCAAGAGGTGGGCAAGGAGGGGTAAGATGGATTTTTGTTTTGTTTAGTCTCATCTCTTTATTTCAGACATCCATTGGATAATCTAACTAGTTTCCTTAGCGTGTAACAGATCAGTCTCCTTGAGATGTCTGATCAAAAAAAGAAGGCAACAACTCCTAGTTCTAATGTGATGAGAGATGAAAGTGACAAGGTAGAGATGATCCTTAAGAGTAGCTTTTCCTTGTTTAGGCATTTTGACACAGTTATTTGATACTCATTCTTCCAGTGGCTTGCCAGTTTTTTAAAAAGCCACTTAAACCAAGACATTGAACGTGTGGAGTGTGGACATTGTCTCCATGCAGATCTTAGTCCATCTTCATATAGTACTAATTAGTACATCTTTCACAGGTCTTGTTACTTGGTCAACCAGGGGAGGAGGTCAGTTTAGAGTTGATTCTGAGAGTGGTTGCTGATGTTGGTTTGGTGGTATATATGCTGTACTCTGAAGTCTTTGCATTTGAATCATGGACAAAAGTTAATCATTGATGTTATAGAATTGATTGTTTCATTCTTCTCTCATTGCAGGGACTTCCAAACGCTGGAAAGTCAACCCTTTTGGGAGCTATCACCCTTGCTAGACCAGACATCGCTGATTATCCTTTCACGACATTGATGCCAAATCTTGGTCGCCTTGATGGTGATCCGAGTTTAGGAGCAGGGAGATACTCCTCTGAAGCAACATTAGCTGATCTCCCTGGTCTAATAGAGGGTGCCCACCTGGGCAAGGTATGCATTCCTTTTTATGAAATTCCATACAAAAATTAATCATTAATTTTCACTAGATAGTGTACTAGGAACTGTTGTGATGAGCAGAATTAGGATATTGATATTTGCATGGTAAGTCTTTTTATAGTTACTGCACCTCTTACTTACAGGGTCTAGGCAGGAATTTCTTGAGGCACTTGCGAAGGACAAGGTTGTTGGTTCATGTTGTTGATGCAGCTGCTGAGGACCCTGTTGCTGATTATAGAACAGTCAAAGAAGTATGCTTCTTACAAAACAAGTTTGATGTTTGACTATTCCTTTTTCCACCTCTTGGCGCTTAGTCTCCAGTTTTATATATGCAAGTGCCAGATAAGATCCACCTTTTTAACTGCTAAAATCACTGATGTTCATAAACTAGTAGCAAATATTTCAGTCTTGCATGCTTTAGTATCTCATTTCTCGGCGCTGCTGAATTTCTTTTTTGTTTCTGCAGGAGCTGCGTATGTACAATCCTGATTACCTTGAACGCCCCTCTATTGTGGTATTGAATAAAATTGATCTCCCTGAGGTATGCTACTGCAATTAGTGTTACATGTCAGACACTCTTTCTCATATTTAAAGCACTCGAGTCAATTTTATCTTTTTCGTAATCTGATTAATGTTAAATGAATTTATGTGTATGCTATGCTTATTGCTAACCAAGTGTATATCATATCAAATCATATTTAATACTGCAGGCGAAGGATAGACTTCCCTTATTGATAGAAGAGATATCAAGAATTGGAATAGACAGTAGTTCATATCAACCAGAGCTAAGTTCCAATGATGAGGATCCTTCTTCATCCATCACTAAGGAATCTGCAGCCAAAGACAAAAGAGATAAAGAAATAGAAGAGTACCCACGACCCCATGCTGTTTTGGGTGTCAGCGTTCTGTGAGTTATCTAATGTTTCTCAGTGCTAAGCATTGTACTCGAAGTTCAAAACAAAAAAATTGATGCAACTTTTCTGTCCTACAGGAAAGGAATAAATATTGATGAAATGTTGAAGGCAATAAGAGCAGCTATTCAGAAATGCAGGGACTCTGATGTTGCCTAGAGCTCAGCTTAAGGTCTTAAGGCTGGCTTCCCACTTTCAGTCAGATATCAGCTCCCTTCTATACGCTCCCTGCCTAAACCAGAATGTATATACCTTGTGCTCTAGATATAGCTGGTCTGCAGTTTCCGCATCTGTGCTGGTCAATTTTGCTCTTAAAGGCGTAACTTATGTAAGATAAATCGTTCAACAAACCTACATGATATTATGATGAGTAAAGCTGTTGGGGCAAATAAGGCCATTACATCAATTCACCACAAGGATTCTCTACTTTCTTTTTTGCTGTTTTAACAGCCAAAACTCAAATGACAGCAAAACCCAAACAAAAAGAGACAGAAGTACAGTAAAGCTTGGAAACTTGCAGGTTTGGGTAGTGGACAGGCACACACTTTCCTGAAGACAGGTAACTGATGTTGAAGCGAACAAATGTAATGTGGGTCAAGAGTTAGGGGACTTGAAGTTTCTGGCTCAGACATTGTTTTCTGTAGACGAAGACAGTAGAGGCTGAGTGATTGAGGATTTCGCATGGCTGGTCGAATTGCTGATATCAGCTGGAGTCTGAATGGTTGTACTTTTTTCCTTCAGTAAGAATTTCTTCTCTTCATTTTTACCCCAGAGAACAAAGTAGAGTCCAGAGATGATCAGTACAGCGCCAATGATCCTGTGTAGAGTCAATGGCGTTTAGGACAACGAATAAATGACGGTGTACGAGTTAAGAGACGATGGGAGATATGAAGATTGTGAAAACCAAAATTACCCGCCAAGGTAGAACTCCTCGCCTAATGCTACAGAGGCCATTATAGCAACAACTAGAGTTTGTACAGGTTGGTAAACAGCTACAAATACAGGACCACCTCTGTCAATGCACCATATCTGGACAGCGAATGCGATCCCAGACGCCACTACTCCCTGGAGGTATTCAATTTCATGAGGTTATGGTATATTAGGAATCAATTTAACAAAGATCAATGAAAGTCAGTGTTACACAGGGAACAAAACATACAGCATAGAAGATGGTGAAAACTTCACCACCAGAATGGAACTTCCAAGCGTTGTAGTCCCTTTCGATGAAAGCAGCAAGTATCAAAAACTGAATAACGCCGAAGAAGCATGTGTAAGATGTGACTGACAATCTTGCCGGATACTTTTTTAGAACTGGAGCTTGTAGAACCAACCAGCCAGACCATGACAAACAATGACCAATGAGGTAAATGCAACCAAGAGTCCAGTTTTTTCCTTTGGCATCTCCAAGTGAAGCGAATAGAGGGGATGCCACTGTCTGCAGTGGAGGAGTTGGGGAGTAGATTGTAGGGCCTTGGTAGAGTGTGATAACTGATGCTCCGGCAACACAAAGAAGTGTTCCAGCAATCTTCGATATTCCGTCTTTTCTATTCAGTCTTACTTGTTCAATTCTGAAATCATACATAACAAAAACTATTAGATTTCCGTTCAATCAAATCTAAGCTAATGTCTGACTTATAAAGTCACACAAACAAATCTTACAGTTTCTAAGGACCAACAAAATTATCTTTGGAACAACTCAAAATATTAGTTACCTGAGAAGAGCAGCTAAGAGGAAAGTGATGGCAGGAACCGAGTTCTGAATGGCAGAAGCAAATGTTGGGGATGTATTTTCCAGTCCCAACAAGTAAAAGCCTTGGTTAGCTGTGATTCTGTTACCCATTACATAAACAATACTATATAAGATCGGGCACATAGGAGATTCAGTAAGTTGAATTATTCTAACTCCATACCCGATTGTGGCAAGGAGGAAGAACTGAATAAGGAATGAAATCGAGATAGGTGGTCGTTCTTTCCTGCAAAAAAGACACATTATGTCAAAACATAATTTGAGGAAGAGGTAACATGATTTAAGAACAAATGGACTATTAAATGTTTGTGAAATTACTTTTCGAGGAAATATGCGAAAGGTAGCAGGAGAAGTAAGGCAATGATGTTTCTGTAAACAGGGTAAACAATTTTGCTGATCCCCATATTGAGTGCAGCCCTAGAAACCACATGAAATCCGGCATAACCAAATTGCAAGGCCAGCATGGCTAAGTGCAGCTGGAGCTTTTCAGGTACTGAGCACATCATTCTCAATCTTGCTGTGGCTTGAACTGGTGTCTGCCATTGAAGGCGGAGCCAAGCAGCCTGTAAACAAAATGAAAAACTAGAGCTTGTAAGAAATGAGCTGGGTTTGATGAGTGAAGAGATGATCAGCTAAGCAGCTTTATATAGACCCGAACTAGTAGGACCAAGCAAGGCATATGATTATAAATCAAGGCCATATTACCCAATCGGTTATATGCTTAGGATACCGATTCTATGTCAAGTTTCACTACAAAGATTAAATATCAACCTGAGCACACACATCAATCTGGGCACACAAACAGTTTTATCATCATAATGCAAGATATGTAATGAATGAACTTGAATGTAACTTTCTATTTTAAAATGCAGCCAAAAAATTTAGCCAAAAAATCTTCCATCAACCATTAGTGTTAAATCCAGGAAGTTCCATAAGAAACATTTTCATTTTCCGATACAGGCTCCATTTCTGTTATCTAGTAAACAATTTTCAAAGACTGTAAAACCAAGCATAAATGAATAACAGCTATTTCTGTTCAATACATGATCAAAGACTGTAAACATTTCTGTTCAATACATGATCCTAGCATAGCATGGGGTCAAAAGGAAGATATTGGGTTAATTATAAGGGAGGTGCTGAAGATGTTTCGGGCTGTCTCCCACACTAAGTGAACTTTGAGCTAATCTGACAAGACAATTCTCTATTGAACCATTCCACTACTATTCATCTTTTGATCATTATAAATATCAGGAGGGCGTGAAGATAAAGTAATAAAGAGAGAACTAATAAACATGCTTGGTTAGCTTGGATGGCTTTGTTTTGGAAGCATGCTAATAATAATGATAACTGAGGCAAACAAGATGGGAGCCGCCATTAATATGAAGTGAACTATTATATACAGGACGCACGAGTGGAATGTGGGGGAGCAGATATATCCATGCGCATTGATCTAATGAGACATGAAACCCCAGCACACACAAAATTATACAACACTAGACAACCATACACAAGCACTGGTGACCGGTGACAGATGCCTCACTAGCTACAAAACATATGGGCATTCATTTCTTAGCAATGGACCTAAGATATGCATATGCCTATGAAAATTGAAACCACATATTTCCTTCTAAATTTATTTAATTTGGAATACTGAGAGAACATTTTGGCACACAAAAAGGCCATCATATCAATTATTTATTAATGATATTAACATGCTAAACTGCAAGGAGAAAATTAAAATTTTAAACTGAAGTAGAGGCTACAAACCATCAACAGTATCAATTTTATATAATACGGAAAACAGAAAGCCAGCGAAAAGGACAGCCAACTACAAAGATTTTTTGAGGAGACAACTTAAAATCAAGCAATGTGGTGATGCATTTAACTATTCTGAAAAGGACTTTACAGAGCAATCTCCATCGAAAATTTTGAATTAAAGCTCAAAAGTATAGCTTTTCCTGTTTTTATTCTGATTAAGATAATTGACAATACTAATCCTTTAAGACTGAATATTTACTTTTAAACATGTAAACAAATTACAGTGTCCACTAGCACACCATCTAAGTTTTAAGATTCTAAATTCTGTGCTTTAAGAAACATGTTGCCCCTTTCAATTCAGACCACCACCACTATCATTTATTAAAAGCACGCTAAACAAGCAAGGAAGATAAATATACGAGCTTTTCAACACATTGGATCTATACTGGTAAGGTGCTTTATGTTATGAGAAATACCTGAACAGAAAAGAGCATTTCAAAGAACAGCCCGGGTTTTAGGAGGGTGGTCTGACCCGGACACAAGAACTTGTCAGGCACCTTCCTGGTCGGTCAACCAGATTGTAAAAATTGAATGCCACATCTAGGTCTCATTGTTTTCTTCTTCTGGGTCATAGAAGTATACGCAACATTGACAGCTCAAAGAGTATTATTCTTGCACGAGAGAATCATCTCATGACATATCGATATTGAGGTGTATATAGCTTTCATTTGTTCCACTTCTACACTTCCACTAAGCACATCAGTGGGCCTGAACAAAAGATAAAATTTAAAAACACTTCAATTTGATAAAGGAAGAACATTTGTAACGAAAATCATTGAATCAATAACAGTTAGAAAAGGAAAAAGTATAAATAAAATGACATTTTCAACAACAAATTGATCCGGATCAGTAATTATATATTTTAACAGCTAGATGAGCAAATATGCAGCTTCCCCAGCGGCACTAAATTCATACAATTGCGCATGCCTCTGAGCACGCGTTTTAGGAGACACTCATATGATTAAGGAGCTGCAGTTGTAGGATATATTGGTAAGACTGCACATCAACAGAACAATGTCGAGACACAGTAGATAGTAAGTATTTATTACAGCACCACCAACCTTTGTCCTAAAATAACATGCTTGCTTACCTAATTATTTTGCTTTCCAGTAAGCCTGCTGTCACAGTAATTGACTAAAGTTGGAACTTTAATCACAAAGCAACACAAAAGTAAACTAAAGAACAAATATTTAGCTTCGAAATTGATATTACATCTTAAAATATTTGAAATGGTTTATTTCTACATTTGTATAGGCGATGCATAGCCAGAACAGGACACACAACATTAGTATCATACCAATCTAAACCGATCACATGACAAATAACTTCATATGGCAAATTCCCAATTCCAGACCACAACATTAGTATCATACCTATTTTCATTCTTTCTGAAAGGAAGCAGAACTGTAGAAAATATCAGAAGCTAGTAGTTAGCCATACCTATGCACTATATGACCAGCGCCTAAAGATGGAGACTTTTAACCAAACTTGTTCCATTATTTTAAAAGATCTTCTAAGCTCAAGTATCTTGGCTACTTTTCATTTTTGACAAGCTACCGATGAAGTTTATCCATGACACATTTTAATCATTCGTTTGGCACCTTTGACTGAAAAAAGATTCCAGTTCCACCTGCTGCACACACGTCAAATTATATAAGAAGTTAAAAATGTCAAAGATTTCAATGTAATGATATCAGGTCGAGTTACACTAGACAAATTTTCATAACTATGATTAGATATCCACTTATTATAGAATATAGATAACTCGAAAACGACACTATCAACGCCACACCAATGTATCCTAATTACTTCTTCAAGCACTTTCGATATGTTTTACATGCTTTGAAAATTCTAAGATGATTCCGATCCCACACTACTAACAAGCGATAAAACAACATAATATCATACTATAACTTATACAAAACACTGAAATCAGTTTAAAACAATGTCATTTCGATACACTATCTGACTATCATCAAAACTGCTATTGAAGGTCATTATATATGCTAGTTAAAATCACATTTCTGTCATTAGTCCCGTACTGATACACACCAGAATCTGAATATGCAGAGTATACAAAAAAACACCAGCAAGGTATTCCAGAAGCAAATTATGTTAACAATTAAACACAATCTATCAAATAGTAAAACCCTAGAAAAGTAGACAACTGGTCAAACTCTGTCAAAATATGCTTCGATCGGGAATTGAAATAGGTCGAAACTCACGAAGGCTATTTATCGGAGCAGTAAGTAGAAATTACGATGATCGGAGGCCGGCTGAATGATCGGCGTCGGAAGAGACCGGCGATGACGAGAGGAGTAAATGGGCCTGGTCTCTGTGGATTAGAGCTGTCAACACAAAATGGGCCCAGACTAAAGGAAGCCCAAATGGAGCCCAAATTGAACCTTAAATGGAGCTTAATAATTTGTTCATATCGATTTATTATAATGTTGTGTTAAATCTAAATGTAAAATAATTATATGAAGTATATTTTATGTAATTATTAGTGAATGGGAATATTTTGGTAGATGAGTATAAATTGTGATTTCAAAAGTAATCGTAAATTTATCCGTTACGATTTACATTTATTAATAAAATAGATGATTTGGATTAAAAATGACTTCACGCATCTCTCTTTAAGTGATCGAAGTAGCTATATTGTACCTATTTGACCACATCATCAATGAGGAGCTTCAACACAGCAAAGCAGCGCGATCTTATAGACCAGAATTCCATGCACAAATGTAGACGAGTCCTTTACATTATGAAATTTTCGTAATAATGCAACTGTATAGACTCCTATATAAACCCTAATATCAAATGTAGCCATTATTATTCATTGCAAATGGGGTTGTTGAAGTAAACAGTCGTTGGAGGTGGTTCAAGAAGTATATCGACATGAAGTTATCACCAGCAAAGTATGGTATAGATGAGGCTGGTATGATCTATGATGTATAATGTATTGGATACGTACAAGATGCTAGCTGTTTGAGAATTATATGACAGCTCAAAATCATGTCTAAAAGCATTCTTGTCTAGTGGCTTCTCCTTGACTAGCTTTGCGACACACTGCTAATGAATAGCAAGAATGTGTACTAAAGATCGGTTTTGGAAAATGTCAATCTATTAGCACGCAGCAGAAGCAGTAGCTAGCTAGCTGTACTTTGTTGGACGAACTTTGAACTGAATTATATTGTCTTGCTATGAATACATGATTTCATTTTGTGTGTATAATATGAATTATTAAGTGGAAGAGGAACATTTATATCTTTAAGGTTAGCCATTTATTAGGACTCGGATTTGGTTACATCTGAGAGAGTAGGATTTTCAATTCAATCACACTATTTAACAATAGTTGTGATTAGTCGTTCAATTTTATAACTTCGAAAAAACGCACCCTAAAGAAGTTAGTTAAATCATGTGTCCATTTAGGGGTCGGCAATGGGCCGGGTAGGGTATACCCTATCCTTCTTTAGGGTGGGTCGGACAGGGCGACCATTTTTTAGGCGTTCGTTTAATATTTTTAGGGTAGGGTCGGAGAGGGTAGAGTAATTTTTTAAAACCTTAGGGTACTAGACGGGCAGGATAACCCTAGGGTACAAAAGGGTAAGTTAGGGTACAACCTAATTTAAATGAATTGATTTTATTTTTATTTAAATAAAAATTATTATTATAAAATAATTTTATTTATTGCAAGTTCAAAATAAGTTTAATAACTCAAATTATTGTGCATATAGTACTTGATTAGTGTTCTACAATTAAATATATTGTATACATTTGTATATATTTTGAATGAGTAGCAAAGGGTATGAACGGGCAGGGTTCGGGGGTAGGGTAGGGTATGAATTATACTATCCGTACCCTGCCCATGGGTGATCGGGCAGGGTCAACTTCGGGTCAAAATTCGGGTAGGGTAGGGTCACAATAGGGTAACCCTAAGAGTAAAATTGTGTTAGGGTAAGTTGGAGAGGCCTATGTCCATTACAACCTTGAATATAACTTTTTACCCCTAAACATTCCTTTCACCGCAATTAGCTATTCAGTGCAAGCATTCGCCAAGGCATGCAACTGCTGGTTTCATTAACATTTACATTACTTGAGTTTGAGTTGGAGAAGGTATGTGTGAGCTCTTTAAGATGCAAATGCACTTAATGCATACCCTATTTTGATAGTAAAATGCCAGTTAGCCCTGAAACGTTCATTTGTGATGTTCATACTGTCATAGGTAGGGTTTCAAAGCTCTGAAGGTAATATGTGTTTTAAACCCATACGTTGATTAAGGCTGGAAAAGAAAAGTCAATTATAATCTTTAATGAAGCACTGAAGATCAAGTGGTATGCACTATGCAAAATTAGAGAGGACAAATTCACACGGTTAAAACAAAAACGAAAGAAGTGATGGCTTTCAATATTTCATGGGGTGGATTCGTAGCATTACAAAAAGTTAAAGTGCGGAAAATGAGGGGTTCAAAAAGATATTGACAGGAAAAAGATGAGGAGTAGTTGACGTATTTTGGCTAGTGTAACACGAAAGCTATTATCTCTCACCCTACTTTAGAGACAAAGAGAACTTGTTTGGAATGCTCCGGCCTGCAAATGGGTTACTTGGGTAAAAGCTACATTGAGCTCAAAACCCACCATCACTACCGATGTGATCATGTTGACCAGAAAAGTTCAATCAAAACACATGAGTGCATACAAAATCAGATCTTCATTTGGGTCAGAAATCACTCATCATTATCCATCACTAAAAAACATACTCCTAGAATATCGTAAACATTTAATCCCTAGTTTTCCTAACGTAGATTAAGTACTTAAGTCTCTCTCCTGGAAATTGGAATTGACAGATAGGGAGTTAACTGTGGTAGAGCTCACTGCAACAAGTCCAATTGTTAAAATAAGTGTGCAATGATTCACATTGCTGTTAAAATCTGAAAGTGACAACTGTAGCCAATGACTCACTGAAACTAGGAAGGCTTACAATGACAAGTATCCTTCCAGGTACTCCTCAAAATGATCAATTCTGAATAAAAATACATATTAAAGTACAGCTGTTAAAATAATATTTTTGGCTTTTCACAACCGAGTTTTGCCTTACTAACTAAAAATGTCAACGATTTTATTGCAAGATAGTTCCAAAAGACGGGCAAGAAATTTTGGGTTTCAGCCCTGATGGAATTTGACTAGATCAAAGTTGGATAGATAATGTATCAAGTTTTTAGTTCTTGATTTTTTTGTATACTTCCTAAGATCTTGAGAGAGGAAAAAATTGTGTGCCAGCCATGAAAGCATTGATTGGAGTTGGATAGTTGAATGAAGCACCGAGCAATGACTGAGAAGAAACGGCCGTGGTGGTGAAAGCAGAGGTGTTGGCAGTGGCTCCTGATGTTAAAAGATTTAGCTGCTGTTGAGGTTGCTGATAAGCTCCACTTCCACCTGATGAGCTTTCCTCATAGCTACCTTCAGGGCCTTGATCATATAGGAGGCCTTTGAAAATATGTCCACCAATGCTCACTGCTGTCTGATATGCCAATTGATCCTCTTGATGTCTATGCTCCTCATCCGCATTGTGTTCAGGGTCCATTGAGCTCATTCGAACACATCGAAACATGGCCTGAGAGTTCACTTCACTTGGGAATATGTTGCTCAACTCCAAACCTGGATCCAGAAGAAATGATACAATATGTGCCGTCATCAAATAAAATTGCCTAAGCTTTGATCAGCTAAACCCTTATGAATTTGATTGTCAGTTGATCTAGTACAAATTGCAGAACAGAAATAGCAACACTGATTTTTCAAGATTTTAAATATTTTTCTAGCTTTACTTACTCACATTACACTGACTTCATTAGTGTTCATGTTTACTTATTAACAGTTTCACATACAGAGATAACATGATGACATGAAAGAGAGAAAAGATGATGAAAAGCCAGTTTGTGTGGAAAATGGGATCATCTAAGGTCCACTCTATACGTGTGTTTAGAATCAACCAAACCTCAAAGTTGCATACTGTATTTTTATACCTGAAGTGTTTATGGTTGTAAGCTCTCCTCTAGGCCTTTTAAGCGTGATATCTTGGCTCCTCAACTGAAGTTGAGACTGCTGCTGCTGCAATGTCGCGAGCTGTTGTTGCCGCTCACGGCGCTTAGAAGCTGGAACCCAAGTGCTCTTAATATGAGTCTGGCATTGAAACCCTCTGCTCTTACAGCAAGTCCTACACCTCAAATGTGGACAATCTTTCTTAGCTTGATTCCCACAATCTTGACAATTCACGCCACCGCTTGAACAACTACTACCTCTCATCACGGTGAATCCCCCGCCACCACCTGACCTTGACGAAGATGCATCTGATGAAATGTTGAAGCTCAGCCTCTTGGTAGAAGAGGGTGCCATCAGACTTGGGGCCGGTGGAGCAGTTGCAGCTGCATAAGAGATAATGTGGTGGTGGTGGTGATGCTGATCTCGAGGTTGATATTGTTGTCGCTGCTGCTGTTGTCTGTAGAACTGTTGTTGTTGCAATATCTCTAACCCTTGTTGCTGCTTGTAGATCTCTTCACTTCTGTAGAGGAAGAAACTGTTGGCAGCAGTAGGTGATGGCTCTTGCTGATGAACTTGGTCGTCTTCCTGATCATCTCTCGCTCCACCAAGTGATGAGAAAAAACCAGCCATTTTCTATGCCAACCAAGGAAACAAAACCATTAGAAAATGCACAGATATTGAAACTTTCGACGTAGTAATTAACTCAAATTTCAACAGAATGATTAACTTCCTCTGACCTTATGATAGTCTCACTCTGTGCGACTTCCTTCAAAAAGTGAGGATGAAGAGAAGATGAGTTGTGGGCTGATCGACTGATCAGACTCAACTCTGCTAGAGAAAGAGAACAAATTTAGGGCTTGCAGATAGAAAGATGAGAAGTTAATAGGGCTTAGGTTAGCGACTCTTTTCGGGGATCGAATTATGAGGAAGGCCTTTCTGGAATATTTACAAACATACAATGATCTAACAATGGCATGGAATCAGAGCTGCTCTGCCAACGCCGCCATGGATACTGCAAGTCTTCAATTAATAGATAGCCACTCAAAAAACCCACTACTCCTCTCTCTCCCACTCGCTATCTTTCTCTCTGTGAATCTGCTTTTAATTACCAAATGTCTCTCTCAATAACATTCACATGTGATATGTTTGATGCTGCTAGGAGATTTTATTATGTGATTTATTTGTGTTGGTTGATAGGGTCGAGTCTTGTTATGGACTATGGTGATGTGTTTCTTCTACTACAGCAACTCGTGGTTTAGTATTTGTTTGGTCAACATATTTTAGTTTTGTTAAACCCTAATAAAGCTTTCTCTACGTCCAACGACATCAAGTATACATTTTCGAAAATTGATTGAAAGTAACCTTTCGAAAAGATATATATATTCTAAAGAAACAAATTATAGTTAAATAATAAATCGAATTACAAAATTAAATATTAACATGGACTTGCATAATTTAGTTACAAAACTTTCTATAAAAAGGCGTATGATTTAGGTCTTGAGGAGGAAAGCAACATTCAACGAGGCCTATGCATGCTAATTTATAAATACTGGAAGTTAAATGAATAAGGGGAGCCTGCCTTATTTGAGTAATTGTAAGAATTAATGGTAAGTACCCAAGATAAAGGTGAGAGTATGGATCTATATACACTATTTCGCAGCAAATTATCATCAACAACGTACACATATATAGATGAATGTTCACTATATTCAAGTTGGTAACAACCTCCAAAAGCGTATTATAATGTAATTAACGAGATGAATTTTTGATTTTGCGATATCCGTGACTCCTTAAACTTGTTCAAAACTTTATTCAATAGAATAATGGACCAATTTCATTTACAGTGAGGATAGATAATTAGAGGGTACTTGCTGAGTTTTTAGCTGAAATGGCTTGATCCTAAATTTAGATGCTTGACGATCAAAATTCGCACATGCATAAGCAATTTGGACCGAATACTAGCTCGCCTTTATATTCGACAAAACATCATGCTTAAAAGCACTAGAGCTCAGTTTTGGGATTGGAACTGTGCCAAAAAAGAAAAAACTGACAGCAGGAAATCTGTGTCTATTTTTGTATGCACTTTCAAGAATTAGTAATGACAAAGTAAAAGATGCTAACTATATTCTTCTCCTAACTTTAGTACATATTCCTTGTCTCCTTATGTTTGTTCAAATGACAAAAACATAGGAACTAATGTGAAAAGAAGTGCCAAAACCAATCAACATAAATAAAGTGTTTAGAAATTTGTGTCAAAACGTAAAGTGGTTGAAAATGTTTGGATAGAAAACAAATTTAAAGGGACATCTTGATAATAGTGGTATGTTGTTGCAACACAAAATGGAAGAAAATCCCCTCCCATCAAGTACAATAAGAATGTACTCCGTATAACATTTCAATAAGTTTAATAAAAAAGGGTAGTAACCTGTAACCACATGTGGATCTCTTCCATGGTACTACATCTTGATAATAGTGTTCGGCGAGACTGTTACTTCCTCCGTCCCATTATGTTTGTCCATTTTGATTATTTTATACCTCATAAATAATTAAAAAGATGGACAAACTTTATGGGACGGAGAGAGTAATAATTTTCCCTGATACTTAAATTACCCAGTACTTTAAGGTTCTTCTCTCTCACATAGGAAATAGGAAATTTTGAGTTTCAGAAGAAATACTAGGTGCTTTAGTAGGCATTGAGCTAGTGATTTGAGGGATTGGACTGAAGTGGATTTGTGAGAGAAGATTATCATATACACTCCGTATGCAGGACAGCAGGAGTGGTAAGAGTGATGTTCCAATTATTGTGCCTCCTTCCTTTCCACTCTCGAGCCCTGTGCTTTTATTCTGCGTCATCCCCTCTGTCTTCATTCTCCTCTCCATGATTGACTTTTACATTATTCTCTACCGAAGGCTTTTTTGTCTTACGAAATTTATTTATATGCTGCTACTCCGTAGTTCATTATGAATGAAAGTACGTAGCATGTAATGTACCGATGTATACATTCAACTACATGACAAGAAAGAATGATAATCAAACATGTGGGTTAATGGGTACTTACTTTGTTGTTTCTCGAGATGAAATGGAAAACCCTAATTTAAATACCAACATTGGGCAAATATGTATACTTGACCAAAGATCGACTACATGCATGTTGTTTGAGATAAGAACGTTTGATTGATTTACGTTGTCTTTGAACAAATATCGATCAAATAATGGACATGACTCTATTTGTCGTGACTTGATGAATATATACATTTGACTATTCGTATAATGTCCAAATGAGCGCCAGTGCCCTATTAATCTGGGCATCACCGTTATGAATAAATGATTTGATCTCTATGATCGATAGGATGAGGATTTCCAAACATTTAGATACCCCCCCACCCTAGGATTACCAAGTGATCACGAAACAAACAATTTTCAAAATTTTAAGGTCAGTCAAGAATGTTTTCCTCGTACACTGAACGCAATTTCATAGGAATTTAAATCATAGAACCCTAACATACGCTAAAATATTTCAATGAGCCTGAATATGTTTACAATGATTGTTACATATGTTGCCTGAAATTCTAGCGATGAAAAGGATCTAGTATAAATCATAAATGTGCAGTGGACAGTCACTGTAGTCTATACATCCACAGTTTCACTGTAATCTGATTATAGGGTGTTTTATTAATTTGAACTTTGAAGGATTCATTTTTGGACCCCAAGTTAGAAAAAAACTCTTCTCCTTAGGGTTTGAGCTGATTTATTATCAATCATAGAGTGGGTCCCTACTTATTTACCGACCTTAACATGGGCCCATGAGGTTTCTAATGCATGTGCATCCCATCGTTTTTATCTCCTCTGAAAAAACCCTACCCCTCATTATTTTATGTTTAATTGAAAGTAAGTGTGACTTTCACATCAACAACATGGTGGTGAAATTAAGAGGCGGATATCAAGTTGGAAGTGTTGTTAGCAACAGTTGATTGTAGCTTTACTAACCTTTAAGCATCTATATGTGCATGTGAAGGCCAAAACAATGCTTAAACTCTCATTGTCACATGGGTAGTCCTTACTTTCTGGCAACCCTAAGAACCCCTAGATTGAGAGGTGAATGCTACCCTCAAAATTAATATTGGGTTAGCTAGATAAGATCAAGTAAGGCAGGTAATTTTAGCACGATAAAATCGTGTTTTGGGTTGTTTTTAATGTAGTGGTGGTTGTCTTCTAAAATGAAACAAAACCATAATGAAAACAAGAGAAGCAATCAGGTGGATTCAATCGTTCTGTGGATCCATGGGTCTGTATCTTAACCTAAGCCACACATTTTCTTGATCTTGTTATTGATATTGTGTTAACTGTTACACATTCAGTTGCACTAATTGCTCATTTGACGTCAAATGTTGTCATTATGGGGCGTCAAAAATGAATGGCCTTTTTGAATGGGCTTTTCGCTCAGCGAATCACCACCTTTTCTGGTTTGGGCCGTCAAAAGTAAATGGGCGTTTTGAATGGCACATGTCAATGCAATCTCAGCTCAGAAGTGTTGTTAGCCCACAAACTACAAGACCCAGTGACACAACCCTGAGATGACAGTTTACTTAAAATGTGTGAACACGCATTATTCATTAAACTCGAAGATCTCTAAACGAGACAACATACTAAAAACATTTCAATCGAAATTATGATAGATGATTAATGTCAAACGCAAAATCCAAACCCTAGGAGAAAATAGACTCGCATGCAGTAATCATTGGATAATAGAATGTGATCGCATATTATAAACCGCTGGATTTATCATAGCAACATTGGTAGCCGTTCGATGCGTGGACCTGAATTTATGCTGACTTTGACATCCTTGAAATTCCAACCTCGTAAAAGAGTGGTTATGAACGTCGACGTTTTACCATTTAAGGTTTACGCGTGTCAGGGTTTGTGTGCGGTATAACTTCTTTTGTCCTTGCGTTTGGTCTAATTATGTTATGAAAATTAACTAATGATTTAGCCATATTTGGTGTTTTATAACATTTTAATTGCCATGATTATTTAGCCATACTTATTAAAAGTTACTTTGCCCTAGCTTCCGTAGCATCTTATACCATGTTTAACAACACTAGATTAGACCACATGTATTCCTTTATCGTCGAGATTCATATAATGTAATTTGACATAGAACTAAATGAGACTTAACAGCAGACTGACGGGAAGCAAACAAAAATAAGCAAAAAAGAAACAAACCAACCTACGTTAACTCTCACCTATCAAAACCCTTTCACAAGAACAGCCAGCACTTTCCAGTTTAAGCAACTTCCAATTTCAGCTTTCCAATCATCATCTTCATTACCAGCCTATATCCTCTCTCCACTTAAACACACACCATTTTATCTCATCCTTTAATCAACCACATATCTTCATCCCTCTCTCCCTTGTTTCGAAAACCTAGATCTGAAAAAATCTAGAGAGAGAAAGAGTGTTTTGAGTTGTGACTTTTCCTCCATGGCTCGTGGGAAGATACAGATCAAGCGGATCGAGAACACCACCAACAGACAGGTGACATACTCTAAGAGGAGGAATGGTTTGTTCAAGAAGGCCGAGGAGCTGACTGTGCTATGTGATGCTAAAGTCTCCATCATCATGATTTCAAGCACCAACAAGATTCATGAGTATATTAGCCCAGGAATCACGTATGTGCTCTCTAAAGCCCTAATCTATCATCTTACACTCTATATATTTTTGCATTTCCGCAGACAAACGTCCTTAAAACATACTTCAATTCACAATCAGAATGTTTAACATACAACTTCCTTTTTTCTTTCGTTTTAATCCGGGTTTTTTGATTTTGAGAAGAACCAGCTTTCAGATCTGTAAAAATTATACATAAATCTACTTTTTATTGCATATTTTTTTTATTTATTTTGTTAGCCCTATTTAATTTGTTTGTCTTTGGATTGTTTTTCTGGTTCCGATTTGATCTCTAGAACGAAACAAGTTGTGGATCTGTACCAGAAAGGGTCTGACACTGATGTCTGGAGCAAACAATACGAGGTTGGTTGTTTACGATGTTTGAAGGAAATTGAAATGCTTAAGATGATAAACCGTTGGAATGAACTCCTGCAGACTTGATTTCATGTAAATAATTTTTATGATGTTTCCAGAGGATGCAAGAGAACTTGAGAAAAGTGAAGGAGATGAACAAGAGGCTGCATACAGAAATCAGGTATAATTTTGTGTTTTTTGTTTTGTATAATGAGTTTAAATATTGTGGGATATTTGGGTTTTCAGGCAGAGGATGGGGGAGTGTTTGAATGATTTAAGCTTTGAGGAGTTGCGCAGTCTTGAGCAAGATATGGATAATGCTGTTACAGCTATCCGTGCTCGCAAGGTATATTGAAAACCAGTTACAATAATGTATCTCTAACTCTTATATCTTTCAGCTGGCTGATATTTCAAGCTCATTTGAGCAAGCTCTGGCTGGTTTTATAAATGAATTCCTTTTACGTATCTTGAACAATCACTTGGTACAACTTCAAATACTAATGACTTTAATGATGCAGTACAAAGCAATTTCCAGCCGAACTGATACTCTTAGAAAGAAGGTAAGCCAAAACAAGTGAACATCTCTCACATTCATTTTCACGTCAATGAATTGATACAAACAGAACTAGACTCTTGTCTGTTGATTATTGAGATAACTGTTTTTACAGGTGAGAAATGTTGAGGAGATATATCGTCGACTCAACCAGGAACTAGTAAGCCCTACCTTAAATTTCAACATGAATGGGGTCAGTGTGCAAATTCTTGTTACTATTTCTTTTTATCATTTCAAAATATCTAGTGCCAAGTTTCTTACCGTTTCTTTCTGACACTTAAGGTTGCAAGGGAAGAAGAGGATCGGAACTTCGCAATGGCTGATGGAGATTATGATTCAGTGATAGCTTTAGGGCCTCGAGTATTTGCTCTTCGCCTACAGCCTAATCAGTCGGTTAATATGCAGTCGTGTGGAGGAGGATCAGACCTCACTTACACCCTGATGAGTGGCAACTGATCAGAGGATTTTACTAAAATCCTTCCCAGTTCTGAATAAGTATCAGTTTGCTTGAGTGTTTGATTGTTGGTAACTCAGCGCTGTCCAGACTTTGTTTGAGCCCTAAAGTATATTTAGGGTTCATAGTAAACTCCATTTGCACCTTGTGTGTTTGTAAACCTGTTCAAGTTGTGCTACTGCCAAGTTCCACGGTCCAGTTTATTTACTTGAATTTTCATTCATAATATTATGTTTCAGAGAACAAAATTAGGATTCGGAACACCAAAAAATCATTCTACAGATTTATAAACTTTTGACCTAATAGCAGACACAATGCGAACAAGTCATAGAATTCAAAACAGCAGAATATAATAAATACACAAAATTCTTTGACGCATTTTACAAATCTAATTTGTGACGGTTGTTGACAAACACTGACCTTTGAATCGGATCGGCGACGTTTCAACCTCGAGCCTCGAAACGGGATTGAGAAGATGAGAAAGGCATCGACTGTGCAGCTAAGGGTCTATATCGCCACGTGGCGTATGTTAATTGGATTTGTAGAATAGTTATGTGGACCTTTTAGATTGGGGTTAACACGTGGCGTCGATAGCGTGGCCCATTTATTTCTTCTGCCTTATTGGGCCATATATTTCTTCCGCCTTATTGGGCCACTAGATACGAATGATTCATGTTATAATGGGCTTCGTAGGCCTACTTAGGTGTACAATGAGGCCCATCTCTCAGCGCATCGGCAACCGCATTTATTGTTAATTAATTATGCAATTTACATTTATTGTTACTATTGCTGATTGCTGATTGTTAATTTGATGTTTATTAATGGCTTGATTGATGGGTTTCTGAGCTTTAATAAGTAAATCTAAAATGAAATGAGCTTTAATAATAAAGGAATGTCTACAAATAGTTGAAGTTGACTAGTGATCGTATGCTAATGTTTCCAAAAAGAAGGAACAAATTAAGTAGACACAACCACAAGCACTAACATTGTTCTAGAACATTGCTCAGTTGAACACAGTAGTTGAGCATATTCGAACAATGTCTATATATTAGGGTTTCTGATGATTCCTCTCAATTCTTCGTGTACATGCATGATGTATGTACTTCAAGTCAGCTGGCTGAGCAGGTGATGAAACTGATTGATATGTGAGAGTGAATGCCGATCTCTACAGATTGCTAGAGAGATAACCGACCAGGTCACGGTTTAGTTAAGCTATAGTATGATTTGTATTGGTCTGAATGAAGTGTATGTATGGTTAGTGGAGACCAATCCCCACACACGTGCGGCCAAAGAAAGTAGTGTGTCGAATCAGAAACCAACCACTATCCTCGGCCCATCCGTGCTGTCTGTTAGCATTACTAGAAACAAAGGTCTTGTGAATAGATCGTGCATGTTTCTTCCCATTCACTTCACTTCAATCAATTTAGTCATCTCTTACTCAAAACCAAAGATAGCGCATCACATTATTCCCTTATATCATGCTTGTCAGAAAATCACGTTAAAAGTAGTGATAATAAGGGGAAACCTGGCTCGAACATGTCGCACATGTGTGACACACTTATTGTTTAAGTTATATAAACTGTCTCACATCGATCTATTAATTGATAAATACTAGTATATTAAATTATGAATCTGTAAGTCGGTTTTTGGTTTCAACTAGAGATTTGATTCAAATATGAAAAAAATTAATTTTATTTATTTTATATTTAGAAATTCGAAATCCTAAACCTTAAACTCTAAACTTTGTGATATGTAACGTAACCTTGAGTGCAAAAGGGATATGCGCATTGACGATTAAGACATTGCAGCATCATCTTAAATGTCAAACGTTCATACTTCAATAATTGAACAGCTAAGTAGCATGGGTGTTTTGAGGTGTGAAATTTAATGAGTGAGCAGAGAAATGAGATGTTGATAGGATAAGGCTGGTCCGCCATTGTTGGAGGTCTTTGACTAAAACCCAACTCAGCTACACACGTGTGGAGGGACCAGTAGGTTAGATGGTCTGTTCAATCACACCAACCGCCGACATCAATGGAGACTGTGTACACAGAGTGATCATAATGATCTTATATTTCTCCGCATTTCAAGTTGTATTTGAATATCAACAAATGAGAAAATGAAACCAATCCTAATTTTCTTAACTTGCTAATTCTAATGAGCTTTAAATTTTGTGCACGCAACATATCAGGGATCTCGTCTTTTAAAGGGTGCCTTTCCATGATTGTAGATGCGTTGGAATCAAATGAGATCTCTCTTCTCTTATTCTTTCTTATGATATTGTTAATGAGATCCTGTTTCCTGTTGTTATTTATTTGATTTTTCAGTTAATGGCCACCAACAAAACATTATGCAAAGTGTGTAGGACAGCAAATCAGGTGCACCAATGAGATAAATGTAACTACACACATCAAATGGATAGCATCCTTATTTAACTTGATAAATATCAAAAAATAACATTAGCAATTACAAGTTACAACGATATCTTTAAGGTGAACCTGGTCTAGGGTTTTGATTCGTACGCGCTTTCGTCTAATTTAGTAGATACTGGAATAATCTTTGGAAGATTGAAGATAACCATTTGATCCAGTTAATTAATGTAATTAATTATATAGCTAGATCATTAAATAACAATATTGTCCCACACCACATGTCACATGAGTCACATGTTTATGAAAGAAATGGTACAAGTAGAAGACATTCTAATTAAGTGCTGAAGATTCTATTGCTAAACTATAAACAATATGCAAGCACAAGCTCCACAAATATGTGATGGGATAAGGGACACCAACCAATATTGTAATATGTCGTAATTATATAATGTTAGATGTCATCAATGACGCAATCGAAGTGGGTCAAATATCTACAAATGTGAAATGGAAATGAGCCAATATTGCGGATATATTCAATTTACCTGTTGCTGTTATACTTGTGAACGCTTCTTGAGATTGATCTAAGCACAATGCAAAAGGTGAAAAGTGATGGGAAAATTTATTACCCATACGGAAATTAAATTGTATATCATTTACAAAAATATTTAATAGGACTTTAAAAAATATTGACGACTAAAATTTAATAATAACAATATACAATATTCTATAAAAATTGTGATCTCATTCATCTATAAAAGTATTCCAAGAAGCTCTTCTTTTTATCCCAAAACAGCATGATTCCAAGAATCACACTTGAAATTCAACAATCGACGTATTCTTTTGTAAACCACAATTTATTTTAATTAATATATCAGTTCAGGCATTTTAAAACCATCGAGTCCCCACCAGTGTTTTTCCCCTTTATAAACTATTGTCAAGTTAAATAACATTAGAATTAACACATATCAACATTATAATAAAAATACTAGTAAGGGGACACGCGGGTGATCATCTTTGGCAACGTTGAAGACTTAATGTACAAAGAATAACGGGGTAATTCAAATTAACTAAAGGTATATTTCATGGATCCATATACAGAAGGAGTGGTAGCTTAACGATTACACTCTTTGTAGTTTCTAATTTTATATAAATATCGAAGAATGTCACTAATGGATATACTATTGGAGGTATTCATATCCCATTCAATAAACTTATATTTAAATGATAGATGTTGAATTTTCCTTGCTATTTTCATTAAATGTAGCAAATTGGATCCATCAAAGAAATTGCAGAGATTAATTAAATATGGGATTGACGACTAGGTTGATATCAACAAATTATAATCCAACGTGTGGTGTGATATAAATGGAATGGTGGCTCAATTGTGCTAGAAACTAAATCATCTTACTTATTTAGCTTTTTTCTTATTAAAAAGTTGATATTGTGTGTGGGGATGTTACTATGGTCCTTAGTTGAGCTGCAATTTTGGCTTGTTGTGACAATTCAATGAGATGATGCCATTAAACTTCAAGTCGTGGAATAGCTAGCCATATATGTGTATTGTTATTGGATTAGGTGTGTCTCATAAAGTGTGGGTTGATCAATGCACAAAGTTGCATTATGACATCCATAGCCATACATTTTGAATTTGAAAATGTTATTTTAAGAGAATACCGTTACTAAATTGTACAATCAACTACAATATAGTAAATTATAAGATGTTTTATTATTATTTTTGCAAAAAAAAAGTGTATGTCGAATTAAAACTACATCGATTTAGCATATCTGAATCAGAGATAACATTCAAAACATTATATTATACTAATAAAGTTTTCAAAATGAACAGTTCATACCATATTAACATTATAGCAAATCATTTAAGGTCAGAAAGCAACAGGATTCCATAAAGAATTAAGGGTCAAAGATCCGAGAAGTAACTTGAGGACTATATGTTAGTCCCCTTGGCTAGGGCATAAAGTGATTTGGATCTTTATTTGATATAATCTTGAGGAAACAGCTGGGCAGGATCCGGTGTAATGTGTACAATGCATTAATTAATATGATATTATTAACCTAAAGCCAAAAGCATATAAAATTGGCTTTATCAAAATTGTCACATTGGCTTTATCTTTACTAGCATTGTTATCTACCCTGTTTTTATGGTGCACTCTTTATTGCTAAGTCCGAGCATAATAATCGGTTGTTATAATTAAGTCATGTCTTACAAATATATAATGTTTCGTCAGATCTGTACTCAAATCAACTGAAATAAAATGGATATGACTCAAACAATTTTTAGTTCGAATTCGAGTCAATAATAGTATACCATCTAAATACAGTGCCATGATGTAATTTGTAGTATTATGTATACGAGAAAGTATTTAACTTATTGGACTTCTAGTGTGAAAATATAATGAATTTACAAAAAAACTATGTAGAATGTTCATCGTTGCGAACCTATTACGTCATTTGCATATTTAATAGTCATGAAATATATAATCGCATTCTCATTTGCAGCTCAAAACTTTCATAGACCTTCATTCATTTAAAATCATGTTCTTGGACCTTCATCTCAATCTCCTCATCTTTCTCGTGATTAGTATTATAACTAATGAAAAGTGTATCAAATATTGGAGCATCAATGATACTTAATATTGATCAATCTGGCTATAGACAGATCTTGCTCTTCTCCTTAACAAGATTGCATTCTTACATAAAAATTACACATCAAATTTGATTTGAAAATCTTCATTCATTTTTAATATCTTATGTGTTTATATTAATTGAACAAGGAGAGGGAGCTTTCACTTTTGATTTCTTATTTGTATTTATTTCTACATTTGAACTGTTTATTCTCTTTTGAAACACTAAATTTATATAAAAATTAAGGCGAGAGTGTCTTCAACACAAAATTCTGATAATTGGATGTAGCATATCATGGACAGTAATTGAACTTAATTCAAGCCATATATATTGTGATAAAAGGGTTCAAAATTCAAATACTTCAGACGGTCCTGCAACTCATATTTCTGTCTCTGTCACAAGCTTCAACTCTATCCCCTACCGAATCTCATAAGCATCCGATCATTTAGTACACACCGATAGTCAGTGTTTGTAATATCACTCTTCTGTCCATCTCAAAAATTAGAATTCAGTTAGCAACAAAGTTTGATCAGCGAACATGATGACATGGGTTACTACTTTTGACTATAAATCTTTTGCTAATCATGAAACACTTAATGGACTTCATCGGTTTATGCCACTTTTCTTGTAAAAGGATATGCGCTATTTCTTAGAAACTGAGCTGATAGATACATCACTCGTTAAGATGAAAATCTTTACTTCAGTATGTGCCAGCAAGTATTCCATTTATGTGATTATTAAACGTGCTACCAAAACAGTCATTTTGTTGATCACTTAGATGACTCTAGTTAATTTCTTAAGCTTCATAAACCCTAACCCTAACTATAATTCATTGAAGGACATATGAATTTGATGATTAGCCGCCATATGTAGGTCCATTTTTTTGGAACTTCCATTAAGATGACAATCATTTTCCTACCCATGAGCACTCAATGCCCTAGTCATTAGAGACCTTAATCATTAATTTAACATCTTGTACTCATAACCCATATGTTTATGGTTCAAATAGTTAACCAATTAACATTCATAACTCATCTCTAGTTAACATAAAACAATAAAAGAATGTGAAAACATCATCATCCGTTTTCTGTTTTGTCCACTTAAATAATTAAAATGTCAATGCAACACGCTACTTAAGCACTCATATCTTGGAAATGGAATAGAAATTATAGAACTGCTTTACATGCTTAAACTAACTTAAATCAACTTGTAAATTGTTAAACATGTCATCTTCCAAGTAGATACTTCTATAAACTTAAATTCATGTTTGTACATTAATTCGTATTTTCTACAACAAAGACAACTGTGAATATCTAAATACTTAATAAGATTTTACAAATTAAAAATGCAATATTTTATCGGTTCCATCATAAAGTGTGATTTGCCTTCGTTTATTTTATAATTGATATATTAATTAATTGCAGCAAACAGTCATTTCAGGGGCTCGCTCATTTCGTAAAAGCACAACATTAAACGTCGAATGTAATTTATAATTTACGGAAAAAGATTTAGGAGGACGCGCAAATATTTGCGAGACTATAGAACATGATATTAATCGTTGATTTCTCATAATTCAATAGGATCGAAACATTAACATTTAAATATAATTTACAATTTGATAAGATCGAAAATATTTACTTCTAAATATAATTAACAATTCGATAAGAACGGAAACATTAACTTCTAAATGTAATTTACAATTCGATATGATCGAAAACATTAACTTCTAAATATAATTTACAAATTCGATAAGATCGAAAACATTAACTTCTATGTAATTTACCATTAGATAAGATTGAAAACATTAACTTCTAAATATAATTTACAATTTGATAAGATCGAAAATATTAATTTCTAAATATATCCTACAATTCATCAGAAACATTTACTTCTAAATGTTTTTTGATGATTTTACAAAAAACATTGCTGACGTCATCATTCGTAATCCTCTTTCTGTGCTCTCATCCTCTTTATAAACATGTCTGACTGCTCAAAAATCAAACAGCAACAAACCATCCTTTCTTTGTTCTCCACACTCTTATTATCTCAATCTTAAAAACCCAAAAAAAAACCATTTCTACACACAACTGAAGATTTTCAGATGGAACAGAAGCCGCGACAATTCGCTGGAAATTCAAGGTTCCAGCGAGTTTGCGTCTTCTGTGGTAGCAGCCCTGGAAAGAACCCCAGTTACCAACTGGCCGCAATTCAGCTAGGCCAAGAACTGGTAATTCCTAACTCTATTGAATTTCATTGATATTTGTTTCGTTTGTCGGTCACTCGATCTTTAAGGTATTGTTATGAGGGCTGCTTGGAACAGAGTCCGTTTCTTGAACAGAGCACTCTGTCATGAGATTATTTTGGATAAAAATTGGATTTTTTCAAATATAATTGTGATTTTTATTGTATAAATTTTATTTGAGTTGAATTGGAAGATGATTAGGTCAAGAGTAAGAACATATGTGTTGGTAATTAGTCAAATCATTATATTTAAATAATGTGGATTAGTGCAAGTAATGAAATGATTATTTTAATGATGATGGAAAAATGCAGGTTGAAAGGAGCATTGACTTGGTTTATGGAGGAGGCAGCATTGGTTTAATGGGACTTGTTTCTCAAGCTGTTTATGCCGGTGGTCGACACGTATTGGGTACTTTTTTTATTCAAATATATTCAATATTTATTTGTTTCCGCGGTCTAATGATCAGTCTTCGGTAAAAATGAATTGTCTTGATGTTAATTGGATTGTATGTTTTGATTACAGGGTGATACCTAAGACTTTAATGCCAAGAGAGGTACAAAAACTTAGATGTTACAAACTGGCTTATCTTTGAGAAAATGTGATCAAAATGTACTAAAATTGTTTGCAAATATGATTTTTTGAAACTAGATATGTGGCGAGACGGTGGGAGAAGTGAGAGCAGTGTCAGGAATGCATCAGCGAAAGGCCGAAATGGCTCGACAAGCTGATGCATTCATAGCTTTACCAGGTGGGTATGGAACTCTTGAAGAGTTATTGGAAGTGATCACTTGGGCTCAACTTGGGATTCACAAAAAACCGGTAAAATATATTTGTGTATTTTATGATCTTATAAAGTTCACATCAGTTGGAATTCTGATAGAATCAATTGCAGGTTGGGTTACTGAATGTTGATGGGTATTACAACTCATTATTGTCATTTATCGACAAAGCTGTGGATGAAGGCTTCATAACTCCAGCTTCACGCCATATCATCGTGTCTGCCCCGACTGCCCAAGAACTTATTTGCAAACTCGAGGTATTTAGTCCATATGCCAATCTTTTGACAAGTTTATTCACTCAGGTTACAAAATTGATCCAAGTTACTAAATGTGAGAACTTTTTTCAAAAACTAGGAATATGACCCGAATCATCCGGGAGTGGCCTCGTCGTTGTGTTGGGGAGCTGAGGACTGACTTGAAAGGAGCTTTACCGGCCAAGATAAGGCCATGACTGACCTTAGGATCATTTTGTTGGCTAATTCAAGGACACACAACATGTGAAGATGATGATGAAAAAAGAAGATATCTTTTGTGAATGTCTTTGTAATTTTTTTGTGCATGGTGATGGGTGTCTAGCTTCTGTTGGTGCTCTTTTGTATATATATAAAGTATACAATATACAAATATTTATTATTATGGATGATTTTTGTGTGAAGTATTTGATTGCACAAAAAGGAATGGATAGTGATAATGTTTGCAAAAGAGTAAAGTTATGTATTTTTGGATATGCTGAAAATATTCGAAAATAAAAGGAGTTGAATCCTCACAAGGGTATGATGTTGGTTAATTTGAATGTTATAATTTTGTAATGATGATTAGTTTCTAGATGAAATTTGGTAAAACACCATGAAAGGTATGGCACACCACAAGAGAAGATTATGTTGAGGTGGGGAGGAAAGTGAAGAAAGGAAAGGGAATGGTAATAAGGGGAACTTTTGTGAGTGGGTAGATGCAGCAGTCTCAATCTCATTTCCAGATGTTTCATGTCAGGGTTCGGTTTGTTTGATCATTTGCTAAATATGGGTATGTCACAATGCAAGCTGTTCATGTTCATCAACAATAATGTTGATATGGTCAATTGAAACATTAGGTGAATGACAAGGAGGTTGAAAGGCACAAAGTGGAAGACAAAAGTGGGTTAGTTGTGGTGTGGTGTGTGTCTGTCACTGGTTGACATTTGGTATTGTCTCATAGATAGATGACCTTGATGATAAGTGTGGGAATGGAATGTAGGGTGCCCCAACATTTGGGTCCCCTTTACAATTGCAGTTTGTTAGTTGAAACAGTAGTGTGGTTTCCCATTAGATCAAATTTGAATTATGTTTCAGACAGTGAATGAACAGGAAACATGAGAAGGAAAGCCAATGAAATATCATAGAGTGGAACTTGTAGAATATCCATGTTCTATCAGTAGTTGCGTAGATACAAATGTGGTTGAAATTTTTAGTTTGCTTATTTGGCAGTTCCTGCATTTGACCTGTTTTTCCTCAACCTTGCACGGGTGACTCGAAGAGTTTCGTCCATCACTATCTTTTGGGGGAGGGTTGGATTGTTCTAGAGAGGTTGCAGTTGCTTGGTCATCAGTTTTCGTGGCATCTGGTTCAGACTTTGATGCTGCAGCACTGGTTTCAGCAAGGGATGGATTGACAGGGACTGCGGATTTTGCAGTTAGCTTTGATTTTTGTCTGGGTGAGTAGGGTGCTAGAGGTGCAGAAGTGGATACTTTTGGTGCTTGAGCTGCGACCTCAGCAACATCTTCTGAATGATGACTTGAGGATGTACTCGAAGTGGGTGATAGTGGCTCCTCCGTTGCTGGTTGCTCATTTACAGTTGGGCGGCTGGTTGCAGATGTTGTCCTAGCAACACTTTGTTCTCGCTGAAAAAACCAAACCCAACACATTCAATTATCGAGGACTTAAATTCAACACATTCTGAATGTAAGGGTTTTGTTTCAATGCCCACAAATTGCAAGCTAATAGACATTACCATGATTCAAACGAATGAATAACCACGCAAAAAACTAAATTTATTTGCTCCAGTTCATTTTGTAAAAATTCCAAGATACTAAAGGTGCACTGACACATTATTAATACCAATTGTTGAGTTATACGGTTATATCACAGATATAATCAGAGTTAAGTCAAAAATAGAAAGGCCATAACGCAATTAGTTCAGTATCTAGTTGAGAGTTACCTGAGCATGGTGAGGTCTAACTGTTGACTGAGAAGCTACAAACTGTATGACATCAAAAATCCTGGTTTGTGCATAGCTAGCAGCTCGTTGCCAATAGATGAGTGTCATGTCCCCTGCTCTGGTTCTCAGTTCCAACAAACTACGATCAATCTCGGTTTCATGCTTAGCCATATATGGTTTAAAGAAAGAGTCATAGACATATGTTGTTCCCTGTATACACCATTGTTGCATTTAGAATTGTCAATGTTGCTTAACCTATAAATAAAATTTAACTCAATTTTCTGTCAGCACACACGTACCCTAGTCTTGGGATACCACAAGTATATGTAGAATGCCAACTTGGCTTCACTGTACATAGGAACCCTGCAGAAAAAGAAAACACAAAGGGTAAATAAAAACAAAATACATACACAAAGCACCTCCGGTATTAGCACCTAGGTAGCTAAAGCTAAACCTTGTATTACCATGAAATGAAGACATCGCCAATCCTCTCTGTGACAGTCAACAGCGCAACTAAAATCCTACACAGATAAACAACAAAAAAATCAGAATACACATCAAGTATCTTTTCTGATTTTTTTAATAAATCCTGTGATGCATCCATTACCAATACTGGCACCAAAATATAAGTTCCCCAATTTCTGGCCTGTTCTTTTCTACAGTTTTATAGCACACAAATGCAGGATACGCATACCCCAACACCATCCTGTAAATGAAGAATCACCCATTTCATGCCAATTTACAATAGGAAACAAACTGTGCAGCGTAACTCTGTTTCTATAGAAGAAGATATCAGGTAACTTACACAAGTCCTCTAGTCAAAAGTGACCCAATCATTTCGAGAAACTATGAAGTTACAGCAAACTCAACGCGATGCCAAATGCTGCATTTCCAACAGAAAAATCGTAATCAATACCTGAAGACTAAATATAGCTAGTTCTAGTACAGGAAAAGGAAGACAGTTAAATTATCAAACACTAATGACTCTACCAATGAATAAAAAAACCACTCAGCCATTCATTTCCCGTTCAATACAAAAAAATCACATGGTAATTGAAGAGTAAACAAGCTCTGAAGAACTCAACACCACTCAAAATGAAGCAACCCTATCCAAAATCAAAAAGTTCATGATACTCCAAAGAGTCAAAATTTCAACAAAATCATACATTTCAATTCACTTCCATCACTTTTATTGACATACAAACTCCAGCAACCGACTCATAATGAATCCAGCATTCAAATCATACACAAATAGCTCAAACTTTAAACAAAAAGAAGGAAAACACAACTCACCAATAAGTAATTTCTCCGCAATACGCAGGCAAACATATGCAATACAAACAACTGAACAATCTACTGATCCATAAAACCTTCTTTTCAACAACCATTCTCCAAACAAAATGCTCATTCCAAATGCACAAAAACATCCGATTAGAAAAAATCATAACACAATCAACCAATCAGTAATCAAATCAAGCACACTGCCAAATGTAGCAAACCACGTGCAGCATCCAAACATTCACAGAATAAACCAATTTAAAACCAATACTGATTGATACCTGATATCAATCGCCGCTGCGGAAGTAAAAATGACGCCGGCGAATACGAAATCGGAGATGGATCGGTGGAAGTGAAGCCGATTGAGTCAAACGACGTCGTCGGTGGAGGAAGATTGATGAGGAGAGCAGATGCGAGTGTGTGACAGCGGAGAGCGCCGATTGAAGAGGTGCAAAATAGGTTTAAAATTACAATTAATAAAAAATGTTATCTCGCTTTTTGGCTGCATTTATTCAGCAAAAAAAATGCTATTTATGATATAAAATTATTGTATTTAAAATATATTTACTCGTATAATTTTATATGACCAATTACCAATGAGTAAATAAAAAAATTGAAGAACAAGTTGGATAACCCGTAATAAATATACATCCGTCAAAAGCTTCTGCGAGACAATATTATACGAACAAAAGATTGTTTTGAGAAATTTTACGTAAAAACTTTTTTATTTCTGAAGGAAATTATTTAATAGTCTGCATTCGAATATTGGATAATTTTTAGTGAAATTTGAGTTTCTTTTATTTTTCTTCTGAATTACGGTATCATAATTTGGATGAAAAATGGTAAAAAATCACAAGGGAGTGTGAAACTATAAGAAGTAAATGTTTCTACAACGTACTGATTTGATTCATTGAGCATCAAGACAAACAGTTTCACAACGGCTAGATAAAGAAAGATCAGACTACTCGACAAGGTCATACTGTCTTTTCATCAACGGCATATTTCACCATACAATTCAATTTGGTAGGCTGTAAAGTCAATTTCAAAAAATTTTATCAGTTAAGTATTAGTATTGATTTTAGATATTTAGTTATACGTCATCGTTGTAGCATTAATTTGAATATAAATGTGCAACAGTAAATGGCTTTAGAAGAGGCCACTTTGGAGGTACACAGACAGCTTACTTGGCCTAACTGATTCCTTCCCAACTCCCACCAAAGAAACTGGTCCTAGACTCCTAAACATTATACAGATGGCTTGTCTGACTAGTTTATATACGACTGCCAAAGGAACAAGATATAAGGCCGAGCTATTTTGTTCATATGATAGTGGAGATCGGAGTGCTGCGCTACGGAGTTTTTGCAGAGAAAGGGGGAGCTTTGTGCTTACATTTCTGAATACACATCGATGGCATGGCATATCCTGTAAATGGATGTCAACATAACTGGTTTGAGACTGGTGTGGGTGCCCTGATCAGCAGACTTTGTGTCAAGGCTATCATCTGCAGAGGAAAAAACTATTTGACTTTTGGATCGAGAACAAATTTTTCCAACTTTAAAGGCTTTCAGTACATCCAAGTATACAAGTAGAAATTCTCCGTTAAAAAATCACGCTATAATTAAAACAATCAAACTTACTGTGGCAACCCCAGTGCAAATTATGCTGAATCCAGGGAAATGAAATGGTGCCTTTTCGGAAAGAAAGAGAGCTGCAAGAAGTGGGAATGTGTTACGATAACAATCCTTATGTGTAAAAGAAGTGAAGATGCATGTGTATCTTTTTTATTACACTCACCTGTCAATGGAGAGAATACCAAGGGTGAAACAACGTTAGCCAAGGAGCATATCCCTGAAATACAGCCCTGAGCTTTCCCCTGAACATGCGTCTAAGTCAGTTATAGCCTTATAATCACATGGTGAACACGAAACAGGGAGATGAAATAATTACATTTAAAGACAAATTTTTCTGACTGCTACCATACCATCATTGAAATGATAATAGTTTTTTAGATTGGCAATTGAGACTTCGTGAAACTTTAGTTAACATCTTGACGAAACCTATTTCAAAAGAAAAAAAGAACACCTGCTCTGAAGGTCCAGCTTGCTTAGACACAATGCTCCGCAGCTGAAAAAATAAAGACAAATGTTGTCAATACTGATTGACTTTATGTGAGGCTCAAGTCAGAAACTCACACATGGCTGGGAGAAGACCATTAAAACTGAGAGCATCGAACAAGCGTAAGGAACCTGCAGAATTGCAAGCTTTTAACTACAGTAGTGGATGCTGTCATAAATACCGACAAGAGAAAATAATGGTCTCTATTACAAAACAATACCCAAGAAGCCCAAGCAAAGCCATACAGGACACTCTGCAATCAAGGAAACACAACAAAGAGGGTTGAAAAAACCAGACATTTGACAGCGGTTTCTTTTTCTAAGATGCAGCATATAGCAGAAGAAATGGGACCTTACATGCACACAACTAACAAAAAGCCCAAGTGATAACAGTTTCACTTCTCCAATGGCAGAGGACAGTACTGGCATGATAAGTAGCTGAGGACAAATATTATATTCCAAGTCAGGTGTCGTTTCAGAAAGATTTCAGTTGAAAATGGAAATAAGTCAACAAAAGAAAGATGCTTATTAACAATCCAGCAGAAAGGGCACCTGTGAAATAGTCATGGCAATCCCGGCAATAATCATTAGATCAGCAAATTCATCTTTGTTGAAGTGAAATCGCGCCTTCAAATAATACTGCAATAAAAACATGTTTATGTCTAAACCAACCTTTTACAGCCCACTTGGCTTTTAAAACAAGACAATCCTCGAAACTTGATTGATATGATAGCATTGGCGAACAAAATTTCAAATCGTAAATCTATAATTCGACATCCACGGAAGGACTGAACTAAGTAGCTGCCATAAATGCTTGAACTATAAGGCTATAAATCTATTTTTCAAACTAACAGGTGAGCTACTTGTGTCAAATAAGAGTAAAATATGAGACTACAAAATCGGATGCTCTTAAAAGAGAGTAGGCAGCAAATCAGCTTCTTTTTCGAATCACAATGTATCCTACCCTACAAACACTTGAATCAAATATACTCCATAAACACAAAAAGCATACCATCATAGAAGCCTGAAGGCCGACATCCCCAAGATTGCTAAAAAATCCAACAACAACTGCTTGGGACAGTGTCTTCCTGCAACAAAAAAATACATACTTCACAAGTTCACATGACACAGAAACAACCAAACTCAAAACCAGATCCAGCCATTAAGAAACCAAAAATTCACAAGAAAAAAGCAGCTCAAAATTGAAAAGAAATTCAGACCTAGTCTTCAACAAACACAACACATCCTCAAAAGAAGGCAGTGACCTAAACAAGCTCCTCTCCATCTCCTTCTCCTCCACATCACCATCCTCATCCATGACCTTCGCTTCAACACCGACCTTCGAACTAGACGGAATCAAACTCTCATCATCGTCCATCAGCAACGATTCCGGAAGCATCGACCGCATGTATACCACCGCGAACATCGCGGCTCCGGCCGCAACCTAAATTTAGAAATCGGTTACCGTAAATCTGACGGTTGTGCGGGTAAAATAGTGGAGACAACGGAGTTTCATTGAACCTGGAAAGTCACGGAGGTTGAGAGGAACCGAGCCGAAAGCGTTCCTAAGACGAACGCGGCGGATACAGAACCAGAGAGAATTCCGAACGCCGTCGCGCGGCGGTGCTCCGGCACATTATCCGCCTGTACGAATCAATTTCCAAAAAATAATTAATTAAACGGTAATTCAGATTCTGCTAACATCACTAAATACAGTGCTGTTTGAAAAATAATTATTTTTAACTCATAAATGAAAATTTTATTTATTTATCTTTATAGGGTTAGAATGAGGAAGAATAACAAACATTATCTTAATCATTAATTTGATAAATTTGAAGGTTAAAATTAAAAGTGATTTTTAATTAATTGGATAGTTAGATTAAAAGATAATAAATGGATTTGACGATTATTTGAATTATTTTTAATTAACAATCATATCTTATTATTTTACAAATATTTATTTTATCCTTTTTGAACTTTTTAATAATTTATTTTAATTTTGGTACAGTAAATACATTGAGAGGACTTGTATAAAAAGTGTGTGACATCAAAATAATTAAATTAGATTAATTTTAAAATGTTAGTGTTTTGCGGAAGAACAAGAAGATTAGAGTAAAGCACCTCTTATGATTTTCTTATTCAATGTGTATGTGTTACAAAAGAAACTCAAAACCCCAAACAACTATTTATACTACTCTAAAAACCGACAAAATAAATAAATATTATACCGACAATCCAAGTGTCGTCATAGAAAGCCCAAAAGTTACTCTAAATTTCGCGTCATTAATAACAGTTAGTAAATACTTATAAGTTCATACGTACCACATAAGCTAGGGCAAGACACATGACACTTCCATCTGAGATTATTCCGGTGGCAATCCGGAGGCCGTAATAAGCACAAAAGTACGTAGTCTCCCTGCTATACGCGAGGATCACTGCCGAAGAGAAAAAAATTATACTGTTAGATTGTTGTTGTCTTTCTTCATGCTGTCTCCGATTATCAGATTTGTTTATTCGTAATTGTAAATATTTATTTTAATGGAAAAGGTTCAGATGAGACACTCAAATAATTGTGAGACTATAAGACTTTATCTCATCCGTTCATTTTCTCAATCTAACGGATGAGATTTGAAGACAATATTCTCAACCGCCCCCGTGTTTTGTGCTAATTTGTCCCCTAGTTAATTAAAAAACAACTTAATCTCAACCGTTAGATTATCAAAATCAACGGTTAAGATCTTGTCTTACTGTTTCACAAAACATCTTTGTCTTACAATAACCTAACCCTTATTTTAATAATGAAAAACTATGACTATTTGTTCAACATGTCCATGTCAGTTTGTGACATTTAACTGTGATTCAACATTTCAACATGTTTTGTGTATGTACCTAACGGAAAGATTCCAAGGGTCATGGGGACGGTGAGCAAAGCCTTTCTACCGTACTTGTCTGATAAGTTCCCGATCAGTGGCATGGTCAGGATTGTTCCCAATCCTACAATCTACAGGTTTATATAAATTCAGCACATGGAATTAGTAGGGCAAAGGATGTAAAATTTAGTAGAGAAGAAGCGAACAAGGACTCACAGCTTGTTGTAACCCTGTTAGGTAGATGGCAATGGAACATTGGTCCTGTCCGGGACATAGGGCTTCCATGGTCACATCTGTGATGCCTGGAACAACCATGAATGTTCCAAAATTGTATAGAAATACAGTCATGAACAGATGGCTTAGACCTGAAAACCTCTCCATGGCACTACACCCTCCTCTAAACCTCCAACAACTCTGCACTCTACACTCAAATACTTGGTACTTAAAGAGGATTCGGGTTCGAGTTGCTCTGAAAAAAGAAATAGTCAGATAGTGAAAATAATGGACTAAATTTTCATTAAGAATATGAATCATACGGTTAAATTTGAATCTACGTAATCATAAGTATAGATCGATACTTCTAGGCGTTCATATGGCACATTGGAACTAAATGAAGTAGGCTTTTTGAGTAAATTGACATACAAGATTTTAACAGCACATGAAACTGTTAGAACTTAAAACAACTGGCTACGTACTAGACCATTTCTAGTACAAGTAATGTCTTTATGGCAGGTGGAACTAACAAGTTAAACTTTATTAAAGATAATATTGATGTGTCTTTAAATGTTCTGGTGGAACTCGCATTCAGTCTTCAATTATGCCTATTGTGCTTTGTTTTTCCAAGCTTTTTGCCTAGGTTTCACTCACTAGTGCTTTTATACAAAGGTGCACTATATGTGATCAGCTTAGTATGGTTCCTATATGTCATTGTGCACTTAGAAATATATCCGTTCATATCGTAGCAATACTAGTATTGGGTTCATCGCTAAATTAGTACCTTCGAATTGGATTTTCGACATAATATCAGTAAGTTCCATCGTTCGATGGTCTACTTAATATCTATAAGTTTCGACCGAAACCAGTTATGTCATAGCTAAATGATGCAAGACATTAGCACATTGATAATATTATTCACCTAGGTTAACTACTCAAAAAGGGATGCAAAGTTTAATGTCATGGAAGTTGGAACATGACAAACAATGGGTGAGATATTTTATCTTCATGGATGATGGAGATAGTTGGAGAGCAGTGAGCCATAGCTTGAACTTGACTTTGGTGCATCTAATTTCAAAGAATTATGGCAAAGAGTGAATACTGATCTTCTTATACTTTTTTATTGTGAATATTGATCTTCTTTTAACTATAGTTTGTTATACAAGATCAAATTCGAACATTATCGATCAAATGCTAGCAAGGAATTTATTCAAGTTCAACAATTCTTGATGTACTCAAAGAAAATTACCCATTAGGGCCAAAGGAATGATATAAAACTTCAGAAGAAAAAAACTTAAGCAGCGACGTAAAACTTTTAACGACGAGACAAAGACGAAAGAAACACTATAGCCGACCGAGGTATGCACTTTGAGGAAAATATGAAACCACTATTGGAACTCTTGGAGACTTCATCACCTTAGCCTTGATCAGATCATTCCCATCATTTTGTGGATGTTCAAGGTCACCCTTGTGACAATGAATGTCACTAGCAATGCGAGACGAACTCTTTTGGTTTTGGATCCCAAAGCACGAAGAAATCAAATTCAACATACTTATGACGCACGTTGATGTCAGTGTAGCGAAAAAAGATCGAATCAGAATGTTAATATCTTGCGGTCAACTCCGGCGAGGCAAAGTAAATAGGTAGAATGATGAGACAATTAGTGTATTGTGTGGTTTTTTATGATGTGTTTGAATGTGTAGTTTTTTGATGTAATTTATAGGAAGCACATGTGAGGCTGAGAAGAGTGGAAGTATCCTGGAAGAAGGTGGGAATAGTGTGATTTGAAATATGCTTGGTGATCAAGTTTTTTGAGTTTTGGTGGACAAGTAAAGTCTTCAATGAGTCAACATACAAGCGCAAAGCCGCCACAAAAGGATAGAGGAAAAGTTGAATCACCAATCAACTTGTTAGTATTATAATTTTTTGTTATATTTAGTTTATTTATTTATTACATTATCTTTGACATGTTTTTTGATATATTTGTTGGATTTAATATTATCTTAACAAGTTGATTAGATAACGATAAATAAATTCACTTAATTTAATTAAACTCGAGTTAAATCCGAATTCTAAAGGCAAACCAAAACCCTATTCAATTAGAAAAACTGTAACTAGACGATGTGTATAGTAAGAAGCTCTTTATGTCCACATTCGGCACGTAGACCTTCCTGACCTCAACCTGTTGCAAAACATATTGGAAATTACTACTACACGTACATACCTACATGGGTGAGATAGCAACTGATCACAACATTGTAGATTTTGATCAACTTTGTTCAAGAAACGAGTATGTATCATTCAAGGACTTGACGAAGAAACCGAAGAAGAATCGACATTGGTTTCGAAGGTATGTGAAGCTGAGAGCACCAGCAGTGCGAGGAGATGGCAAGAGGGTGTACTGGATGGTTGTTGAGGGAGATGCGAACCAGGGTTTCAACGAGGCAGAATTCGGCTATCGAGTATGGTGTGGTGCTTCTTCATTGTTACAGAGAGTGAAGAAAGCTATTGTGGATGGACCGTTAGGAAGTCTGTTTGGACTACCCAAATCCGACATTTAGATTAGGTTATCATCATGCATGTTTCATACATTACAAATTTTCTAGTGTTTGTACACAGATTAATGAAGTCTTCTACTCTCTAACTTATTGAATGCAATATACAGTTAATAAAGCTATCTTCTAATCCCTCAGTCCCATAATTTTCGTCATCAATGTATACAATCTATCTATCACACCATGTTAGTGTCTTGAAAAGGGTAAGCCATATGTTGTCCATAGTTGTGAAAATACAAAGATCAAATGAAGTGCAGCAAAATTATTTGTTGCGAAGAAAATTTATATAAATTTGATGATGCGTTCAGATAAAACTACATAAGATTATAGTAAAAAATCTCAAAATAGTATCATCCGGTACTCGTAATAAATAATAAGGGAGTCAAGGATTTTCAATTTTCACTATGCCACTGCAAGCAAAGGAGGAGCCCAACACAAATAAGCCCACTAAAGTAGAGGCCCAACACAATCTTAGCCCATAATCGAAAGATAAACCACCACAGCACGAAACGGTACCGTTGCATCTCAGCCCCTATATATACCTTACGTGCCTCTACATTCTTTCTTTAGCAATCTCTCCAACAGATCTGACATTTTCCCATCTCTCTTCTGCAATCCCGCCGCTAGGGTTTCTGATCGAATCTTCTTGTCCCGACCGCAGATCTGCTATTTTTATCATACGATCTGTGAATCCGTCGATTTTTGATTCCAATTTTGTATTCTTTGTTGAGTTTCAGATTTTAACGAAACCCTAAATTGATTTATTTATTGAATTGAGCCCTAATTTTTATCGAATCAAAGCGAAGATGTCTCGATGCTTCCCTTATCCTCCTCCTGGTTACTTCTGCAATCGTGCGGCTGGGGATGCCTTGATCGATTCGATTAAGGTTGGTTGAGCTTTTCAAAGATTTAAATGGCTCAACTTAGCTACTTCTTTGATTGAATTAATCATTGTATTCGATTGATTTCTTATACGTGGAAATCTGTTGGTTTTAATCTGAATAAATAGATAATTTTTTTAATTAAATGTTGGATTTGCTGTATTCAGTTTGTTAAGTGTTTTCATGGTTGCATGATTACTTCATTTAAATTGTAGCTTAGATGTTATACATTTCTATTACAGTTGCGTGTATGGTGTTTAAGGATTTTATTGTATGGTGTGTTTCTTGTTGATATACATTTGTAGTATAGATTAGCAAAATGTCGAAAAGAGTGAGCATATGTGTAATGCATGTCATAGTAGCTGAGAAGGAATGGGTTTGAGGTTTGGACTTGGAGTCCCCTTTCGTTCCCCCTTCATGTTGCTAAAAAATTTATTCTGGTAAATACAAAGATTGAAAAGGAGAATATCAAACGGGAAAAGAAGGAACAGAAAAGAAGGGAGAAGGAGTTGAAAAAGAAGGAAAAGAAAGAAAAAGAAAGGCTGAAGTCCTCCATTAAGGACACTGATGGAGCTAATAAAAGAAAGCGCCATTGTGATGGTTTTGATAATTCAGTGAAAAAGAGTGGCTCTTTTGATTCAGGGTTTTATATTCAGAAGAAAATTGTAGCTGAAGCAGAACAATTGGAAAGAAGTAGCCTCACAGAAGAATATGGACAGCCGATCGTATCCGGAAGTCTATGTTATTCATCTGATGGCACGCAGAGCAAAACTAAAAAGAGTAAAATAGAGCAGTCCCCTTCTCATGAGAGCCGTACCACTCAAGGTGGGTGTTGTGTTTTACTCATTGTGTTGTACAAATCTTTTCTGATTTAATGCTTTGGTAATGACTGCACTTCCTTTCCAGGTAAGGTCATTCGCTTTCGCCTCAAGCAGAGAGTGAGGGAGGATGTTCATCCTACTGATATACCTTCAACCTCTGGTAGAACTGATGACGAAGTCACCAGAGTAAATTCTGCATTTCCTTCCAAGGAGGTTCGGTGCGCCATTCCAAAATCAGACGTGCAACTGGCCTTCAGCGCTCCCTCAGTCAAAGAAGACAGTGCCATAATACCAACTTGCAGCTTACAAGCTAATATTGTCTCAAAGCCTAAGTCAGCCTATGAGTCTCTGTTAAGTGAGTGGGTACCTCCACTAATTCATTTTGATGCAATGGTGGATAATGACGATGATGAAAACTGGCTGCTCCCATGCAAGAAACAAGCTGCCAAGGAGATGGCTAATTTGGAATCCAATTATGGTTTGTCAGGTCGCCGAAGTGTGTCGCTTCAACCTTGCGCCCACCTGTTCCCAGAGGTGGATCTCTATGTATTGCCATATGCAGTTCCCTTTTAAGTACACAAGTGACCACACTTCAAATGGAGTCTCTGTAAATACCAATTGGATTCCTGCTGTATCTTTTTTAATGAGATGAGTAAGAGTATGTAGACCAAAGCAGAATTTTGTGTAATGAAACCAAAGGGAAACTTAAAGCGACTGCCTGAAATCTAGTCTTATGATCTGTGTTGACTAATATAGAAATTGTTACTAGAACACCTGTCTTACATGGTACGATGAACGATCTCACAGAAAAGCATAGAAAGTTGATAGCCAAATCAATCTTATCACATTTTATTCCAAACATGTCTTTTTCAAAATGTACATTCACTCTTGAAGTTTGACAAGAAGTGAACATCGCCAACTAAATGTGTCAAGACATGCTGGGATGAATGTCTTCAGTCTACCAAGGATTCTCTTTATCAAAGTATAGAGCAAGCATTCTTTTGTGACCTCTGCTTCTTTATCTTCTTTTGCTTCGATGGTTGGAGAACCACCTTGATTGCTGCGTCAAAAACTGCCTTCACATTCTGCATTCAGTAAATTTAACATTATGTTTTACACACAAACACTATGTATGATGGCAAAGAAACTACAAACACAGAAAATGGTGTATCATTTAAGTTTTACCTGCTGTGTTTTGGAACTGCATTCGATATAATAGGGAGCTCCAATAAGCTTCTTGAGTTCCTCGCCCTTCATTTATATCAAAGAAATGTTAAGATTAAAATAACCAAGGTACTGACTGCTGACAAGATGTTCTTTGCAATTTTTTTGCACAACAAAATTTGGAGGGATGGGAAGCTGTGAAGTTTTACCTGAGCATGAGTTATATGTACTGCACCTGGACGTTCTAGGAATTGCTTATCTTCGCGAAGATCTGGACATGGGAAGCGAAACTAAGTTCACTAATTTCAGTTAGTAAATGAATATTGAAACGGATGTCCCGCTTACCTAGCTTTGTTCCAACAAGAATTATAGGAACACCCGGCGCATAGTGCCTGAGTTCTGGGATCCACTGAAAGTGACAAGGTAACAAGCAACAACAGTGTTAAGAAACTAGTCGCAGGTGTATAATCGATTAATGAAAATTTGAAAACAACTAACAGCGGCACCTTCTTAGAAACATTTTCATAACTCGCCTTGCTAATTAGAGAGAATGCAAGAATGAAGACATCAGCCCCGCGGTAACTCAAAGGCCTAAGTCTATTGTAATCCTCTTGACCTGGTAAGAGTTGTGTGACAGATAAGACATGAATTTCAAATAAAGGAACTGTTAGAGAATTCTTTTATTTGAATTTTGATCATTACCAGCAGTATCCCATAATCCTAGGTTAACGGTGCTTCCATCGACAACAACATTGGCACTGAAGTTGTCAAAGACGGTGGGTACATAGTCCTGATTAAAATTTACTTGTCAGTAACTGGCAAAGAACAACAATAGTTGGCTAAATCAACAAACTTTGGTGTGGAATGTCCATTTCTGTTTTGTTACACTAATTTGTATACACAAAAAGACTTTGTTTGACACGTCAAATGCTCTAGCTTCCGCCCCAATAAAAGGTGATAAAAATAACTCTAGTTATTTTAATAGAAAGCTGGTAAGCAAAAAACTTCATTTCAAAGCAAATAAGCAGCCACAAAAGAAAGTGATCTCTTAGAGTAACAAATGACATGAATCCATTAACACTGGATAGTGTTAGTATTTTCAAATTTTATTTTTCAATGAAAAGTGCATATAAAACAGTGATCCTACGAATCATCTTCAGACCAATTAAGCAACTATCAAATGAATATACTCAAAGTGTACAAGAATTGGTTTTGCCACAGTCGGCTAAGTATGAACTATGAAGTATGAACTATGAAGTATGAACTATGAAGTATGAACTCACAAGTCACAACTCACGACACTGTTCTTGACTATATCTTCTGAATAGGTAAACAAAATACCTGGAAATAGATACTTTGTTTTCAATGAGGGCATATCGACACACGTATCTTTTTCATAACCCAGTAAAAGCACCAAAAAGAACACATAAAGTACTTATCAAACTCATTATTTTCACAACATTGCATTTAGTATGTGTGTTGAATAGTCAAAAATCAAATACAGACAGTATCCCAACCAAACTATTCCACAACCTCAGAAACTAGCTGAATCATTTATCAATATTCAAAGAGGTAAAAAAGCAAATACCGAGTAAATTTCAGTTCTCTAATTTTAATCTTACAGAGAGAACTTCAAAAGGCCAACAATTATTTCCTCTAATCTCGAAACACAAGGCCATAGAACCACAGTACTGAAGTAATTCACAAACAACCGAATCCATGGAAACATACGAAAAGCCCCAAATTCAAACAAAAATTAAATAATTCCAAAACCAAAAAAATACTCACGGTTGGAAAAGTATTGCTGGTGTAAGAAATCAGCATACAAGTCTTCCCAACAGCACCATCTCCAACAGTAACACACTTTATAAACCTTGAGGCACTCATCTCAATTCTCAAGCCTCAGTTCACCCAGCCTCCAAATCCAAAAACCTGGTAAACAATCAATGCACCAATTCTCAAATCACCATACCCTAAAAGCCTAAGACAAAATTCAAGCCGACCCACTTCGCTAATTGAAGCAAATGGGGCGACTTTGAAGTAAAGTCAGCAACTTTGAATCTAAAAGGTTGACAAAATTGGGGGAGAGGAGTTAAAAGGTGAGACCTTTAAGCAGCAGGAGGATAGACTTGAACGGTGTTGTTGACAAAAAGTGACAACTTTTACCAGCTTCTCTTTCCCTTCTTCACATCTAAAATAATTATTTCTTTTTTCTTGTGAAAAATACTTATTTTTGTTTGAAAATTGAGACTTATCTGGATCCGGATCGGCTAATTGTTGCGATTATCAAAATGAAGTCATTTTTATGTTTTCTATTTTAAGACTATGTAATTTTATCTAAATTTTTTATCAAAACTATCTAATTTGATTCGTATTAAATAGTTGTTGTTCCAGTGAATCTAAATCCATTTATGAAAGCACGGTGTGGTTCCTGAATAAGTTACTCAAGGTAATTGTGCTAAATAGCAAGCCTTGAAGCTTATTGGTTTAACTAAATCACCAACTTACTAACCACTTTCATCCTCTTCTTCTTAATCTTTTCTTGATTCTAAAGTTACATGTTTTGCACACACTTGCCAAGCTTCAAAGCTATATTTTTTTAAAGGGATTCAATATAACTCAACAAATCATTTAAATTATTGATTTACAATCATACCAACTTGCACTTAAATTAAGTCAAGTTTTGATGTATAATTGGATTGTAAGTGAAGTTAAGCAAAACATGGTTGATGGGTGTTGTTTAACAATCTTGAAATGACTAACATGGAAGGCTTTGTGTGCTCTTTTTTGGGGCAGTGGCTCACCCTATCTTTTATGGACCCATTTTTGTAACTAATACTAAGGTAGTAGCTGGAAATCGGATGATGGTTCAAGTTTTCCTGAATGCATTTATAACTTGAGCTCAATCATTATCAAAGCATAGAATTGAACTGATAGAAGTTATATGTTGTAAATCAGGTTCAAAAATATATGTTGTAAGCAGTGCTAGAGGAAACAATGTAGTGTTTGAGTAAGAACTTAGTAGACTTCAACATTCCATTGCTCAGCCTTCTTCAATGTTCTCTTATGCTCCGTCCAATCGATACCTAAACGTAGAATGAATGAAAACCCATTATGTTCCCAAGAAACTCGATATCAGTGAGACCAATGTAGCATAGATTAGTTCAGAGAAGCTTACCATCTCTAGCAGCCAAACCGGTCATGATATCATCGATACCTTTCTCCATGCCCTTAAGCCCACACATGTAGACAAATGTGTTATCCTTCTTAAGCAACTCCCACAGCTCTTCAGCATATTGTGCCATCCTGGTTTGAATGTACATCTTCTCACCAGCCTCGTTAGCTTCTTCTCTACTTATTGCGTAATCCACTCTGAAGTTCTCTGGTGCCTTTTCTTTCATTTTCGTAAATTCCTGCACAATTTTCATTAACTCAGGATGAGCTTGAAGGTACAAGATAACCAAAAATTTAAAGAGGGAACAATATGAACTCACATCCTTGTAGAGCAAGGAGCTGCTAGTCGGGACACCTAGGAACAGCCAAGCCAATCCATTGAACTAATACAACATTTATTCAACAATAAGATTCAGTTTCATAATTGCAAGTAAGTAAAGAACTGAGTTTCGAATATCAGATGTACCTTGTAGTCTTCATGTTTCTCAAAGAACATCTTCCATAAAAATGACCGAAATGGAGCAATACCAGTACCAGTTGCGAGCTGCATCACAACACTTGTTAGGCAATGGTAATATTCAAGTCAACTAGGTCATATGGGCTCTCGTGATAAAATGTTAATGTTAACTTACCATGATAACTGTGGCATTTGGGTCAACAGGCATTAACATTTCCTTACCAACAGGGCCAGTGATCTTAACATCTGCTCCTGGCTTCAAATCGCCTGGAAATAAAGAAATTCATTAGGCAAAGTCGCATGTAACTGATTCCTTTATGATACAAAGCCAAAGGATGCACATTGTTGAAGTCTTACACAAGAAGTTTGAGCAGACTCCCTTAACAACCTCACCAGCGTCATTCGTATAAACAAGCCTTTTCACGCACAAAGATACCTATAAAACACAGTCATCCATTTTAGAACATAACAAATGCATAAAATCAGCAATCTTTTGGCGGTATAAGGATATATAATCATACAGTTTTGGAGTCCCCAAAATCTCCAAGTGCACTGCTTGCAATTGAGTATAATCTCAGCTTATGAGGTTTCCCATTCTTGTCAATACCATCAGCAACAATGCCAATAGATTGACCTTCTCTGTATGGAACTTCTCCTGCAAAATTATCAACTCAAGTCAGTTAAATTCATTTTTTTCCAAGTACATCGATTTAAGCTTTCTTCTTCCAAACACGTGCTAGAACGAACCTTCAGTACTGAATACCATGTGCCAGGTCTCACCAGGCGCGTCCTCTGCAGTGATCTTGGAATTAAGAAGGCATTTGCCAACGTACGGATCCTTTGGCTTGAACTTATTTACAATCACACCTTCCTCATTCTTCTTATGAACTTTTGGTGCTTTAACTGGTGTTGCTTCTGCCTCTGTACTCACAGCCCTAATCGAAAAACACCTTCCACTTCCACACACATTCCTAGTAGACACCAAACCCTGTAGGAAACAAAAGAACAATCAATGACCAAATGTCAAAAACTTAAACCACTGAAAAATGCATAATTGGTTAGGCATTCACTCATACATATCAGTAAGGCCACAAACTATTGGGAATAAAAATCCAAATTTTGCAATTTGGTTTCAAAATTTGATCGATTGGAAGACAACCCACTTTAAAAATATTAACAATTTAAACATCTCATGATTCAGAATCAAGTTTTGATGGCAAATGGAAGTGAAAACTACAAACTTGACCAGTTATTACTACCAACCTTGCTGAAGCTGACTTTGTCTGGAAACAAATTAGCATTAGTCCTAAAGTTTGAAGATTTGTTGGACGGTAGAGATACTGAAGCATTGAGTGAAGTTGCCATGATTGGGTAAAGATAAGAAATATGGTGTGGGAAATGGAGGGAGAAGAAGAGAGGAGAGGTGATGACTTAAAACAAAATTGATCAAAAGATGGAATTTGAATTGGGTGGAGGAGAAGGAGAGGGTTGCTTCAATGGCCAAGGTTTCCTCATCAAGATAAGTGCTTGTGATTCTAATCAACACTCACATTTGCTCACAACCCACTTACACTAACCATCCTAAGAAGTGAGAAAGGTCACACGACTTTCTTGATGTCATTCACTAGATATATTTGTAAAAAAATTCTAAATGCTCAAGTCAAAAGATGAAAATATTCTTTAATTTTGTCATATTCGATGAAATTATCAAAATACATCTATATTTATCATTAATTTGTTCATCCGTCCGACGGGTGCAGAAATTTTGCATGCACAGACTCTCGGTACGCCAAATACAGCTCATATTTGAGCACCTAATCCGATTTTTGTTTTTGGGATTTGCTGATTTTGTCCCACATCGTGATATTTCCGGAACTCATTGAGGGAAGCATCCTATAGTCAATGGCTTGAGCTACTCAAAAAGTATGATCCTTCAGGCAGTCCATGGGATGTGATGAGTGGTCAGTTCATGCATATAAAATTGCGAAAGGGTGCCCGCCCCAAGCCTGTTACGACAGATTGGGCACCCCATCATACCAATCTGATCCCTACAAAATGCCCAAAACAAATCCAAAGCTTCCTCGTTTCCTCACAAAGAAACCCCAAATCTGTACCACATTTATCAAATTCTGTGCAAAACACAACTCTTTCAGGCAACCTGAGTGTGCTCATATATACACATGCTTCATTTGAGATCTCTACACAGCAATGTACAAGCATAGCGGCAGAGTTGAGAGAAAATGTTTATTGCATAATATGTAAGTAGTTGTAATCGTAGACTCTTAGAAGTTTGGTTCTAGACCGTCCATTACATCCAATGCGTCAGCCAACTGTATATTCTTACCAGAGTTTCTTCTGGGTGAACTTCCTGTGCTTTTACTCAATGCCCAAATAGTGCTTCCTTTCTTTTTTATGATGGAGAATTCCTGACTCTTGCTTTTGGTAGGAACTGGTCTTCTGCGACATACGTCTGCGAGTAAAGTTCTTTCTTCTTGCGAGATGTGAGTGCTGCTGGTTTCTGTTACTGATGATATTTTATGGTCAGGGAGTGGGCTTTTGGTGTGAATGTGAGGCGGCATGCTGCAGTCTCGGTTCCGCACGAGAGATATTAGTTGGTGAAGCGAAGTGACAAGTTTGAGGATGTAGATGTCTGTTTTTTGTTGATCGGCGTGGTAAAGGGTTTGAAGACGGATCAAGCACTGATTTGCTGATGCTTTGTTAAAATCACTGCTGCAAATATTTGGAAAATGTTTAGTACAATATGTGGATGAGCTCTCAACAGTTTCTTACTTTCGCTAAAATAATTCTCCAAAAAAGACTTGAACTTACCCAGTATTTGCCCATTCACCGACCCACCCAAAACCTTGGTGCGCTCTGGTTGCAAGTAAAAAAGAATATTATCATTGATAGTTAACACTTGGAGGAATCGTAAGTTCTGGATGTAAAGTTGAAGAGCACATACTTGGTTGTGTTCGCAGCTATAGGAACAAGCCATTCAAGAGTCTTTTCCATTTCAGCTTTGACTTCAGCTATTGTGAGCTGCCAAAAGCCAGATGGCATAACCATGAATTAAGAAGCTCAAAAGATAATAGAAAAGGAACATTTCTTTCTCCAAATCTTATTTGATGTGATCATACCTCCTTTCGAGCATCAGTTTTTTGCAAATGGGAACGAAGCGCAGCTTTGACAGATGCGGGAAGTCCTTGATATAATGTATCTCTCACATTGACAGGGAGAGATGCTGGTCGAGATGCCTAAATAAATTCATATTTTTATCAAGTTACTTTACAGATTATCAAGTGACCACAGTGGTGAAAACGCCTGCTCCCTTACGATGTTATCTATTTGACTGATGATATTTGCGTAGTGTAGAGCCAAACCAGCTGCACCAAGTCTCTGAGCACTTTTTGCCGACACCTTCCTAACTGGCATCTCCTCTGCTATATAAAAATAAAAACATTACGGTTAACACTCAATAAATAAGGTGAACTCTATCCGATATATGTTTTGGTGTATGAGTGAGTAATAGAGATTTGTAGTTGCATACCGTTACCTCCGAACGCTTGCAATATTTCTTGTTGTATGAAAGTGACCACTTCAACTAGCTTCTCGACAATCTACGCCAAATGACACAGTGTTAATATGGAAAGAGAGCATATAAATGACTAGAAAACAGTTGGCGGCAAGAAAGATAACTGTTCCTGATAAAAAATCGAACAAGAGTCTCAAAGACATATACCTCTTCAAGGCTCTTGGACCAAAGGGATTTCTTTTTCAAACTCCTTACGACCTTTTTCTGTTGTTTCAGCTCACTCTCTAACAACGAAAAGCTCTCTCCTACAGTGACATTGTAAAAAGTAAGGGTGTATTTGTATAGATGTTTCCGCAGAGCTAAACTACCATCAGATTAGCTGCATTCACTTCAAGGGTCGAACACATAATAGCGAAAGGGAAAATAAGTGAAGTGCATGATCCGTTATTGAATAATGACAAAAAAGTGGACTAAGAGTGATACACAGAAAACGAATTATTTTCTGAACCTTTACGAGGAAGATGTAAAGCTTGCATCTCTTCAATCTTCCGGCGATAGTCTTGAGCAATTCGATCAAGAGCATTGAGTTCGTGATACAATTCCTGCAGTTGCAAGCAAAATCAGTTTAGCACAGATGCTGCCGACTGAAGAAAATAAACAAATGAGCAGACGGATGCACTCACAGAAGTATGCTCAGCGAGGCTTGTCAACTTTTGTAATGCCGCTTCAGCCTCTTCCCTTTGCATCTTGTGAGTGAGATCTGAATCTGTTCTGAAATTAAACAAAACAACGAAAAGTAAACAACAGTCACTCCATCAGTGCAAAGTTTCTTCCACTAGTTCTCTACCTTACTTTGAAAAATATCGGCCAAGGTTATGCCATTGTGGGTCTTTGCACAGATCGCCAAACCTGATGACTTCCCTGGAGAAAACTTCAAGCTCCTCCCTGTAAAGTTCAAACACTAGCAATTTACGTGCAGGACGAGCTTCAAAGTCCGCACTGAAAGAACTTAAGAAGAAAAGTTTAATCAGGTAATGGCCCCATGTTTCCATCGACTTTAGCAACCTTTTATCGTCCGCGGCTATGCTCAGCAAGTAACTCATATCTGCAGAAACTAATAGTTGTACTCCTTCGGAACACAGAATTTCTTTTTTCATGAACTCAATATTCTCTTCTGTCAGAGACAGCAACAAGTTCGCACCTTTAGCTATCGTATTTGCAACTTCAAATGCTAATATAGAAATTTTATTCCCTCTTGATGCTGCCCCAGACACAAACCCACTTCCACCATTCAGATTCGGCATACTACTCCCTAGTGCATCTAAAACTTCCATGCTGGCAGTGCCTGCTCGTCCTATCAAATTCGTCACTTGTGGAACCTAAAATAACCACAAATCATACCTCAGTTAAAAAACAACACGATTCAATATATTCTAACTTTTCAGCAGCTTGCAAATGCAAAACATGCAGTATCACCTGTCATCAATTTCACAGTTTTACAACCACTACTACATCACACCCAAGCTCCAACCACTAAGATAAAGAGTTCACTCCTTTACATCGAATAATTCAGTTGCGCAATTTAATCAAGTGAAGTAAAGTTGAGCTAAATTCAATTCCCTAAACGAAGATGACACTAAAATGTTATTCGCCTTAAAATGCGCCAAAGGCATTTCCCATAACATAAATGTATTAATAACAACAAATCCAGCGCAAGCATTGACTGCTATTCAACACGAAGCTACTGCAAAGCTTCTCACAAAAAACACAATCAAACAAACAAAAAGGTCAAACCTTGCTTGTCCCTATCATCCTTGACGGTTTCAACTCTCTAGAAATTGAAAGATTCAACTCTCCGGAATCAAATCTGGGATGATGATTCATCATCATACTCATTCCACCACTTTCATAGATCGGAAACGCACGGATCACTTCCCTACTCTCCTCCTCCTCCACCGCCACCACCACTTTCTCCTCCGATTTTCTCCCAGAAGAAGCCCCCATATCCTTAACCCTAAATCCAGACTTCCCCTTCTTCATCTCTCTTGAACACATACCCCCCATTTTCCCACAATTCCAATCCCTCAATCTCACTACAACAGCTAAACCCTAGGACTCAAATCCATACAAATCAAGAAATTACACGGAAAGATTACAACTTTGCAGTTGCTGAGGAGACACTAGAAGCTGAAAGTCAAAGGGTTGACCGATTCGGTGGAAATCAACGAGCAGGCGAGCTGAGTTGAGACATTAAGGAGAGAGAGATGGTGGAGATTGAGCTGGAGGGAGTGTTTGGTTGGATTTAATTAATTAAGGCAGTTGGGATTAAACAATTGAAAAATGCCGTTTTTATTTATTTGTGAAAACGAGAAAATTCAAGAATAAACTGAGTTTTTTTATATAAAATGTTGTTTGGTATATTAAACTTTTATTTTCTATAAGACTATGTATATATGCATATTAAAAATGTTCTTGTAAATGATTATTTATAAATTAATATTATACAAGGTAGGTAAAAGATTCAGACGGACATGTATATTTTTGTAAGATGCGATCTCGATTATTGATTTTGATTAATAAACGTCAATTTCCAATCTCCCATATTTTTGGCAAATTCAAGCCTAATTATTTACAAACTTAACTTTAATTTCAATGTCGATTTAATTAATTCAACAACTATAATTTCTTCTTTATGTCTCACAAAATATAAATATCTCCTCATATACTGAACTCTTACAAAGTATGTTAACTAGCGGCATAATCAATATTTATTAAAATATATAAAATTATAATCGAAATATGAAATGTGGCTTCAATTTGTAACAGTTAATAACACCTTGACTGTTTAATTTATAGGATAGATTTAAAAAAATGAGACCATAAGAATTGATTAAATTTTATGTAATGAAACGCTTTTTGGAAAATTCATTTAATCTATTTTAATTAATTTAATTTAATTACAACTATGGAATTAGATTAACTCATTCAATTTGAAGCTGTTTAGAACTCAGCCGACGTCGTATTAAAAGGTATCGGGTCGGCCCAAACCCGATTAAATCCTGCAAACTCATCCACGTTGAATTTCTCTGCTGGAATTTGATAGATCGCCGGCGACGGACGCATCTCCGATTCCGTTCTCGGCGTGTCACGAAATCGACGAATTAATTATGGCCTCGACGGAAGTCATTCCTCCGCTGATCGCCGCGCAGCTCAATCATCTACTCGTTCATTCTCCCTTCCCCGTCAAGGTGCGCAATTTTCAAACCCTAGAAATTCATTTCCTTGTATTACTATTTTTGAGTAGACGAAAGTGTTGATTTTCTGATTTTATTTATTGGAGTGATTTTGCAGGTTGAGAAACTGTGGTCGGGGAGTAAGAAGAGGAACTTGCTTGATCGGTTTACTATACTTGTGCCTTTCTGTTTGGAGCAATTAAAATGTACTGTTGAGATTTTAATTAGATAATGTGATTGTTTGTAATGATGTTTGGTTTGGTTTTGTCTGATGTGTTGTGTGTTTTGGGTTTTTAGGGGATGTTATATACAATGTGAATTCGCCAATGGCTGCACCGGATGTAATTTTTGGATCTGATGATGATAGTTTCTGTACATTTTTGATGGAGTTGGATGGAAGGGGGAACAGTAAGTTGGTTTTGGGCAGCTTGGTTGATTGGAGCTATAGAGAGTCTTTTCGTCTTCTGAACTTAATTTCAGAGCTGAGGTTTGGTCGTGAACTACTCAAGTGTTAGCCTTTATGATGCTTCATGGTTTTAGAGGTGATAAGATGTTTGATTGGTGGATAGGGAACGATATTCAGTGTACCAGAGAAAGAGAGTTGGAGAAGTTGAAGATGAGAGAATCAAGTTTGAGATCAGCACTATTTCGCACAGAGAGGTAATGAGACTTTGCTTTCTAATTGTGTTTTCGTTGACCCTAATAGAAGTTTTTACATTTTACATGGGAAATCGTAATCTTGTCTCCAATATTTCATAGAATCAAACATGACAGGACTAGTGAATTGGCACATTTGCTAGTGCAGTTTAGTTGAATTAGTTAAATTTAACTATTCTTGAACATATGCAACAGATAAATGTAATAGTTATTTTTTCGTTTCTTCCGTTATAAGTACTCCATATCGTTTACCGTTTTTGTAAAAGATTTAAATAAGGATCGCCTGCAATGCGATCTGGCCTAGAGCGATTTACTCCGTGCTTATATCATCATTCAAGTGTCTATGGCTGACTTTTTCGTACCGCCTGCTTCATTACCTTTTGTTATCATACAGGGAATAGAGATGATGGTGACTGGCGCTGAAAAGGTATAGGGTTATCACCAGCAGTCTCTTCATATATTGTCGTGATCAAAATAATAGAAATCGAATAATTGGTCTTTGAAATTTGAACTCGCATGCCTGTGTGTAACTGATTCTCGAGGATAAAACGAAACTCTATTTTCTATCTGCATAAAACATCTTATAGGTTATGATACTTGATACACTGGTTGTCGACTTGACGATCTTTGCAAACTTATTATCAACTTTGAATTTCAATTTGCTTGCCGATGTGAGTTATATGTTTTTGTGAAAGCACCTGGAATGTAAAAAATTTCATATTATTATTCTAATTTTTTCTTCAATATCTCCTCGAAAAATTGTCCTTTTTGATGCATTTTGAATTCTGATTTGGATGATTTTAGTGTAGCCTGAAGAGGTAAAGTTTGCAGTTCCTCTGTTAGCTGTTAATATCAATGAAATGGTTCCCGGATGTCCCTGGAGGCTACAGCAAAAGATACAGTTGCTGGTAAGATGTTGATTACCTGCATTATGTTGCCTGCGACATGATTTCGTGTAATCTGCCATGGTTGACCTTGCATTCACATATTTTATGAATAATAAAATCTCAGATTCTCAAAATTCTGTCATTTGTTCAGGTTGTCTTCCCTGTTACAAAAAGTTTCGCATACTCAGCTAATCCACCGGCTCCGCGTTTAAAATTGATTTCATCTGCTGATCTGAGGGCTCTGCTATCTGTTGAAGATGTCAAGCTCCTTCCGTGGTCTAATGGAATGTAATATATAGGCATTATTAACCCTTTTCCATCTCTGACCCCGTGTTCAACATTTTATGCTTAAATTTTTTTATGTGAAGGTGCATGGCGGAATACCTCCCCGCATTGGAAGACAACCTTCAGAAGCAGGTCAGTTGCAATTTTCTGTCTTTGCAAAAAGCATGAGTATTTCGTTTCGAGTTCATTATTATAACATGCTTTGTTGTCAATATCTCATGCAATTACTGGCGGATGTTGTTTAGGTTGTAGAATCTATCTCAGCCATAGATGTTCGTAGGCGTTTCATCGAAGCTTTAGCTGTGGTTTTTGGGAGGCCTCTTGAAGCTGATACAGTAAACTCCTGACCATTTAATTTTAAGTACTATTAGAATTTATTATGATTTCACTGATCCTCTTTTCTTGTTGAACTGTTTGCCAGATCTTTTGCAGAAGATCCTCATTTCTCGCTACCTCTGGGGTGTTTACATTTTTGGTAATAGTCTTTTTCCTAAATATATCATATATCAACTCTTGTACATTTTGACTGGGATTTCCAGGGATTGCATTTATATATTAAATCCTACCATGCTCTCTTAATTTACGCGACTGTTACTTTTTATGACTCTGCTTCTCCATAATAAAGTTTTCATGGATTTGGATTACTGTTTCACTTTGCAAGCGTTGTGTTTTATCAGATTCATATTTCACTCTCAACCCAATTTCCAAAGCAGCAGCCCAGTATAATGCTTCAAAGTGTTCAGGTACTCTGGAACTTTTTGTATCAGTGTTTATATATTGGTGAATTAATATGATGCATTTTTGAATTCAGTTCCAAACTCATCCATGCAGTTGTTTGTTAGAAATCTGAAAATATTGTTATTCTTTTAGCTTTTTATCCTAATCTTTGAAGATTAGATCCCCTAAATAGCTGGCATGCCCGTTCTAACTGTGCTCGAAAGCTCATGAAATTCTTATTGAGTATACTGCAGCATTTCAACTCACAAGGTTATCCGATCAAATCAACCCCATTGCCAGATTATCCATGGAGTCCCAGATGGGAAGCACCCCAGATGGCTGATAAGATATTGTAAGAAATTCTGTATCACTACTATGAACCATGTCATGTTATTTTTCGTCAGTCATTGAAATCGCATTTCCTATATATTTCTACAGCGAGTATCTGGTCGAGGAGTGCCTCAATTTCAAGAAGTATTGCAATGAAATGCAGCAATATTAGCTCCAAGCTCAGGCATTTTGCTGTCAAGTCAATATTATAGCCATCCAATCATATGTTTGTTGTCCTACGCTCTCTCAGTTAGCCATTGTAGCATTTGTAATGTACGGACGATCTTCAGACGAGATAAATTTTGTGCTTGTACCAAACACTATTGAAGGTCTCTGATGGCTTGAATTCAGCGCAGAGAGTTCACTCTGCTTTTGATTGAACCTGATGTTCTGATTTCTTTTAACTTTCAAATATCCAATGGGCTGTGAATGTTAATCATCTGATCCTCCCAAATTGTTTTCTATGCGATGTCTTGTTCATATTTGATTCTGATTCTATTCCCAACTCCCAAGTGTCGCAAATCCAACACATAAACAGGCTCTCCCATTCTCATTACTCTGTGAATGTCCTGTTCTTAACCATGTCTATAAACAATTTGTTTCAATGGGAGGAGGCTCAGAATTTTGGCTACACTTCACTCACTGTCCCTGAGCTTACTCAACAAATGAAGGATGCCAAGAACATCATGTGCGCAGCCATGGCAGCTACCTCACTCAGCCATCAGAAACAGGAAAGAACATGATAAGTCGAAAAGCTAATGATCAATATCCAAAACAAAAAATCTTCTTACATGGTGGATAGGATCCCTAGCAATGTTTGTGACATTCCTCCTAGAGGTATCAAATGGCTTCAATTGACTGATATCTGGACAGCCTACAATGCCCAACAGTGGAAAAACTCTTTTAACTAGAGAACAAATCTAATTCAGAATGAGTAGAGAAAGTAAAGCTGTAACAGTGTACTGTCATTAGAAGTTTTCACACAAAAATAACATTTGTTACTGCATATAATTTGAATTGTGAATTGCTACAACAACAAGACACTATTCAGTGCATTGCCTGTGAGTCAAAACATTTCACAATCAAAATTAAGACAATGTAGTATGTATAATCAAAGCAAGCACATGAACTCCTTCAGTCACTTAGAAATCCAAAGAACCACATTGTTTGCTTTCAATGCTACTAGCCCCATTACTATGCTTCGTGTCTTTCTCATGTCCCAGAGTATTTGGACCTTTGGTTCTCCCAATTCCTAACTTTGGTAAGCCCCGGTTCAATCCTTCAAGAAGTACACATGCCTTGCACCATTTCTGCAAAGACGACTCGATAGAATTTCATTAGCTGATATATAATGGGAAAATAAATAGGATAAAAAATAGCAATGGACATAGTCGCATAGAGGATGGTACATCACTTGCCTGACTAGAAATATAACCACAACGCTCGCAAGTACCCTGCTCAGGCATTTTTGTGGTAGTAGATATCCTGAAATCTTCACCGGACTTGATGATGTCAAGTATGGCCCGTGGTCTGCAATACAAATGGCTACAATAATTAGTACTTGAGCGGACTTTGAAAGTATCTGGTGACAGTGATGAAGGAAAACCTCAGTCGCTCAAGATCCTTGATAAACTCGCGGGCAAAGCCCCTATATGCATTAGGGGAATATATACCTGATGGAAAGAACCAACATATAGCGTAAATCATTTAAGGAAAGGAAACACAAAATTTAGATAATGATCTTCTATAAGAGATTCTAAACATAGAGGAACAGACAACACAAGGACATGAAGGTATCATAAGAACATACAATAAATATAATATTACGAAAATTCAATACTCATACTTTTTCCTGTATATTAATCCTATAAAAACTAAGAACGAAAAAAACTGCGTCTCAATTGCTGCTTCGTTATTCATAATTGCAGAATACAAGAGTTAACAAAAAAACTGTGCCATTAACTGTAGCGTTACAAATCTCATTTGATTAGAATTCACATAGAGCAGCTAGCATTCTAATTAAAACCAGGACCAAGTAAAATCACATACAAAATGTCAGTACAATAAGAACAAGAATGGAAACCTTACATTCAGTGGAAAAGTAATCCAGCTTCTTGAAATACGCATACGTGAGAAACGTTAAGGTCCAACCAACTACCATAATTATTTGCTGGCAACAAAAGATTAGTGTGTAACTTTGCAAAAAAAATGTAACGCAAAACTTAGAAGGATATATAACGATCTCTTTCTCATAAGTGTATTTAAAAGGTTTGCATCTTGGAATCGGTCCATCTTCACCGGTCGTAATGTAAGTGCATCTACTTAATCTAAATTAAGTATAAATCAAAGTTAGTTTCAAGAGGAAAATGGAAGCCAAATGATTTTTAAATAAAATGGAAACATTACAAATTTTATTACCTAGCTATATCACCTCTCAAGATATTCAAAAGAACTGTTTCAGCAATATCATCTGCATTATGCCCCGTAACAACTTTGTCAACTTTTAACATTGCAGCACCTCGATCAAGGGCCTTTAAAGATAAGAAAGGCAGGAGCTAAGTCTCAGTAAAAGAACATCCATAATGACTTATTCCATGTGGATAAGAAGCATTGTTCATATAATATCTTGAGTATACATATTGAAGTTCTTTACCTGTCGGCGGAATACTCCACAGAAGGTGCAGTTGTTCTTCAATCCAATCATCTTTACAATTTCATCCATAGTCCAACCGTATAAATCTTTGTACGAAACTACTTTAAGGGGTAGACCATACTATAAGCATAATACACATTAGTGAGGTCATACTATTGCTCCTGATTCAGCTGAATGTATAAACTGTTTCAGTATCATAAGTTAGCGAAACGAAGTTTTACTAACTTGAATTTGATTTCTTTTCACAGTTTCTAGGGAGTCATCCCTGTATCCAGTTATACCCTCATCTACTGACAACAAGAAGAGATCGAGACCATAATTATGGCGCCGATTTAACGTAGACATCACGTAAGCAAGCACAGTAGAATCTGAAAAAGAAGAATCAATAACCTTAGATACGTGAAATGGTTATGAAAATTTTCAAATACCATTGAAATTCTATTCTTTAGCAAGTTTCGAATACCCATCACAGCAACAACTACATTAAAAACTTCCAAAACTTCCAAAAATCCCAAACTACAGACTTGAGCTTCACTATATAGGCATATTGTGATATATAATTGCCTCCACTATGCACTTCATCAGCCTACATTAAGAATCCTTGCACACAACTTACAAACGTAGCGAAAAAGAAACCATGAAAAATCAACCAAGTATCACAAAATTTAACCGAGATCACATCCCTAAAGTCGTACCTCATGTTCACGCATCCATGAGTTTAATAATCAATCAAAATCAACTATTCTAAGCAACTTATGAAGTTATAATTATAATAAAAGGAACATATGTAGATGCAAAAATGCAAAATCAGCATCAATAAGAATACAACCAGGTACCTTTTCCGCCAGAAGCTCCAATCGCAATTCGCTCACCAGGTTTAAAAAGATTATTCTCCACAATCACTTGATGAATTTCCTCTTCAAAAACTTGATAAAAACACTCCCGGCATATCTTCAAAAAAATACAAAATTTATTAGTCAAAATCGATCCTGTCAAACTCGAAGAACAATTCTCCACAAGAATAAAAACACACCGTAAAATCACTGTAATTAAACCCTAATTGATCGAATTAACAGTGAAGAAATTACGGTTTCAACCTGTTCTAAAGTTTTAGGTCGTTTGAGAGCCGGACGTCGCTCGTTGCAGATGGAGCAAAGCCGCGATGTTGCTACTTTCTTGAGCGCCGTAGCGTCGCCGCTGAGCTCCGTTGAGGACTGCATAGCCGCCGTCGATGCCTATTCAAATTGCCGTTTTCAGTAAACGTGATTTCTCTCGTATTAATTGAGCCGACATCAATTGGACCGTTTTCAATCGGTTTACTTTCTTGGTTTGACCACCCATTTTTAAAATTTAAAAACTATAATAAACAATTTAAATGTGAATATCAGTAAAAAAAATCAACTTGCAAATCATATAATTTAATAATAATAAAAATTCTTAAGGGTCCGCGGATATCTAAATTAATTTACAAATACACCCTAAATTACGAGAAATTATAATAAAATATACCCATAAATCACTAATTAATTTATTTTTACAATATATCAGTATTATTTCAAGCTAAATAAATATTTTTTACCTATTAAATACATATTACGCCGTATCGCCATGCAACGACTAGACTGTCGCTATATCGACTAAGCGGCTTGGCGGTAGATTAGCACCGTGATTCGCCGAGGCGCCGTGAAAACAATGATATAGACAACAATTTATTTTGTTTAATATAACATAATTTTATCCATATTCAGAAAGTTGCTTTGAGAAGATCAAATAATGATTTAAGCTCTGGTACTTATTAGTTAGTATTATAATTTTTTTATAAAAATGATGTATTGGAGAGGGTTTGAACAACCGACTTTGGAGAGGAGAACAACCGACTTTGGAGAGGAGAAAACAGATGGACGATCAGTAAGTCGTCATTCTTGAGCTAGTTAATATTATCATTTAACGTGAATCAAACTACCTTGATATTACTGAATTTTCTTATTAGAAATTAATAACAACAAAAAAATTGAACATTAGATTTTTGGAGAAAAGGGTAATCCATATTAATCCATATTCATGTAAGTACATAATTTCAAGATCACTTCATTCTTCAACTTTTTACATACACAATAATTCATACTTGATAAATCAACAAAAGCAAAAAAACACAAATAATAAAAGTAAAGTGACAAATCCAAAACACGACACAAGAAAATACAGCAAAGCACTAAACAAAGAACAGAACAACATCATGAGTCACACACACATAATAATGATTATGATGCACTCAGCACTCTGCTTTTCAACTTTGATTTCAATCCTTTGCCTTTTCCTTCTCTTCATCAGTCTTTGAATGGAACCCAGGAATCTTATCTTTAATCTTCTCCAACAAACCCTTTTTCTCCTCCACATGTACCTCCGCCGCAACTGGCGCCGGAGGTGGAGGAGCTACTACAGCTACTTCCTCTGGTTTCTTGCTGTGTCCTGGTAGCTTATCTTTAATCTTTTCTAATAACCCTTTCTTCTTCTCCTCCTCTTGCACTGGCTCTGCCACTACTACTGGTGGCGCTTCTTCCGCTGTGCCTACCTTCTCTTTTAGCTTCTCCTTCAAACCCTTCTTTTTTTTCTTCTTCTCTCCGTCCTCTCCAATCTCTTCCTCATCACTTGACTGTAAATTTACACAGGACGGTAAGACATAATCTCAATCGATTAATAATATATTTATTTTAAAAAATAAAAATATATGTAATTTTAAATTAATTAAAATTAACGTACGGAGCTGGAGCTGCTGTCGGATCTCTTAAGCTTCTCGATCAAGCTAGGCTTCTTCTCCTCCTCGACCTCTGCCACTTGCACTTTCTCCTCAAACTCAGAAGCAATCACTTCGTCCTCCGTCTCCTTTTTACCGAATCCGAACAGCCCTCTGTCTTGTGTCTCAACTGTTTCCTCGACGTGTGTTGGGGTCTGCTCTGTCTTGTGCTCGTCCGCCATTAATCACAACCACTTTGTTGAAAAAAATCGAAAACTTGATGAAATGGTGAGTGATAGATTGAAGATTTGAAGTGTGAGTTGCAGAGAAGTGTTGTGGTTTTATAGCAGAGGAAGAATTGTACGTACGCGGATGTAACACGATGAAGCTTAGAATCGAATAATTAAATTAAATATTTATTTAATTTGATTTTGTGGAGGTGTCCAATTGGAAGATGTTGTTACGTTACCGACCTGTGAGTTTAATATTTGATTATAACACCTTGCCACGTGGAGACGAGAGTGGAATGGTTATCGGGTCAACGAGTGCAAGTGGGTGACGATAGCGAATGGAAATGTGACACGTGGAAAGGAAATTGAATCTTGGATAGATTCCATTAAATGTGATAGTTTCGGATTTGTTGGATTAAAAAAATGGAAATTACAGTTGGGTGAATAGTAACTGAAATAACTACCAATCTACACTAGACTTCAACTACAAGTCTATTTGATGAAATTTATCACATCTCTTGTCTGCCGACATGAAATTGTATGTTTATAAAAATGTTTCAGCGACACAACCTCACTAGTTACAAATGTATATTGTACATATCTACGCATTTGAATAAATGGTGCCAAATAAAATTCAGTCTTACGAACAATATTTTACATAAAATTAAAATTATTTTGTAACATGGAGTTTAATTACAATGGAGTAATACAATGATTAAAAGTATTAAACGACATTATTTATATTATTTTATTTCAGTTGTATGGGATCTGGATACGCATGAGCAATGGGTCACAAGGACACCAACATGCTATGTAGTTTAGTTCGAGATGGGCATGTTTTGAGAGATTGTTAAATAAAAGGATGGTCGAGAGAAACACAAATATCTAATTAGTCTTTATCGAAGGGAACAATATTATGTAGTACTCCACATCCTAAAGAGATAGATGGTGCATGTCCATGTCGAGACATTGCACCTGCGATGCTTAATCAACACTTAACAAATGGTCGGCTTGAACATTTTTGTTTGTTCTTAGTATGATCAATATTCTATAATATCGTGTGCATAGATTCTCCACGTCGATTATGATGCGTGAACATGGTGTGACTGTTAGATTTTATTGAAAGATGACTTTGGCCCTTTACACGAATTTGAGCCGGCTGTCTGAGATCCCGTACGCACGAACAAGACTTGCAACACTTACCAATAAGCTGACGTAGAATACTAGTAGAATGTTTTTTTTGTCAGTTCCTACTGGTGCACTGCAATTCAAAGTCCTAGATGCATAAAAAAAGTCAAATGAATGGTGAATGCATGCATGTAGCATTACTCTTTCTGTGTTAGGGATAAATGTTTAGTATGATAAAGATGGTTGCCAAGTATGTTTTTCTTGTAAGGTCTGAATCGATATTCATGCAGGTGATGCGTAGTTCGGTGGAACTGTTGAAAAATCAACACTCTTGTAAGCAAATTCATGTCACAAATCGGATGGCTAATGGGTTTAATCTCATTGCTAAAGCTTCTTCATATGTTAGCATGTACAATACGCAATGCACCAATGTGCCTCGGATATAATACCTATGAGGGACAAGCTTGGTACTAACTGGTCATGGCTATATACAGGAAGCTCATTCACCTCAGGTGAACGTCTTGGTCGGCTTGTCTGAAATCATCTCTTCTATTTCAGGCTCATCAGTTGTTGGTGTTGTTCATCACGATCCACACCAGTTTCAACCTGAATCTTGTAGATTGCTTTGTCTTCTTCATCCTGACTCCTGAGTCTCACTAAATCTGGCGGCTCATCAACACCAATTTCTACTTCCACAAGCTTAGTCGATCAATCTCCTTGCTGGGCTCCTGAACATTATTAGTTGTAGATGTCTTCAAAGTACCATTGTTACTGGTGATTGGGATGATAGGTATAAAATCAGCATCCACTTCATATACTGCAAATTTTGGACCTTCATATGCAAACTGAAAGGGGTCAAACTCAACATTGGGAGCGAGAGACAGTTTAATTTTCTTCAAAGCGATCCGCCACGCCACAGGACCTAGACCAGCAGCAAACCGTGCTAAGCTAGCCGGATAACACATGATGTTCAGTTAATCCTACTACCTGTTTCCAAACATTTCACATGTTAAAAGAATCAGCAACATCAGTACACAAATGAATTGCATTCTGTAACTATACAAGTAAATGATAGCACGTACAGGCATAAGTCTTTTCGGTTCTTTTGTTAGCATATTCAATGCAGGCTCAGCACTTGTGACTGGCTGCCTGTAAGTATCTCGGCGAGTTTCATCAACAAAAACTGGTTTCTTTCCATATGGAGCCTTAAGAATGGACGCTGCATTAGAAAAGTGTTTTATACAATTAGCCTCGGCCACAAAGTATATTTATAAGCATTATAGTGTACACAAGATTAAAAGTACAACAATGTGGACAGGCATCATTATGGTGAATACAAGATTAAAAGTACAACCATGTGGAAAGGCGGTCACAGGTAAAAAAATCAATACCTGGAAATTCAGTGTTCCACTCTTGCAATCCTGCATTGGTACCATTGCACGAGGGGTCATCAGTTCCCATTTGCAGTGTTTCTTCAGTTGCAAACTTGATTGAACTTAGACCTTTCCTGAGGTTGTAGCTCTTAGAATTTTCTGAGACGGAACCAAGAGCTGCAGTACACAGAGATTCGGATTTTGGAAGCTGCGTTGCATCTTGCTCAGGGGACTTCTCGATAGTCTTAGGCGGTCTGCCTCTTCTAATTACTCGAGGCTGCGGTTCACCATCTTCGCCTTTTTGTCTCAAGTTCTCGAAGTCTCTTTTGGCCAGCTCTTGTATGGTCCTCGCCTGCATTGGAAGTCATTTTCATGTATATATATTCATGAACTTCATGTAAAAAAATAAAGACAAACTAAAGTCTGCTTAAGAGATACCTTCCGAAAATAAACAGTGCTAGGGAATTATACTGCATAGCATTACTGCATATCAAGAAAATATCCTCCTGCATGAATGGAAATATCAAGTTAATACGGTAAAAGCAATGAGTTGTGCTCAACCTGTCTATTAACTGAATCAGATAGTAGCATGCTACATGGAATACAAAACATTCGTGATATACGCTCGGCATGAACTGCAATTTCGTACAGTATTTAAAGCAGAATGATCATAGTACATAAAGTCAAATATTAGAAATCTCTTCTTTAACCTATCAAGTATCAACTCAAATTTAATCAGCAATGTCAGGCTTTGGGATAAAAACTGAACCATATTTCAGAACATTCGAGCAGTCTCACGTGATTTGTGGTGATGATGAGTGTGATACATGTACATGGAAGATGAATGCAATATTTAACGGTGGTTGAATCAAAACCAGGCCTACTCAAACTAAATACCCAGGCCTACTCAAACTAAATCCACCATACATTTGGTTGCACGAGGCACCCCCTATCTGCTGTTTATTTGAGCAATTTAGAGACTTAGTCTGTCATTTCATCTATACTGATAGTGAAGACAATGATATATCATTGTACTGAAACATCTAAGAATGATAAGAATGGTATTTAAGCAGCTGAACCTTCCCCAGAAACATGAAGAAGTACCTCAAATTGTTCCAAAGTCCGATATAATCCTCCGTCAAGCTTTTTTCTTACTGTAGAAAAATCCATAGGGTTCTCAATGATATCATGATAATCTGGGAGCTGCATTAATGAAAAGGAGCACCAAAGATGATCACAACAAAAAGAACAGCAGGCATATAAGCACACAATATCGAAGCCAATACACAAATTCTCAAAAATCACCTCTTCAGGATCAACTGGCTCGGAGAAAACACCATGAGTATCCTTCCTACAACAAAGTTAAAACACACAATCATTAACAAGTACTAAACATCATCCAACTCACATTTGAAGTTAAACTGAGGCAAGAAAAAAGAATACCCACTTTTGGAGCCTGTCAAGAATGAACAAAATGGTCTTCTTAGCTGGCATCGGTGTTGTAGGCCCATCTCCTTCTTCCAACACTGTCCACAGAAGCATCACTTAACTGAGCACACATATCTCATTTCAAATTCCACTAACATTTGACAGTGATATACACATATCACACCTCTACCTGCTCCATTAACTGCACTTGAAACATTTAAGCTCCTATCCTGCAAACAAAAAATTCACAATCACATTCAAATCATAACCCGTCACCTCCTCAGACAAACACCCCATAACAACAAAACCTTATTTCAGTCTTCAGGTCTTCAACCCAGGTATACACATGTAACTATGTAATCGCTACACCCACATATCGAAAACAACAACAACAAACAACGCAGCAGAAGACCTGGTCGCTAATTACACACAATTCTGATTAATCTGGCTGTAGAGAAACATCATGCTAAGAGTCTCACATTCAATAATAAGACCAACAAATCAACAATAAACAAATCAATGATACAAGTACAATTGATACTGCTGTACTAAAACTTTATCAAATCAAGAAATTGAAGAAACACATCTCAGCAAAATACACAACAGTGAACTGCTTTAACCCATTAACACACTCTAATTAAGATGTAGGTGTGAACAAAAAGTGGCCCAGGTGAAGTCAAACCCATCCAACTTTTTCCACACAATCCTAATCTAATCCAAACCCCTAAAACATCGCCACTACATCTGACAACTCACCACAACCATACTCTGACTCTGTCTATATATAAAACTCTTCATTCAAATAAATGCGCCATTTCTTCAACTCTCAATTTCTCACCACCAGATCTGAAAATCAAAATTTATGAAAAAGTTCAAGCGATTAAATCATCCGAAATTCACCTTCGCATCCGATCCACCACCGTCTCCGTTTCTATCCATTATTAACGTCGTCGATCTTGAAGGCGAAGCCTCCGTTGACGACTGTGCTACCGGCTGCGACTTCAGCCGCTGAACGAGCTTCTGCTTCTTCGTCTCCCGCTCGTCTTCATCATCATCGTATTCATCTTCATCATTGTACTCTAAAGCCGACCAGAGCCCGTCAAGAATCGGCTTCGGCCGAGTCGATCGGCGAATGCCGGAATCCGGGATTAGTGAATTAGGGGTTTTTGAATTGCGGATAGAGGTGTGGTGATTTTCGCTTCTATCATTTGAATTCGAAGTGGCTGAAGATGGAAGAGGTCGCGGCTTCTTCTTATTACTCGCCGCCATCGACGGCGTCGCGGCTGCCTTTACCATTGAACCGCTTTTTTTCTCTCTCCAAACACGGCCTTAGGATATACTTAGTTGGGTTTTATCACAGTGAGCCGCGTCTGTTTAGCCCAATGTGATCATTCGCTGGCCCAACTCGATCTCATGCACACTAACCATAGAGAACGGTGTCGTTTCATTAGGGGTATGCTTTTTAATTTGGGTAAATTTTAGAAAACCATCCCTATAATAGGAGTAATTACAGAAAACCACCCTTATAATACGTATTTACAGAAAACCACCTCTATAAATAGCTCCGTTAGCATTTCACCACCTCGTTACTATTCTGTTACTATTCTGTTACTATTCTGTTAGATAAATTATTAAAAAAACTAAACATATTATAATAATTTTAAATAATTTTATTTTTTAAAATAAAATAAATAAAATAAATTTCAGTATATTTAATTAAAATTCACAGTATTTAATTAAGAATCATTATGTATATTTAATAAGAAAAAATTTATAAAAAATTGAAAACCTTCAAATATTATACTTTTAATTTAAATAATAACATTATACTTAGAAAAAAAATCAAATATTATACTTATGAAATTATTAATATTAAAAATATATTCATCATTAGTTCATGAAATGATGTAATTAATGTGTTATTTCTTAAATCAAAATATTCAAATCATATGGTTTATGAAATTATATTATGTTTCATCAAATTAGTGTATTATTTCATAAATCATATAATATAAATATTTTGGTTCATGAAATAGTGTATTATGGTTCATGACTTTAAATTTGTTATATCCTGAAATAATATTTAATATCATTAATTCATGAAATATAATTTTAGGGTTTAGGGATTAAAATTAAAAGTCAATAGAGTATATAATATTAAAATAATTAATATACGATTACATGTTTTTTGATAGGGATTACATGTTTTTTCTTGATAGCGATTACATGTTTGAATAGATCCTATATTATGTTGCATAAATGATTCTTAAATTAAATGATTCTTAAATAAACCCTTCAATTTTTTATAAATTTTTTCTTATTAAATATACATAAATGATTCTTAAATTAAATACTGTGAATTTTAATTAAATATACTGAAATTTAATTTATTTATTTATTTTTTTAAAAAAATTTATTTAAATTTATTATAATATGTTTAGTTTTTTTAATAATTTATCTAACGGAATAGTAACGGGAGGTGGTGAAATGCTAACGGAGCTATTTATAGAGGTGGTTTTCTGTAAATACGTATTATAGGGGTGGTTTTCTGTAATTACCCCTATTATAGGAGTGGTTTTTTTGGAATTTACCCTTTTAATTTTTAACCACACTTTTTGCAATTATTACGTACGGTGAAGACGGTATGTGTATATTTTAGTAAATTATCGTTGATTTTGATTAGTGTAACAGTTCATATTGATAATCGTTCATTTACGACTCATGAATAGCACTAATACTTACAAATCCATTGGATCAATTTACATTTAGGATTAATGCAACACATTTTATCCTTTCACATACATTTGTGCACGTGACATACGCTGATAGGTTAAAAAAATTAAGTTGTTCGTTAACGAAGTGCACTCTTATTTGTAATTTTAGATACAAGCAGTTGGGACTTAAATGTGATCAGTTTAGGTTGAGCTGACAGCTGGTTATGTTCAGTTTAGGGTAAACTTTATGGAGGTTTTGTTCAGTTGAACAAATAGATAATCTCTTACATTTGATTGTCAGTTAAAACAAGCATAGTTGAAGAGAAGGATTCAATGAAAAGAAGTAAAAGGTCTTAGCACAGATGTTTGTGCAGAGATAGAAAATTTGAAGCATTGTAATAAGTCTAGGCTTCATAAACTTTGCATTCCTCATCAGCTGGATTTGTCTTGCAGAAATCCTCCAAAGGGTCTCCACTTCCAACAACAGGTGATCCAGGCCACTTTGCAGCTACCAAATGCGCCAAATCCACCACACGTTGGCTGTAAGATTTAAAGTTACAAAATTGTTAGGATAACAAAGATGTTACAAGTTCATGTGAGTTGATTTCTTTGTGTTTTGTTTGGAGTCTGTTCTCACCTGTAACCCCATTCATTGTCGTACCAGGCGACAACTTTAACCATATCATCACCCATGACCATCGTCAAAGATGAGTCGATAGTGGTGGAGACATCGGAGGAACGGAAGTCACATGAGACTAAAGGGATATCACAAACAGCTAAAATTCCATTCATTGGACCTTCAGCTGCCTTTCTGAAAGCTGCATTGACATCCTCAGCTGTTAGACCTTTCTTTGCTACGTTGATGACGAGATCAACAACTGATACATTAGGAGTAGGCACACGAAGGGCAATCCCATTCAGCTTTCCCTTTAGCTGTGGCAGCACCAAAGACACTGCCTTGGCTGCTCCAGTACTTGTTGGCACTATGTTTAGTGCTGCTGCTCTTGCTCTCCTTAAGTCCCTATGTGATGCATCCAAGAGCCTCTGCAATATGTAAGTTATATATATATAGTTGAAAGTTCCTTCGTTTTAAGTAGCTAAATTTCGATACTAAATCGTGTAAAAAGTACCTGATCACCAGTGTATGAATGAGTTGTTGTCATTGTTCCCTTGACAATCCCTGCCAGTTACATATCATAATCAAACTACACATCAATGATAATACTTCCATTTTGTGTCTATTTCTTTACGATGTAGAGCTTACCGAATTCTTCATCCAGGACTTTCGCGAATGGAGCTAGACAGTTGGTTGTGCAAGAGGCATTACTGTTGTAAAAAGGTACACTCTTAGAAATTCATACAGACAAGTTATTTTGCACATATTTGTGGATTGCTCAAAGATTTTGATTCAGTAGTTACTTGCCTGATAATGTCTGCAACTTCATGGGAGTAATCTTGTTCGTTAACACCAACAACGTAAGTTGGGATGTCAGCACCTTTAGCTGGAGCAGTGATGATCACCTTCTTGGCCCCGGCTTGAAGATGCTTTCCAGCACCTGGTCCATCAACAAAAACTCCTGTACCCTGGAAGAGGTGAGAGGTGACAGATTCTCAGGTATGTTTTAAAGCTTTTTGCTTAATATCTTTGCCGATGTAACTCGTACATTGTTTGATGTTAGTTTACCTCGATGACAATGTCAATGCCAAGTTCAGCCCATGGAAGCTTGAGTGGATCTCTGCTAGCCACAACCTGGATGATCTTTCCATCAACGCTGATATGTTCATTGTCCACTATTTTAACTTCTGCTTTGAATGTTCCCAACATTGAATCATACTTGAGCAAATGTGAAGCCTGTATCCATATCAAGATTGCATCAAGGTGCAGTTCATCAAGAAACTACTCATTAAATGATTTTGAATTTGCAGATGTTACTTACATTTTTTACACCTCCACTGTCATTGACAACCACAACCTCAAGAGGTGAGTCCTTGCGTCCATGCCAACACCTAAGAAAGTTCCTCCCGATTCTTCCGAATCCATTGATGGCCACCTTTAGTTTAGCTACTGTTTCGCCATTTGCCGGAGTTGCTACCATAGCCTGCTATCCGATCAGACAGGTTAGAACACATTACATTTAGAACCTATAATTCCTATGTCATTGCTATATGAGATGAATCAATGCTATAAAAATTTCATACCTTGGGAGTGAGTTGAGAAGCCACAACATCGAAGAATGACGACTCCACGGCATTTTGGCATATGTGACACACCCACTTGATCGCAGTCCAGAGAACTCTGTAACTTCTAACTTCTTTGAAAAGCATTGTGCAGGGAATGAGGCAGAGGTTTTAGAGGTGGTGGGGATCCATGTGTTAGTAGGAATTCTGGAAGAAGCCAGGGCTGCATGGGTGGCCATTGCTGCAACTTCTTTCTGCAGAGATGTTGGTACTTCTCAATGCACTGATAGTTGCTGCCTGTTTTATTATTTATGAATGTAGTAGATGATATAACACTGGCTCAGAGTGAAGTTTAGGATCGTGTGGTGAAGATATTGAATGGATTTAGAGATATGAGATAAGAGGATATCAGTGGATGTGCCTCATTGTCTTACTATACCACATATTCTCGTTTTCCTCAAATATCCTTTTTTCTGAATGAGTGTAACTCTTTAATGAAGTCTAGTTTTCACCTCATGTTAAAAATGACACCAATAACTTAATAGAAGATTTGTGAATCTACTTTATATCTGTTGATTGTCACGTATTCACATATTATGTGCAAAACATGTGCAATTCACATTTCTAATTAATGTATTCATGTAATCTCGTCCATTAATAAAATATTATTAACGATGCAAAATGAATTCACGAATGCACCAAAAACGATGATCCATCTGAGTAAATTATTAAATTAAGTATGTGATCTACATAAGGGTTGAGCCTTGGGTATTTTGGCACAACAAAGAGTAGAAAGCTTGATTAGTGTAGTTCCTTTGACACCTCTTTGTACATATGCATTTTGAAATTTAAGCTATTTGCATTTTTTATTGAAATTTAAGCTATTTGCATTTTTTAAATTAACTGTGTTTACATTTTGACTGACGTTTATGCACTCTTTGACTTTTTCAAAAAAAGACAAAATTGAAAAAACAAGATTTTTGAACTTTTGGATCAATCCAACGGTACTTCACCTGGGTGTCAGGTTCGTAAAGTCACCCCTGAATCGCAAATGAGCGCTCCTCATTCCCTTAATATGAAAATTACTAATGTGATTCAGCTCCATTTTGATTTCCAATCAAATGAGTAAGCGCTATTTAATTAGACCGGCTCAATTATCTAATTGAACCGGTTTCACTGGTTCTGATTTTGAATGGTGAAGAATAAGACAACAAGGCTTTATGACAGGTTGATGACGGTTACTAGACAGTTCTTCATCCAGCAGCAGTTCTCCGATCTTCGTCTCTTTGAGTTGTATTCGATCGGAATCTGATAGGGCGATGATCAATTCGAACTGGGTCTGATCAAAGACTTGAACTTTTTCTGAATTTTGATTTGATCTGGAAATGTGGGGAGCAAGTGGGAGAGGGGAATATGGAACGTGAGGACGTTTGTTGGGAATTCGTTAGGAGGTTTGCGAGGTGGGAGCAATTTGGCGTCGTGGGTCGTCGCTGGAACCTTAGCTTATTATCTCTGGGTCAAGCCTGCTCAAGACCTAAGGCGGCAACAGCAGGTGGTGGATTGTGTCATTTCTTTAGGTCTTGTAATTTATGTATTTAGATTTCATAAAATGGCTGATTGTCTAGGGTTGATGTTTGTCAGGAAAAGGCTGCACTGGCTGCAGCGGCAGCTGCATCGGATCCTTATAGATATGTTGAGAAAAGAAAACCAATACCTGATCTTCAGGTTTGTGATTTTGTCGAGTTTGAGAAAGGGCTTTTTTGAGAAAGCTGTGATATTTATCTATGTCACAATGGTTGGTTGTTTCAGGAAACAGGTCTGATATATGGAAACAAAAACAGGAGGAAGCCAGCTGAAGAAAAATAGTTTTGAATGACACCTATTAAGTTTAATAACGATATAAAGTGTCTGGTTTGCAAAACGTAGCTGATATTGTTTTATTTGAATAAAGATGAGGCTTGAGGTTGAAGTTTTCTCTTGAGACATCATAATTTTTGTTGGTTTGCCATATCTTAGAAAGGCGATTTCCTTCCTCAGATTTCAATACTAAAAGTTAATGTGAAAGCGATTGAATTACAATCTTGTACTACAGAAGAAATTGCTACAAACTGGCATATGGCCGTTGCTATCAAGTTCTAGACCGTGAGAATCCTAATTGGTTACTGACTGCCATTGAATACTACTAAGCTTGAGGGAAGCTGGTTTCAATACTGAAATAGAAGATGTCTTACTGTCAGTTTGTTGTTCACAGGCCAGACTTGTCCAGATCGTCAAAATAAGGGTGTTCCATGGCTTTCTTAGCAGATATACGCTGAGATGGTTCGTATCGCAGCATTTTCTGCAAAATAAACGAGCAAAAAGAAGGTACAAGCTGATAACTAATCCAGCAGAAAGATCATGTCTGTTTAGAGTTGAAGAAGAAATTGCAATTATCACTTACAGATAGCAAATCCAACCCCTGATCATCCAGATTCGGCACAGCAGAGGACAGCTTCTTAGGGCTCCATTGGGGGTATTCATGCCAGTTAAGCAGTTTGCTTACACCAGGCCACATTGACTCATTGGGTGTCCCCAACAGCCTGCAGATATCCATCAGATGATAAATTAACGTTATTGTCAATCCCGCTAAAGCACTAGTTAAGCATATTTCTGTTGGAATATCGATATACCTAAAAATATGTAGAAGCTGCTGCAATTCAGAATCTCCAGGAAAGAGTGGCTGCTTAGTGACCAGTTCAGCAAAGATACACGCAACAGACCACATATCAACAGCAGTTGAATAATGTGTTGCGCCAAGCATCACTTCAGGTGCTCTATACCATAGAGTCAATATCTGCACCCAATAAAAATCACAAAATCAACCTTTCAGCAGCCTCCAAACCTAAATTTTTTAAGAAATTGTACATACCTCATGAGTATACTTCTTGATAGGAAGTGTAAAGGCTCTAGCCAATCCAAGATCAGCAATTTTCAGCATCATCGTCTTGCAGTCCATCAGTAGATTATGAGGTTTCAAGTCCCTATGCAGCACGCCATGAGAGTGGCAGAAGTTGACTCCTTTGCACAGTTGGTACATCAAGCTCTGCATTAAAAAATCAAACCATAAGGAACAAACGACATTGTGGATAAATCAAAATATCACAACCTAATTTGAACAATATGATGGGCAAACCTTGACATTTTGGGAAGGAATAGGCAGGGGATTAGCGCGAAAGCTTCGGATGAACTTCTTTAAATCAGTTTCCATGTACTCAAAGACCAGGTAGAGAACTGTCTTCCCTTCTTTATTCTGACCTTGTTTCACATCTATAAGCCTGAAAATCAAATTTCCAACAAACCCTAATTCTCAAATTTCAACCTTCATTTAATACACAAGATCATACCTTTGACACATCCATCAAACAAAATCAAGACTTTAAGCAGATGCTAAATCAATGAATCTTTCATAAACCCTAAATCTAAGATTCAAATCCACCCCAAAATGAGACTAACAACTAACGTAACAAAGAAGTGAAATTTATGGTACCTGACGACGTGGGGGTCTCTGGAGAGCATTTGAAGGAGAGAAATTTCACGAAGGGTAGTGGGAGGAACACCTTCATCATCCTCATGAAGCTTTGTCTTCTTTAAAGCTACGATCTTTCCAGTAGCTTTCTCTCTTGCTTTGTAAACTTTACCATACGTTCCTTCACCAACTTTCTCTAATTTCTCAAACGCATCCATCGCCGACATCCCCACTTTCTCCATTTTGGATTGAGAATTGAGCAATTAGGGTTTCTGCTGCAAAATTGGGAATTTTTGTAGTTGAAAGATTTAGAGCCGTTGGGATGATTAAGAAGGATGTTCTGCTGGCCAACAGTTGGTTTTCAAATCCTCAAACTTAACTGGGCCTGGCCCAACAAGATATAAACGGTCAACGGCCCATATTAAGTCAATTGGTCACATAGAGTAGTAAAATATACACCGCTCACCAATTTTTAAAGTGCGCGATACTAAAATAACAAATTATAAGGTAAAGTTTACGAGAAATAAATAATATTCGAAAGACTTAATTTTAAATATTAAATTAAAATAATTTAACGATCGAGAATAAATTGATTTTTAATTAAAAATTAATTAAATCTCAATCGTTAGATAAATCAAAATCAATAGGTGGGATGATGTCTTCTTGTTTCACAAAATTTTATTGTCTCTCTTGATCCTAACTCTACATGATATTTCTTTCCTCAAATGTTTTGACATGAAAATTTAATCTTTTATGACATGAACATTTAAAGATGTTCCTGGAAAATGAAATAAAAAATTAATTTACTCGAAATTTGAAAATATTTAATTTTTTCACGTGGCATATTCGAGAAACACAACGTTAAATCTTGAATTCGTCAGTATCCAAAACTTTATATAAATAAGTGTTGTATAATCGATCGGTTACTTGTCATCTAAAATATAAAACATGAACCTTAAAATCAAAATATTGATTGTTTTTCTATGCTTTGTGAGCTCTTCATGTAAGCCTATTATTTACAATCATTTTAAAATTCGCATCAAATCAATCTATAACCAGCTATACATACCATTTAAGTATTTTCATATCGATTTTAAACTAATTTTGAATATTTTACAGTTTCTATTCAGGACGCTAAACCAATGTTTTGTAAAAAAGTTCATCACAAAAAACATTGGTATAATCTACGACATAAAATTAATTTTGATGACAGTTTTGATAACAAAGTTCATACGAATGCCGATGATCCTAGCACATTTCCGCCACGAATATGTTATGTCTTAAATACAAGATACCATAATAGAAATTTTCGTTGCTACCCTGAAACTTGCCAAACCTCGTGCAGAGAACAAGAATATGTCACCGGCATTTGCTTGGAAAGGAATGAAGGTTTGAAATGTTATTGCCCGATAGTCATAAAATTTAGTGAATAGATAGACTATGAATGGAGCTTCATGCTAATATCATTTATTCTTTTTAATTCATGAATAACAATGATTTTTAATAAAATAATGTATTTTAAAAATATTAAAGCTTAACTATTTGTGTAATGTCAACGGATTTTTCCGATGATAGTCTGTTGTTTTATGGCTGCAAATTTTAAAAAAAATCTGTTGAAAATTGTTTCATTTGCGACAGATACTTCCGTTGGTTGTATCGTTTTAAAATTATATTAGACTTTTACTAAAATCAACGTACAAACTATTTATTTAAATTTGTTGGTAAATGTTTTCAATGAATAATTGCATATATGCCCTTTTCAATAAAAAATGATTTGAAAATTAAATACAATGTTTTTTCATTGATTATGTATCATGAAAATATGTAAAATTATTTTGAGTACCAACATTTTATCCGTGTATTAATGTTCGTTGATTTTAATAGAATTCGTAAGAAAACTACTAATACTAGTAATTCTGCACAAATTAAATTGTACACTAATAATGTAAGAGTGTTATTGGTAAATGGAGTTGGTTACGAAGGGTATAAATGGAATAAGATTTTTGGCTTCAAAAGAAAATCGTCAATAAAGATCCTTGTATTTTAAATATAGTAGAGATGCCCTTTACTTATGGAAAATAATATAGTCAGTAAATATAATTCTTTAGTAAATTACATTAAAATTATTTTTTATCATTATAATTATTATGCCCTCAACTTATTTACAACCATGAATTTGTAAATTTTGATTTTGTTAGTTTCAAGAATATCTTATTCTCTTCAACTGTAAAATATTATTTCTAATATATGCTCGCAATTTATCATTTTAAGCCATATTTTAGTGTGATTCATTTTTGGTAGTTTGCATTGGATAGTATTTTATGTTACATAACTAATTAGAAGTAACTATATAATTACATGCATTTAGGCTGCATCTTTAGTCACTCTTGGCTGCTTGCTGCAATAATTAAAACGAACAATCATGCACTGGTAGGGTCTGATCTCATGCAGCCCTCAGGAACATCGCCAGCATTATTAAGCAATTTATCACTCGCTTCGCCTCATCCCCACTACTTGTCTACTGTCTAGTAGCTGACCTTTGATTTAGGCCACTCAACCACGCTGATATGTCCATTATTAAGCACCAGCCGCCCTCTTTTTGTTCTCAGTCTTAATTTCCATTTGAGTGTTGATACTAAAATGACTATATTTTGCACACTACTGGTCAAAGTATGTTAACTGAAGCTCAATCATATTTTGTCGAGAGAGTAAAGATCAGGGGAGACATTAAATAGTTGTGAGACAGAATGATTTAATCATAGTCATTGATTTGATTAATTTAATGTTTGAAATTAAATTGATTTTTAATAAAAATTGGGTGGTTGGATTTGTCAAATACACAGACGGTTGGAGTGACGATTATTTTTAATTTAATCATTATCCGCTAAACTATTAGTAATCAATGATTGTGATTGTGTCTCAGGTCTCGCGAAAAGATATTCCACCTCTTTAGTCGACAAATCGCGATAATTGAATTAGTACTATAGCTCTTTAGTCGACAAATGGCGATAATTGAATTAGTACTATAGCTCGTGACTATTAAGATGATTAAGCATTATGCATGCATCCATGCAAAAGTGATAGTAGCTATAAATATGACCCAATGAGCAACTCTTTTAAGCAGACACTCAGCTACAAGCCACTTCTTCAATACTCTAAGATGGCATTTCATCAGCTTGCTACTCTTGTTGCTGCTCTCTGTGTAAGTGTTCCTCAAAAGTGTTCCTCAAAAGTAATATCTTCTCAAATCTTTTGCTGATATACCTTATATCTGTCTTGTTTGATGTTTATTGCAGTTAGCATTTGCTGCTGCTCAAGCGGCTTTACCTGGAGAGGTTTACTGGAACTCGGCTCTCCCCAACACTACAATGCCTAGAGCTATTTCTAATGTTTTGCTACAAGGTTAGCCTGGTTTATTCTTCTTAGGAATTTGTCTTATCCCTAACGCATTTTATAAATATCTAAATTTATTGGACTTATATATAGCTTAATTTTGTTGATACGTACAGACAACAAAGATGGAAAAAAAGTAAATCCAGTAGTGCCAGTAGTCCCCATCAAGGGAGGAACAAGAAGGCATTACACAGTTGAAAATCAAGAAGATGAAGTGGTAGTTCCTGACTTGCGTCGCAGTGGTTATAAAAGGAAGGGGTATACTCTAAACACAGAAGAAAATAACGAAGTAGTACCAGACCTCCGCCGCAGTGGCTACAAAAGAAAGGGGTATACTCTAAGCACAGAAGAAAATAACGAAGTAGTACCAGACCTCCGCCGCAGTGGCTACAAAAGGAAGGGGTATACTCTAAGCACAGAAGAAAATAACGAAGTAGTACCAGACCTCCGCCGTAGTGGCTACAAAAGGAAGGGTATACTCTAGGCACAGAAGAAAAATAACGAAGTAGTACCAGACCTCCGCCGCAGTGGCTACAAAAGGAAAGGGTATACTCTAGGCACAGAAGAAAATACAAAGTAGTACCAGACCTCCGCCGTAGTGGCTACAAAAGAAAGGGGTATACTCTAAGCACAGAGAAAATAACGAAGTAGTACCAGACCTCCGCCGCAGTGGCTACAAAAGGAAGGGGTATACTCTAAGCACAGAAGAAAATAACGAAGTAGTACCAGACCTCCGCCGCAGTGGCTACAAAAGGAAGGGGTATACTAAAAGCACAGAAGAAAATAACGAAGTAGTACCAGACCTCGCCGCAGTGGCTACAAAAGGAAGGGGTATACTCTAAGCACAGAAGAAAATAACGTAGTACCAGACCTCCGCCGCAGTGGCTACAAAAGAAAGGGGTATACTCTAAGCACAGAAGAAAATAACGAAGTAGTACCAGACCTCCGCCGCAGTGGCTACAAAAGGAAAGGGTATACTCTAACACAGAAGAAAATAACGAAGTAACGCCAGACCTACGCCGCAGTGGCTACAAAAGGAAGGGATATGGATCACATGGACTCGCCTCTAACAAGAACCAAGTCTTGGTAAATCCACCATCAGCTCCCTGGTTCTTGGAGAAAGACTTGTACCAAGGAAAACAAATGGAAATGGAAATTGCAAGGCCGGAGAGTGATGGCTACCATTTTATACCTCGACAAGTTGCTGACTCAATCCCATTTTCATCAGCCAAGTTTTCAACAATACTTGACAAACTCTTCATTAAACCCGAATCTCCCAAAGCTGAAGTGATGAAATTAACAATTAAAGAATGTGAATTACCAGCTGAAGAAGGTGAAGTCAAGACTTGTGCAACTTCACTGGAGTCCATGATCGACTTCTCAATCCAACATTTAGGAAAACACATCCAAGCAGTTTCCACAGAAGCTGAGAAAACCACTAAGCTTCAAAAATTCACAATCCTGAAAGGCATAAAGCAAATTGGACAAAGTGAGGCAGTGGCTTGTCACAAGCAGAACTACCCATATGCTGTATTTTACTGCCATGACGTTAGAGGTGCAAGAACATACGAGGTACCTTTCATTGGATCTAGTGGAACCAAAGTCAAGGCTGTTGGAATATGCCACACAAATACCACTATATGGAACCCTGAGCATGATGCTTTCAAAATCCTCAAAGTTAAGCCAGGAGGGGAGCCTATATGCCATTTCCTCCCAGAGTACAATGTTCTCTGGACTACTAAATGAGAACATCGGATCCAACAACAGCACTCAACCCTCTACGAATAACAAAACAGAATCTCTGTTTTGGTGTCTTGTTATTAGTACCACTTAATAAGAGTGTGGTTTGTTGGTAATCTTACCAAAGTTAATAAAGAGTGGTTTGTTGGTAATCTTTGGTGCAAAATAACTCAAGCTCACATTATTGCTAAAAGTATTTTCTAGCTAAGTGCATCAAAAATATGCTAAGTTTCAAGTCCAACTTCTTCATTCGTAGATGGTGCTAAGCATGAGTCGAAATGATCGAACGGCCAGCTTAGCTCGTTTGGACGAATACCTCTGCAACTTCCTAATAGACCCTGACCTGACGTAAGTCTCAGAAGAAGCAACCTTTTTATCATCTCCTAGAGCCTTTCTTGGAAATGGAGTGATGGTTTCTTGCACTCTTTTAATCTCTAAATGGGTATCGGAGACTGGAGAAATACGCGCTTTTTTGTGCTTTCCGGCCTGCTTCTGTAGTGCAACACTAGCTTTCACAGCCAGTGCAGCCATGTCCGTTGCGGAGATTCGGTACTGGAGTCTTGAGGTAGGGATAAGGAAGTAGATTTGGTAAGGTTGGAGGTCATCGTTTGTGTTCATGGCAGGGATGTACTCGTTGTAGCAAAGTGAGTCAGAGTTGCATAGAACAAAGTCAAAGGTGGAACTTGTCTGGTCAACGTGAGGGTTTGTTCTTTAGTTAGTGTTTGGAACATGTTTAGGACTTGGAGGACGTTGATGGGTGTTGGAAAGTCTCTTAGCTCACCGTTGACCGTATGACCGTGGCGGTGGTGGTCTCTGGCTGAGCTGATGATGAGTAATTTGACAAACAACTTCCCATTAAAATGACCGATTGAGTTTGTAAAGAGGCGTTGTGTTAGTTGGTTTGAAGAGTTTGTGAAGTAACAAAATGTGAAAATAAGAATGGAATAAATAGAGAGATTTTGTGTCATGGAGGTGATAAGCTTTGACTTTTTGATGAAGGTGCAGTGCAGTAAGAGATCCGGAGTATGAGAATGGGGTCAACGGAATGGGGTCAACGGAATGGGTAGAAAATATCAGGTAGAAAATACTCCCAAAAATTACATATTGATTTGAGTTATATTAGACAAGACAAGTCAATATTTCGATTTTTGAACAGTATTTATAAATAATTACACGTAATACTTCGATATTGATTTTGAATAATATTTATAAATAATTACACGTAATACTTCTATTGATTTTGAACAGTTTTAATTGTACTCAACTTTTAAAAAAAGAGGTGAAATTATTGACTAGTCCTTGAAAGACAATTATAAGGTCAAAGAACATCTCATCCTTTTGACATTGTATAATTTTAGACAACCAAAGATGGTGAAGACTGGAAGTTCACAAGCTGGCAAGCTGCAATATTAGAGTTGAAACTCTCTTGGTTTCTTGGAGTTTATAAACTGGCTTTTCATGCAACAGTGGCCCAAATCAACTGCTGCTTGATCAAGTAGATAAATATTCAACAATTTGAGGTTTGAAATTTGAATGGGCACATCAGACGACATCAATGTCCATTTCATTGAAACACCATCTAAGTAGGAATGCATATATTTCACCCGGATCGACCCGGACCGGAATTTTCCGGGTCGCATCAAGACCGGACCAGGATCGGGTCAGTCGTTGGACCATATATTATGGAAAGCAGCTCCATGCATGTATCCATGCATCCATTCTCAATCATGTAGTAGGAAAGCCCAATTGGACAATTTTAAAGTGAACTTTCAATGGATTTGTTCACACTTTCAAAAATTGAAACTCCGCAAAGCTCAACCATGGTACAGCTAAAATTGTGGAACGACGTCGTTTAATATAAGATACATACCAAACTGGCTAGCCATCTCCTACAAGTACGAAGAGCACAACTTACTCTTATGGCTGATGATCGATCCCATATTCCATCTAGGCCGGTGGAAGAAATGGACTCATGAGTCAGCAGACAACGTACACTTCCCTCTATGCCCTGCTAACTACAAAAATGAATCACATATACAAACCCTAAGCAACAAACAGTGCTTTATATTAATGAATGGATCCATCCATTCCATCGAGCATTAAAACAATAGTAGTGGACAAACTCTAACATGGACTGATGGACATGAAACGTAAGAGATCTGTCGAATCTGGTGCCGTACATGTGTCAAGTTAATCAAAATTTAGATGGGTTTTTAGGTTATCGAATTTGATTAGGCCACCACAGCTTAGGTTTGATGTGTACTCGAGCGTGTTAGAATTTGCCAAGTGTTGCTTGAGTTGATATGTTCCTTGTCATATGTGGGGAGTTGACAAATGTGGGATCCATAAAAATGAATGATACTGTATATCACTCATATTGCATTTTCGGTTCGATAATAATAAAAAGACAAAAAGGCCCTCAAACCCATGACAAAAAGGTATGAAAATGGGCGGACAGAATTCACCCGAATGGAGCAATTTGAACAAAAAGGGTAAGTTGTGAATATGATCTTAATCAAAGACTGAGAGTTGCAATGCAATGCGATGCAATGCAACTGAGAGATGAGTGGGTCAACATGCACATCAAGATCAAATAACAATGTCATTATCATGCTCAATTCATTCACATCTCCATTCTCCATTAATTCCAATTTCTTAGACCATACTTTTACACCACATTCATTCACTCACTTTCATTCCATTTTTATAATCCATACCCACATTTTACAACTAGCTTTTAGGTACAAAGAGTGTTTAGCATTATCACAACACTTAACAATGGATGATCATCACCATACCCCTACCTCTCAAACTACACTGTCCCACCAAAACAACCACCATCACCGCCGCAACGAGGCTGACGAAGACGAGACACTAATAAGAGAAGTCCACGCCTTGCAACCACCACCACCTCCACCATCAAACACTGCCACTCATAGACAACCATGGGAGACAAGTAGCCATGGATCGTCATCAAACTCCATGTCCATGACTAGTGACAATTTTACCACCATAAGTCGCGAGTTTAACGCTCTAGTAGTGGCCGGCTCTGCCATCCGACACAACCCAACAGCCCCTGATCATGATCATCAAAATAGTAACAACAATAGCATGATGCTTGCAATGATTGGAGAAGGAAGAGATGAGGTTCCTGATCATGAAACTAATCCTCTAGCTATAGTTCATCAACAGGCCTTAAATAGTCAACTTACACATACACCACCTTCGGCTTCACCGGGGCGAATAGTGGCCGTTGGGCCATCGAGTTCTCGATGCACCATGGCGATATATCGGTGCAGAGAGTGAAAAAGGAGGAAGTTGAGTCCAAGATCACTGCGTGGCAGAATGCTAAGGTTGCCAAGATTAATAACAGGTTCAAGCGTGAAGATGCTGTAATTGGTGGTTGGGAGAATGCTCAAGTTGAAAGGGCATCTGCTTCCATGAAAAAAGTTGAGGTGAGTACTTATGGTTAAATCAGTTATTTTTCAGTTGAACACAAAAGACACCGTTTAAGGTTGTCTGAAATCTTGTCTAAAATTTTATGCTGAGTGAATTCTATTTGTGATGAGTTGGGATAAGTAGTAATTATTATTTGCAATGAAGCTTGATTGGATTTAAATGGTGTAGAGGAAACTAGAAGAGAAGCGGGCGAGGGCGTTGGAGAAGATGCAGAACGAGGTCGCCCAGGCTAGGAGGAAGGCAGAGGAGAAAAGAGCGTCGGCAGAGGCGAAAAGGGGTACCAAAGTAGCTAAGGTTTATGAAGTCTGCAACTTGTTAAGAGCTGTTGGAAGAGCTCCTTCCAAGAGGTCTTTCTTTTAAACAAGGAAGAAGAAATGTACTGAAAACTTTTCTCAAAAACAGTTGTAGTGAACTTAAGCTCCTTCCAAGAGGTTTATGAGAAACTGTGTTTTACCAATTACAAGATTGACCGAAAACGATAAACTTTTTTACAGTGGAACACTAGAAAACATCATCAGAAGTGTACATAACATTATCTGGATTAAGAGAAATGAAAAAATATTGAAAATTAAAATTACTTTGGAAAAAAATTAAGAAGAAAGAAATCTCTAAATAGAGCTAGCAAACATTTGCGGAAAAATTAGCTATATCTTTTTCAGATGAAACTTGCTAACGGTTCCTTGCTGTGTAGCGCTTGAATACTGACTGTCAGGTTAAAAGAGTTTTATTTCAGTTGACAATTCTAATTATGCTCTTAAGACACTGATCGAAACGATTGGATAACTTACATGTTCATTTCGCGCACTCTTTTCCTTATATAGTATTTCCAATTCCCAGGCTCTGCTTTTAGTGTGTTGTAGCTCTTTGTAGGATGATTCAGTCTTCCTGGAAACACAAAATTAGAAAGTCACTTGATGTTAAACAGTGAATACATTCTGTAGATTATTCGAATTCCTTATGTTATAATGGAAAAATAATCTAGAAATCAGCCAAGCCAAAGAAAATATCACGAACCTGTATCCACCATCAAGATATACATGATTGTTTGATGACAGATTTCCGCCAAGTGAGTGGAGCATTGCATTTAGCGTTTCGACTTTCTGTCCATTGACAAAACAAGATACTTGTAATTAAAAGACTAACAATATGTTTTTTGTACAACACAGTGAATTAAAAACAATCACCTTCTTCTCACGGTGTACAAGTTTCACATCTGATGTGTTCTTAATCGATTTCTGCCCTTTGCCAGTGTGCCAGTTCACCTGAGTCCTGTACCACACAGATACACTCACCTCGAAAGAAGAATAAAAGAGGGGTCAGCCATTATTAGGGTAGAGAACATACTTGAGCTGCTGGTGAACTGATCCTTGTTGAGTTTTCGTCTTTTTGGCATTGTAGTTGTAGCGGAACGCATCAGAATCCCTGAGAAGCAGTGAATAAAATAATTTTGACAAATAATAATAATTGTGACAACCTATATCAAAATTATTATTTTTTGAGAAATTACTTGGGTTGGTGAACTCCGTCACGCAATTTGGAATTGATCATCTTGAAGTTAAACTCATCCGGGTTTCTAAACTCTGCTTTCAGTTTGAGTCTCTGTACATATTACTAGAATATATTCAGAATTCATCAAAACTCTGCTTTCAGATTGTGTTGATAAGAAATTAAAATCTATTACGTACTCGTAAAGCTTCCTTCTTTCTGTTATAAGCCTTTGATCGGAGGACATAATCTCTGTGCTTTTCAAGAAATCCATACTTTTTCCTCGAATCCCTAAATACGAAAAACACCACAACACAATCCATTTTTTCAAATATTATTTACAACATGTAACTTACGGTTGTCCTCGCTCCTTGTAAGATCGCCTACAGAAACGTCCCATTGAGATGATCCTCGTATTTGGTTAATTAGGGTTTCTTTTCTTCCCTTGAAAATCATTATTTATATAGGTACATAGTTCAGAATATTCTAATTATTTTTATCTATTTATATTTTAAAAGTTACTAAAAATATATGTCAATGTGGAACCACTTTACCCATCCTGCTGGTCTCTCATAAAAAAATTTCTTCAGAAAAGGGCGATTTTTATCAGCAAAAAAGGAGAGCAACTGACACGCAAACAACCAAATCAAGAAACCAAGCATACACCTCCACACAACAAGGCAACAGAACAGACAAAAGGATCCTGCCTAATACTCAAGACACAACAAACCCAAATGATTAGAACTCATCACAGCTTCACTTGGATCTGCCGGATGTTAATTTTCATTTGCAGCATTATTCCACTTTGTAACTGATGTTTTCATAATCCTGTGTTGAACCTAACCTAAATGACTCGTAATTTAACTGTATATTTTTATAAAGATCATTCAGAAAATACACAAATTAATAAGTATCAGAAGAAATGGATAATGAGATCAGATATATGGCAAAGATATAGTAAGAATACTGAGGATATGGCAATGATATAGTATGAGATCAGAAACTAGTATACTATTCCTTGTTACAAAGCTCATCATCAACTATTAAATGCAGTTACTTGTGGCTGTCCTTACTAGCATTCCTTGTAACAAAGCTCGCTCGTCAACTATTGTAAGCAGTTACTTGTGGCAGTCCTATTATATTCTCCTAGTTTTAGAAAATTTTCTAGTACCTGTTACAAGGCTCAACAAGTTTTGTATGGTGTTTCCATCATGCATGATGGATATTGAGTGCATAACTGTAGCCCCGCTCTTTCCCCTTTCTTTGCCTTTTCTGACTCAGTTCAGCATATGATGCCTTCAAATCTTTGATGCGGCATTTCAGAGCATTTATTTCTTCGTTAATCACATCAATATTCCTGCAAACAATAAGTAATATAAGAAACTAGGCAAGAGTTTTGATGGATTGGGGTTCTTAGTTCTTACCTTTGGAGGTTGGGAGGCAGCTCATCAAGTTTTCTCTCTTTTTTCCCAAACCGAATATGTTTGCTTGATGGCGTTTTATAACGAAGGTGAAGAGTTAAAGTTAACTCTTCAACTTTCTGAAATAATTGGTATGCGTTAATGATGCATGATTTTCTTGTAAATATAACTTTGAATTTAATCATGTATAAATTACCTTAATCTTTTTCTTTAGCTCCCACCGGATCTCATGAAGACTATAGCCTGCATTCGGAATCAGCCTTGTTTTCTTTTCAGTACAGTTTACTTTTTTATCATGCTAAATCGGAATGCATCTGGGTTTTCAATTTCCACCTTGTATTTCCTGAATACAGAATTTGGATTATAATTTTTCAAACAGAACACATCAGCAATATATCATAAACGAAGTTAACTAGGCATCCAGTTTCATTGAACATTACAAAAAGAATAAGAACTACCAGCAATCTTACTTGTTGCTTTTAGATTTTTGATATCTTCTTTTCTTTTTCTGCGAAGCAGCATCTTGATCTCCAGATTTTGTCCTTTTTTCATCTGAAATTGAGACAATCAGTACTCAAGTCGTAAACCAACGCACAGCTCGAAAATGGTTATGACAAACATCGGATTATATTTTCTTCACTAAACTGTAACAATGTGATACGTGCTTAAATGGTGATTCGACTGATGGTGCTTGAAGTATGAGGGTTTAATTGCAATAATAAACTATTTTAGGTATCATTTTACAAAGTAATTTCATGTAAACCTTAGTATAAAAGTCTTCTATGTAATTGAGAAAGACAATCAATGAAGAATGAAACCCTAATTTCTGCTCAACTATCTGCCTCCTCTCCTAACTTCAATCTGATTCTCATCCCCTTCATTGGCCCTTGTTTATCCGATACGAACTATCACGTTTGTATCACAATGATCCTTCTTCCCTGAACCAAAAGATCAGATTAAACAAGAAACAATCCGGCAAAACAATCTTTAAACACAGCAGAGATCAGATTTCAAAAATAAACAAACACTAATTTCGCAACAGAAAATACCAAATCCGATCAGTACCAAGAGAAACAGAACTCGACATGGTCGAATCGCACTCAAAGATTCGTCGCCGAAGGTAACACTTAGAAGAAGAAGAAAAGCGTCTCGTTTGAGGGAAATACAACACGCCTCGGAGTAGCCGGAGATGAGTTTTCCGGCCAAGCTCAGCCACGACACACTCAACCACCAAAAGCGTTGTTCCTGCTCGCAGATGACCTTCAAATCGGTCGAGATCGTCAAACAAAGCTCTGGAATCGCACACGAGTCAAGAAGCTCCAAGAACGCTTCTCGATTCTTCGATTTTAGAATTAGGGTTCTTCAAATTTGGAATGGCGCCTTTGAGCTCGATTTTGGCTATAAATTCCAACGGCAAAACGACGTCGCCTCCACCAAAACTCAAACGCAGAAGCTAAGTTTGCTAGGAATATGCTGCGTTTTAACTAGGGATGCACAAAAATGATCAAACTCGGACCGGATCGGATTTTTCCGGGTCGGACCAAGACCGGACCAGAATATTTCGGGTCGGATCGGTCTTCGGATCGTGAGTTTTAGAAATTTCCGGGTCACGACCCGGATCGGGACCGAATTTTTATTTAAAATTACACTAAAATGATCCAGGTCGACCCGGACCGGACCGGGACCGGACCGGAATTTCACTGATAGGATCGGGTCGGTCTTCGGGTTACCCATTCAATAAAACTCGGATCATCAGGTCAAACCGGACCGGATCCATCCAGGTCGGATCGGTCCGAGTCAACCCGGATATACATCCCTAGTTTAAAAGTTCAAATGGACTATGCCAATGAACATTCTCTTTAACTAAGCTATGGAAAAATCATCTTATTTGGCAGGTTATAAGTAAATTTCTATATTAATAGGGATATTTTTAGAAATAAGATGTGGTTTCAAAGATAACCGTTAATAGGCCCTTTTGCGCTTTATATGCAGAATAGATATTCATGTTTAATTTTTCTCTATTTGGATTGGCTTGGCTTTTTTTCGCATCATCATTGCACATGTCATGTGCAATTCATTTGTCTCATTAATGTATTTACACAATCTTGTACATTGATGAAATGCAATCAACAGATTTAAAGTGTGATTCACGAATCCAGCTAAAAAGATGTATTTACATGAGTAAATCTCTGGTTATTCATATCATAGATGGTTATGAAATGAAAATGTAATTATAATTTATGATAAGTAGAATTTAGTTATTCAAAGGAAATCTCCTTGCCAACGTATTTAATTTTTATGTGAGTTATTCAAAGAAAATATCGTTCACCTTTTTAAGTCATGTGAAAATTGAGCTAATTTTTTCTATAAATACAAACATATGGTTATAAGTAATTACTGGTCACACATAAATACAAAGCATGAAAATTAAAAGTAATTGGATTTCTAATTTTTCTTTGCTTGGTGATCTTTTCAAGTGAGTATAAAATTCAAATTCTACTTAATTTTTATTGGTATAAAAATTTCATCAAATCCGTATATATACAAATAGTGAATTCAATTTATCTGATCTAAATTAACATTTTTACAGTTCATATGAAGGATATTGTAGCAATCTTATGTGAAAAAATCGATGACAAAAGAAATTGGCATTTTCAACGACATAACGTTAATGTCGATAGCGTACTCGACAACGAGGTTGACATAAATATGGATGCGATCGAAATCCCTAGTAAATCTGTTAGAAAATATTGTTATGTATCAAACAGAAATTACAATGACTTGCCTCTTAATTGTGAAAAAAATTTTATGCAAGGAGTCATGTATTAGTTTTAACTATATCACTGGCGTTTGCAGATTTCCGAAGAGAAATAAAAAGTATAAGAAATGTTATTGCAAGAAATTTAAGGAATAATTGCATTTACTGTTTTATTTTTAAATTTTCAAATTAATAAAATCAGTTTGTTGTCAATTGACACACTTTAAGACATTTTCTCGAAGACATGTATTTATTTTTTTGATTTTGTGACATGTCCATTAATTTTTTTCGATAGCAGACATGTCCATTAATTTAGACATGCTAATAGATAAAAGTATACTAGTAATTTTTGCACAGAACCTGTGCTATTAAAAAAACTTGTTTATGATTTTTTTAAATAGAAGAGTATATAAAATAAATCATTTAAAAATTAAATCAGGTGCATACATTTTAATTAAAGTTATAAATAATATATTTATGAAATAAAGTAATTAATAATAGTATTAGAGATAATATTGAAAAGTGAAATGTGATTACAAAAATAACCGTTAATAGCATTCTTTGTGTTTTATATATAGTATAAATAGATATACACTGCCAAGAAATTAAATATACTCGAATTTTGTGCATTATAGATTTTTCACATGTCTATTGAAAAACACACTTATAACATTCTCTAAATAAGTATCATATAATTCATATTACTTGTCACATTCAATACAAAGCATGAAGACAGAAAGTGTTGGATTTTTTGTTTCTATTTGCTTGGTGAGCTTCTCATGTGAGTATATAAAAATCACATTTTACATCTATTTTATTGGTATAAAAATTGGCAAAATTGCACACAGTAATTGGGCATTTTTATATCAATTTTATACAGTTGCTAATAAGGATGATGTAGCATTTTCTTGTAAGAAGAATTTTTATTATCAAAGACATAATGTCAATATTGATAATTTACTTGATGACAAGGTTCATACAATTATGGATGACGATTTCCTAAACATTGTCATGAGCTAAATTTAAAATATATCATTTACTACATTTTAAATGAGATGTTGAGACTTCATATTTTGAAGCATATTGATCGAATGCATTGATGGGTGTCAAGATTTAATGATTTTTGATTCGATGTTTAAGCTTTTAGTTATATAGTGTGAGTGATTTCGATAAAATTGAACTCTTGAAAATCGACAAAAAAGAACTTTACATATATTGACTTACATTCATTTTCATTTTATTCTTACTTTCTAGACAGAAAATGAGTCGCACAAAAAACATGACCTGCACAAAACCACAAAGCTACAAGATAACACTGCAGCATAGCATATCATCAAATGCTAGTCTTGAAGGGCTTGTAGACATTTAGAGAACAAAAGATGCTATAAATGGAGCCAGCTGCAGCAAGCAAGCTGATTGCAAAGCATGCCATACTCAAAATCTGAAGAGAAATCCATCTACCACTTCCTTTCCGAACATTCATCTGCACAATGTACATTTCGACAGGAAAGAACACGGTGAGCGGCCAGAACGCAAGAGCGCCGAGGAGTCCCACAACGTCGCTGAAGAACGGTAGAAGCATTGATATGAGGGTTGTGATGATCACAAAAACTGTCCTCCATATAAGTCTAAAGATATTAACTTTGTAAGGATTGGAAATTCCGGGTATGGAGACTTGTAACTCTTTTTTCACTAGTGTAGAATCCGGAAAGGTATCCATTGCATATTTTTCGACAAAGGCGTATAAGGGCTGAACAAAAACTTGGTAAGCACCCACTAGGTGTACTACGATTGCTACGTTTGCTATGTCTAGTAACCAAAATGGGTTGAAGTATCCGAAGCCTGTTAGCAAGTTCCCCGGAGAAGCGTCTCCGAATGCTGCATAGCCAAAGCAGCCGCAGAGCATGTAAAATGTCGTTGTGACGATGATACTTAACAGAGTTGCTTTCTTCATTGTCTTTGATTCTGATGGAGGACATTTCAGGGTATCCTAGATAAAAATGTCAGTTATTTTATAGGCATTGGCCGTGTCCGGAGGCTCCGGACAAACCTTATTTTCTTTAATAGGATCAGGGTTGAAAAGGATACCTGAATTTCTATAAGGATCATGGAAAATGAGTAGGCAAATGCAATGTTTCCTAAAGACTGGAAGGTCCTCCATATTTTTTCCGCTTTTGTGATAGTTCCGATAGGTACACCGGTCAGGCTACCGCGCAACTTCCATCCGTTCACTGCACGAAAAAATACCAAACAGACTACCATTTTACCATACCATAAAACAACCTTTGATTGAAATGTTATATATGCAAACCTGCGACTTTGGTGATACCAAGAGCGAGCCCGATGATCGAATAAGTGAATGACATTACTGCAGCAACAACTGAGAGCCACCATAACTGATGAAAATCAGAAATTTGTGACAAAATTACCTCTAAAATCCCATAAGCTATCATGTAAGGATTGCTGTTTATTTTACAAAAAGCCTCCCCATTTTCTCCACTATGTTTATGCAAACAACTTGATTTCTTCACAGCCCTGTTACACACACATTCTTTAGCTTTGCTACAAAGTGTATAAAATCGCAATGAAACTTACATCATGCTCAGAGCTGATGCTATAGTGTAACCTATGGCCACCCCGAAAAGGTTCGCATACTGAATTATTCCGCAAAATTTCACTTTCCATCCACCTGAAATAATGAAATTTTGTAACATGTTCTGATGACTATGCATATGTCTGCTTATAGGGTTTACCGAGATAGGACCGAACGGCGTCCATGTAAGTATAGTTCCTCTTGCCATTGATAACATCTCCGGTTCGATAACACGAAGAGAGTAGAGATGAAGTGTAGAATGTGATAAGTGAGAATAAAATCATGACAAGAGGTCCTCCACCCCAACCAAGCTGAGCAGTTGCCCAAGCCAGGGACAATACTCCAGACCCAATCACTGCTGTTATAATGTGTGCACTTGTTGTCACCAACGTCCCTACATGTTTCAAAACATGTTTTGTCAATCTACATGAGAAGAAAATAGCAAAATATACTACCAATTTTTGTACAGCTAGGCTTGCTACCGGTGCGTTTTGGCCGGCCATCGTCGTCTAGCGGCGATGATAAATCTTCGTCATAGTGTATGGATAAAACTCGCTGGACTGGATTCCTCGACATGGCTTTGATCGATTTGGAGTTTTGTAGAGGGATCAGTGAGAGATACTTCTATACATGGGTAGCTTGAAGTATATATAATTCAAATAGTGTTGATCTTAAGATTTACAAGTGTAAAAGGGTTTATGAAGTTGACTAAGTTGTGGTTAAAAACACACTCATACTCGTACCATGCAGCATTGCGACCATCAAAATGAGTTTTTTTATATTTTTATTATAAACTTACATAATTTTGTGTCTGAATTCTTTATTAAATGACGTAATTTTGATTCGAAGTAATTTTTTTTTATTGCACTGAATCTGAATCCGAGGAGAAGCATGCAAAATTTAGGGAGGGAATCAAAAGTTAATGAGTTGAGGAAGAGAGTTGACTTTGATGAAGTTAAAACATAGTGTATGTCTGAAATGATGCAGAAGAGAAGACATAGTATGAGGTCCTGATGATCTATAGGTACATAGGAAATTTCAAGCATTTATTTACTTGTATTGTATCAGGGCATTTTTATGTCCACTCAAATGTTTATTTTTTAGGTAATTGGAGTCACTTATTTATCAATTTTGCTCATTAAGTTAGTCTTTGGAAATTGGGACAAAAAGATTCTTTTCAAGACAATAATGTCACTTAGTAAAGTCGAATATTCACATTTGAGAGTATCTTTTTTTGATAACAACATTGGAAAGTATCTTGATTCTTGTACATTGGGTTGTATTGATAAATTTGACTTTGTAACATTTAATTATTTTCATGATTAATGTATAATTGTGTATATTTGTATTGGTTGAAATTTGAAACCAACCCAACTCATTTAGTGGAAGGAGGCCGTTGCTGTTGGGCTTATCTTTATCTCCAGCTCAAACTTGCCTTCATTTCATGCAATATGATTAGGTGCAATCACTGCAAATTTACAACCAGACGAACGATTAAGACAGTACGATATAGAGTAGTTTCTCTGTTCCTACAAAGATCGTCCACTTTTTTATATTTATGAAGTTATATTTATGAAGTATAATATAATCAAATCGACAAATATTTAAGGACGGAAAGAATTTAATAGTAAAAGTATTAAAATTAATTAATAATTTTTGTCCTCGAAACATTTAACTGCATTGCACCGAATAGGAATCATGATTAGTCTAGCAATTTATACTCCTTTCATGGTTTGACCAAATATTATACCAAATACTACAAAGAATTGTATTTCATCTTTAATATTCATGTTTCATATCAATACTAATAATTTCTATTTATTTCAATTCAAAACAATAATTAAAAAAAATCAAACAATCGTCATAGACACATTAGCATACATTGTACGAAACAGTAAATGCGAAAAAGTCAAAACAATCCCACATCCGCACGTGTGCTAGTCATATCTTGACCATTGACGAAATTAAGGTTAGGTTCAAAAAGGACAATATATATTTGTAAGATTGAAGAAATTAATCTTAACTTTTTAATTTGACTAATTCAGCGGTTGATATTAAAGACGACGGTTTAAATAAAAAGCAAGCTCCAAGCTGTAAATTATTACTTAAAAAGTTAGTGCACTTTTTGAAACAGCCAAAGCAAAAGTAATTGAATAATCAAATTTTGTGAGTACATTCAATTACAGATAATGTCAAAAGTCAATAAGGCATAATTTCAAAGATGGCATCTCATTTTGGGAAACGAAGGAAGAGACGTGGAAACAGCCTTGTTATTTTTTTATATTTTTCCGAACCAGACAACAACAAGTGTTTGACAAAATTAGCTAATCTCATATACTTGCAAAATGTTTACTTATTTGCAAATAAAGAAAAATATTTTTACAATAAAGTTTAGATAAATACATTTATTTTTGTATGAACAGAACGACATAATTCCAACAGTTGATTTGATTAATCCGACATGATGAGTATGCCTAATTGTCGTAATTATTTTTATTTTCATCAGTGTGAAACATTAATTGAATACTTCCATCCTAAAAATTGGTGGCGTTAAGCATCATTTTCTGTCATCATTTGTTCGATCTCAGTCTCAATCAATTAGAGATTAAGATTCTTTTCTGAAACATATTTCCGACTCAATCCCAATCCAAATTAATTATTATATATCAGCATTTTAAATTATATAAAAACATTGATATAAACATGATGTGATAGAAATTAAATTCTCAAAATTAGAATCACCTAATTCATTTATTGTAACAAGAATGTGGCTAGCAACAAGGACAATTTTAATAATATTCTATGTCCATAAAGAAGTGATTTTAAATAATTTAACGGTTTGTAATAAAAATTATTCTTTCATAAAATTGGAAATTAATCAAAAAATTATTATTAGATTGAATGTTATAAACATTTATAATTGGATTAATAAAAGTTATTAATCGATGGGACGTCGATTGTGTTACAAGGAATGGATTATTTTCATGAAACCTTTTACTATTACAATTATACAATTTTATCAAAATGAAAGCTATTAATATTCTGGTAGTGCTGCCTACAACCTTTTGCAGCAGATCATGTTTTATTTTATCCTAATCTATAAACTATAAACCTGTTTATAAAAAAATTAAATTCCAAAAATATATTATTAAAATGATTTTTTATTTTATATCCTAATTTGTAACCAAATTTTACTAACTAAACCCTTTTTTAAAGGAATTAAATTCCAAAAATATATTATTAAAATGATTTTTTATATCCTAATCTATAACCATATTTTACAAACTAAACCCGTTTATAAAGGAATAAAAATTTCAAAAAAACTTATCAAAAACTTATAAAAAATTAATTAAATGATTTAAAAATGAATTTAATCTAAATAAAATTATTAAATAAAATTTTATTTTACTCGCTGCAAACTGCAGTTCGCTATATGGGATCTCAATCCCGGATCCGGATCCCGTACGGCCTACAGCCATATACAGCCAATATTCAAATTTTGAATTTTAAATTATAAACTTAATACGACGTAGTTTAACTTGAAGTAATTTAAAACGACGTAGTTTTTCTAAAACCCAATTTCAAAATTAATGAACCCTGTACAAAACGACACAGTTTTGATTGATAGTGTTTAAAACTACGTCGTTTTAAGTTTGGCTGCAAAATGCTGTAGGCAGCATGGGATCCTAATCTTCTCAATCCCTTGCAAGTCATGATAAATTTATTCATAAAATGAGCGTGAAAAGATCTCATTGGTAGATTAATTACTAATGACCCATTATTTAAATATGCAGCAAAAATTTAATAATAAGTGCTGAAGAATTAAAGCTGGTTTTTTGGAATTGTCAATGACTAAGAATTAAAAAAAACCCTGATTTATTACTTTATTAATTTTCACAAAGTTTATACAAAGAATGCAATTTTTAGTCAAGTGAAAATTGTCAGCCAGTTTTCATATATAAATATGTAGCATATGGTTAGCTATTGATCAAATAAAATACAAAGCATGACAATCAAAACTGTTAGACTTCTTGTTCTTATATGCCTGGTGAGCTCATCATGTGAGCATAAAATTAAAATTACTAATTTTGAATTTTCAACATCGATTTATTTGATCATAATTTTATATTTTTACAGTTGCAATTTTCTGCGAAAAAATCCGTCACAAGAAAATTTGGTATAATCAGGTAAATAAAATCAATAATCGCGTAATTAACAACGAAATCGATATAAATATGAATGAAAATTATATTTCAATTTTATGTCTTCCAAAAAAACATCACGTATATAATAAAAGATACCATGAAGTACGTCTAGATTGCGAACCTGAAACATGCAATGAAGCTTTCATTAAAAAAATTTATGCAAATGGTGTTTGTCTGGTACGAATAAGAGCAGATAATAAATATTGGAAATGTTATTGCGTGATTAATTTTTATTTATATAATTTATTATTTCTCTCAAGAATAAAGTTATCTTTTTGGGTGGGTAGTAATTATTCTAAAGTAATATTGTGTATTTTTTAAAAAATTAAAAATAAAGTTGTCATTTGAACTCGTTTATAAATGTAGTGTTTTAGGAAGGCTATTTCCTTACCAAAAATAATAGAGAAGAAAAAAATAACAAAATACCACCATTTTACTTTTATATTTATAAAATTTTGTTATTTTTTAATCTGTTAAAATAAATATAAGCTACACTGAATCTGAATCCGACCTGTCTTTATCTGACAAGAAGAAACCTCTTGATCTTCGACCATCTAAAGTTAGATAGCACTAGCCATCTATACTTCCACAAAATGACATGCACTTTATTTAAGCCTAACACATTTGTTCTTATGTGGAAAGCATAGAATATTTTAAAGAGATATTCTATTATTCCATCAATGGACCAAAACGGAATTTTCAAAATCCATAATTAATTAGTCAAAATCTAGCCTAATAAATTATATAAAAAACATTGCACGAATACCATTTAATACA
>QZGG01000168.1:0-225933 GCA_006409495.1 Sedum album | reverse complement strand
CTTTTTTCCTCTCCTTCCAGTGGTTTTTGTGTGTTGTCCACGGACTCTCAGACCCCAGTAATGACGAAGACCACGATGGTTCCTGTTTTGGTGCAACAATTCATAAATGAGGCAACATTCTGGATTGACAATAGTTTTAGTATGTATGACTAAAACTGAAATAATAAAATAAAATCAATTATCTTCATGCATGATTGTACGGTTACCTGATCTTCTTCAATCTCTCAAGATCATCTCTCAGCTTCATGTCCAAAGCATTGGACACAACTTGGGAGTACCTTCCATCCTTATAATCTTTCTTTCTGTTCAAAAACCAATCAGGAATGTTGAACTGGCGAGGATTTGCCACAATCACCATAAGGTTCTCAAGCTCTGCTGCAGATAGCTCACCAGCCCTGGCATTAAAAGGTCATCACAGTAAACACCCACAACAAAGAGCCTATCCAAAATTCCTACAATTGGTACAACTTAACAACTCTAATAATCTTCAGCTCATAACCGAACCACACAAACACGAAATCAATTCAGCAAACTACATCCTAATAAGTTAGTCCTCTAGCATATCTCGGCTGTTACAGTTGATCTTAAATAAACTGAAAAACACCACAACCTGATAGCAACAACAACATATTGCATCTAACTTAATGCGGCTATAATGTTACTCTCTGCTGCGTAATCTAATTGGAACTATTAATTTAACTTGAATAAAAATGATACCTTTTGTTCATATCGACATCAGCCTTCTTGCAAACAATGTTAGCGAAAACGTCTACCAATACCCTTAATGGAGGTCAAAGCAAACATGATCTTCTGCTTCCATCAACGTTAGTGTTCAACACACGAAGAATGTGTTGAAAATCCTCGTTAGCTACCAGCGACTGCAAATCAAAATTCAACAACAAACACATTCATTAACCAATATACACAAATTCCACACCCAAAATATGATTAAAAAGTCCGAACAACATCCAGATAATCTCACCATGATTCGTCTTGACTCAGACGACAAGCAGTTGCGGCGCGACGGCTCTGAAGCTGAGTGACAAATTGGGATGAAGCTTGAAACCCTAATCGCTTTGTTGGATATGTATGCTGAAGACCGGTTGCTTGATTGGGCCTGATCTTCTTATTGGGCCGTTAAAGATTTACTAACGACAATTTCCAACGGCTAATGTTTACAATCCGTCGCTAAAGAGTGTTGAAGGTTACAATGTTACATGCTGAAGGCTAATGTGAAGTACAACAATAGACTGTCATTAATACATTTTCTTCTAGTAGAATGGAAAAGATGTCTTAGAAGAGGTTAAGCGGACTAGTAGAGTATGGACACCAAAAGGGTCTACTAGAAACTTGCAACTGGTTTCTTTTTCTTGGAAGTGAAGATAGTTTTCCTTTATGGTTTGGCGGTGCGTGAAAAAGCTTGTTCGAAGGCGCTGGAGAGCGCTGAGGCCATGAAGATGTCTTTGGTCTTGTCGAGAATGGATGAAAGAACTCCACTTCCTTTCTCATACTGCATGAAAATTAAGAGAGTCAAGCAAATAAAACATTGCGTATGCATTGACAGTTTATCGAATGCAATTGTGTATTTAGCTGCGTGTGAATATGTTTCAATCAAGGAACAAGGAGTCAAGGACCATGAAAAAAGTTGGAAGGAGTGTAGTGCTGACCACTTCAAGTTTGCCCTCCGCAACTGCAAGCTTCTTGCTCAGCTCATTGTTCGCGTGAGTTAACTTCTCAAGCTACAAAATTACAAAGCAACTTACAAAGACAAACTTCTACTGAAAACATTTGCATAATTGAAAACAAAAGGTAAAGAAAATTCATCATAAAAAAGAACCGCAACTGACCTTCTTTTGAGAATCGACGTACAAAGTGCGGTACCTCATCTCTGACTTGTTTTGAGAACCTTTTGGTTTATCCTGAAACAGAGAACTTTGTTAGTGATGCTTGTAAGCTGTAATGAAAGATCTTTAGTAGAGATTGGAGACTGACATTGATATGTTCTTCAGGTTCTAGTTCAATAGAATCATCCTCAATGGGGTCAACATCTTCAATTTCCTTTTCACTTAAAACGGGAACCTGAATTTGCGGAGCTGGTTCTATGTCTTCAAGTCGTGGTTGGTTCAGTTCTGGTTCTGGATTAAATTGCACAGGATTTCTTAACTCCTCATGTTCACTTCCACTAGGGTCGATAATTTGTATAACGGGCTCAGCGTCACTAATCATTGGGTGGTGGTGAACAATATTCTGGATTCGCTGAGATCTTCTGGCCACGATATTGCCTAACTTGGTTTTCTTACTTGAAGAAAGAGGCTCAACTGACTTGGTTGTGAGTAAGGAGCATGTAATGTGCGTCTCCAAAGGCAGATTCACATGTTTAGAATTTTCCTACACAATAAGTAACCAATGAGGTTGAGGCAGCCAAATAACAGTCAAATTCCACGTTTGGATGTCCATCATCAAAAGAAAACTGATCATCGCAACACAAAATTCAAATGCATAAACATAGTCAATTGTGTACAACAATTCATAATAGGTGTGAACATTATGATGAGTACTTGTCAAAAGGCCCACAAGTTACATGCAACTTATGGTGATTACCACCAAGCACTAAAAAATGTCAAAATCCAGCACCAATTCAGCATAAATTACTTCCTCAAAACCCTACATTCTTAAACAAATGTCTAAAGCCCTGATCTTGGCAACAATATCACCATATACACACAAAAATCAACTAAAACACTCAAAAATTCCTATCTTTACAACCCAGCCCCCTCAATTTCATGGAGATTTAACTAAAAAGCAGAGATTTTGAACAAGATTAAGTTGCTTAAAGTCAAAACCCTAACTGGGTCTTGTTAGAAACTGACATACAATACAACATACCGTTGGAGGAGTTGTGTCTTCGGGTTGGGGTGGCAGTCTAGTGGCTTTCCGTTTTGTCTTCATCTCTTCAAGAAGGCGGAGTGGTCGAGAATGACGTGAACTCCAAATGTATGCCAAACTGAGAGTAGGGTGTAATGTTGATGTTGTTGTCCTGAGGTCTCGAATTGACGTGACAGGATAGGACAGGACAGGACAGTAGACATGTGTCGTGCATTGATGACCAAAACCCAAAAGTGGATTGACACCTTTACCGAGGACATTGTCGTTGCAAGTAGATGTTGGTAATGTGTGCAACGAAACTGTACTGTTTCTTTGTAAGTTGAGTATGTTCGGACGAGATCCGTGTTTCAAATCAGGCCCGGCCCACTAAGTGTCATGGTTAGATGAATCGGGCTCGGTTGATGATTGGCCAACATGCGTGCTTTTGCAATAACAAAAGCCAACAAAGGAAGGAATAACAAGCTCCAACAAATGGAGAATAATTAAATGGTGAGGCAGGGATCGAATTCTTGACCTGAAAATCTTTGTCAAACTCCCCACCATCAGGCTACCATCCCTGATGGCTACTTATGGATTTTGTTGTATCAGCTATCTATCATTTTTAATTAATTATAGGCACATTTTAACATACATTTTAGTATTCACAAAATGATAAAAAAATGCGTACGAAACGAAAAATATAAAAAAGTGGAAATTCTAAACCTTTGATCCAACGGTCATTTATCTGGATAGCATGATCGCACCTTTTAACTTGGGTCTCAGATGAACTGTTTCGTGGCCAAAATAGCCCAACAATGGCTACAAATTGCATTCTTAATTAATCTCGTCTTGAGTCTATTCTACTTTACGAAAATCAGAATTGTTTCAAACATATATTCTCATCGTACTAATATGCATCCGAAGTTGACATTGAGATTGCTTTCAAAGTATACTAATGAAAAATAGGAGGCACATTTGCCAAAGAAAACCCTAGTTGCATCTATAAAAACAATCAACTGAAATATGTGATATGCTAAGACTTTATTTTGGATCACACATGGTCAAGTGGTGTTAATATAAGACCCAAATTATATTAGTGGGCATAGCATGGTTGACATTTGTGTGCATGGTTGTGTTTCAAAGTATGCTAATTATATGATATAATCAAAGTAGATGGTAAATGAATGTTAATGATTGGATGTATAAAAGCCATAGCCATCACTAACTTAAGGAAGTTGATCAACTATGCTGCTCATGTAAGCATTGATCTAATCAGCTAATAGCAAAAAGTGTACAACAGACAAGAACCTAGAGCTGAGATCATCCATAACTAGCAAGTAAATTAAGAAGAAAAAATTGAAAAAGAGAGCTTGAACTTGAAGTGGCTATTATTAGGTTTCTATTTGAAACTTAAGACTAGTCCACAAGACAATGTTGCAAAAGTGGCTTTCTATTTTTTAACAAAGTGATGCAAACATGCACTCACGATCGTATAGATTGTTGATATTGTTTGTATGAAGAGCGCTAATTTATATCCATATTTTTAATTTATATTCATGAGGTCAAATCTCAGTTGTTCATTTCTTTTACTTATTCATCAATCGGGTGACACATACTAACTGTTGGATGAGTAGATGGCACCCAATGGAATTGAGTTAATGGTGTCATGTGTCACCAAATTGATGAATTAGTGGATGCGATGTACAAATGAAATGTGACTTTACAAATGTAAATTAAGAACATGAATGTACTTGATCGCACTTCATGTTTATATATCTCCATTACATCTGTGAAGTTGTTGGATCGTAGGTTAGCGTTCCCTCTGAGGTAACTCAGTTACGGGTTCCCTGAGAGGGTTTGCAGTTAACAGTTAACGCAGCGGAATTAAATTAAATAAAACTGAAAGTAAAGACTCACGATTTATAGTGGAAACCACAATAGCCAACCAGACTACTGCGTAAAACCACTACCTTCCGGAGAAGGGTTTGAATGCGTATGACGCTTCTTTAAGGTATGCTTGTTTGACTATTACAACGTACTATCTATCGCCTACAACGACTAGATACAATACTTGCAACTCGTAAACTCAACCTCACAAAGCTCACACCACACTAACTCTCGAACAACTCTCTCAGCAACGTGCACGACGATCCGGCTCAAAGAAATCTTCCTTCTTCTCTTGCTCCTCGGATATCGCGCAGCGCTTCAAAGCCGTCGGACTCTCTCTTTTATACTTCTCGTATTAGGTCTGCTTTCTCTCTTCAATCAGATTCTTCTTTCTTAATTTGTCTCTTCATAAATGCTCAACTCAGATTTGCTTTCCATATTTGTTGTGCAATCAATGCTTGCTAGATCTCCTTCATTAATGCCGCCTTCCAAAGTCGGCGCGGCTGCCTATTGTTCCTTTATTCTTTTGATTGCTTTCTTAATTGCATTCCATCTTTGGCAAGTTAGACTTTCTTAATTTGCTTCCTGCATATCACATTAAACTCAAAGCCATATTAGTCCTTAGTGTTTGTCATCCATCAAAACTAAGGCCCAACAGAAGTGGACTACACTATCAGTATCAATTTTGTTATGTATCTCGACACTTGAAGGATGAGTCAATCTCAAATCATTGCACCACAACCACTTAAGAAAATGAATGGCTTCATTTTGGGACCAAAGCTTAAAAACTAGGTTTTGAAGTTAAGAATTATTTGAAAAATGTTAACAGTCCAACCCTAGAAGTGATCTCAAGGACAGTTACTATATATACCCACCAATCTCTCTCACTTTCTCCCCCACAAACCCTCAAAATCTCCTTACTCCTTTCTTTCCACATATTCCCAAAATACCCTTCTGTTTCTTGCTCTGTTTCATCACACATTTAGGCTTAGGCAAACATGTCCACAAGTACTTTGTTTTTTCCATCCAATTCTAAGACTAAGCAACCTATCCAGAGCTTTCTTCAAACACTTTCGAACGCTACTATCGATGCGAAACAGGAAAATACCGCTATTTACGTCCATCCGCTAGTCAGAAAATCATCCGCAAAACTCAGTATAAAGAGCTTGGAAATGTGCACTGAGAGTCTAGGGAGTGAGACAGGTTGTGACATTATCGGAGAACCCTTGATCAGTCCCACATCGATTATCAACGAGAGAGCACCCAAAAGCGCTGTAAAGACGAAGCGTGACATTAACTACCCTCCACCATTGACAACCGTCCGTGAATCAATTAGCGTGGAATCATATAGAGAAAATGGGAGGCTAGTTGTGAATGCAGTGATTTTAATGGACTCATCTGACTCATTGTTTCAAGCGGAACGTATAGGCGGACGTCTTACGCTTCGATTCAAGAAAGAGATGAGGAAGATGATGAGTTTGATGACTCAAATGGTGAAGATGCGGAAGAAAGTGAGGCAGGGACTCTGTTTCTGATAGTGAGGATCGCTCTTAGTGGAGGAATGCGGAGTTTATGGAGGGTATTATCGGAAATGACGAAAATATGTAAAATTGTTGTCTGACCGTATGACTAAACTGGGATCATTGATTTTGAGAATAAACTTGCTTTTTAATTCATTAGAAGTAGTAAGAGAAGGTACTTAACTGACTGGAGGTTTTGTTCTTAAAGTTTATTAATGCTGACACCTGAAACATTGCACCATATTAATATAATGAAATTTATATTCATTAAACTCGAGAGCCCTCGTATTTACTATATATAAAGCGCAAATTCTCCTATTAACTAGTTATTTTTGAAGTCACATTACGTTTTCCTTAAAATACTCCTACGTAATTTCATAATTACTATATTATATTTCACTTGGTTGAAAAATAATTATTTTATTTAAAATACACTAAATATGTGACAATATACGCACAGATTATACTGTGCAAGAAAATACTAGTATTAACAAATCGCTTGTATGCTATTTTATTATTATTTTATACTACTTGAGTATATACGTTGTCACAGATAATAACATGTGCATATCATTTAACGCATTCGTTCTAATTATTGGCAAAGAGAGAATTTAAGTGAAATTAATACTGAAGTTGCATTAGTATCATCTTCGCATAGTGTTTGAAGGGACAAGTTGAAGGAGAACGGATAAGTATTTGTAAGCCGTTGACAAAATTTCGATTATTGATTAATATTAATTCAACAGATGAAATTTAATCAAAAAATTGTCAAACCCAACCTTCCATGTTTTTTTGCAAATCCAACTGCAAATTAATTAAAAATAACTTTAATCTTGATCATCGGATTAATCGAATCAACAGGTTGAGATTATATACTCCCATCTGTTTAATCCACAACGATTGAGATTATGTCTTTTTGTTTTACAAATATTTATCGTCATTTCTGATTCTAACCTAGTATTTGAAATAATACTCATATACAAAACCCAGCTATATTGTTCTTCTATAAACTATGAGGTAGGTTCTATGATGATTAATGTTTTGTTAGACATAATAACCTTATTGATTTTAATCTAACTAACACCTAATATTTAATTGATTTTTCATTAAAGTAACTGGTCGAACTTATAAAAATCACAAATGTTTAAAATTGACAATTATCAAAATCAATCGATAAATAAGATGATGGAGCACACATATTGTATAATACGCGAATTTATTATTCTGATTTTTGGACCATATGCATAGATAGCAGTGTAGGGCTTTTGACTTATGAGTGTTTAGTTTATGACAGTTGAAGCTCAACAGACCAATACTCGAGACAAAGTCTGACATAGAATATGCTTGGTATGTCTAAACATTTTGATTCTCAGGCTAACATATCCCATAACTTTGGGAAATAATGCTATAATGTTACAACAGCCTTAACATACTTTAAACTGACTTTAAACATAGCTCTCCAGCTCAATAGATATTTTAGGGAAATTATCTAAGTGAATGAGGAAGTAGATATGAAGTCAGTTAATTAGGGTTCCTTGATATGAAACGAAACTGAATTGCTGAGTGATCATTATTATGACGATTTTGAGTGTTTTGTCACTAGTAGTAACCTCAATGTCATCAGCCTCAACATGAAAAAGCATGCCTGCACATAAGTAGGGCTGCAAACGAGCCGAACCGAGTATCGCGCCGCTCGAGCTCGGCACGAGAATATTATTCATTGTTCGAGCTCGGCTCGAACTCGTCGAGCAGGAAGAATATTTGATCGAGCTCGACTTGTTAATAATTCAAATACTCGAGCTCGGCTCGAATACTAATCGAGCTTTATAAACAAACGAGCATTTATTCAAGCTACTCGTTTAAAAGCTCGTTTACTATATACGTAAAATAAAATGCAATTTAATTGAGTTTCAAATTAAAAATTTACACTATATTTTATTTTGGTGTATTAATTGAGTATTAATTGAATATTAATTAAGTATAATCGAGTATTAATCAAGTATTAATCAAGTATTAATCAAGTATTAATCGAGTATTAATCGAGTATTAATCGAGTATTAATCGAGCTTCAATCGAGTTGTTCACAAACTTATACGAGTCGAGTACCAATTTGTTCAGGTTCGGCTCGTTTATTAAACGAGTATTATAATTTGTTCAAGCTTCGCTCGTTTATAAATGAACGAGCTTTGACCGAGCTTGTTCACGAGTAGCTCGCGAGTGTATCGGTTCGTTTGCACACCTACACATAAGTACTTACTGTGGCAAGCAAATCTTAGGAATGCCCTCTCAAATATGTCCAAGATATGCATGAATGGATAGTAGAAACTTTATTTTTCTTCATCAAAATGGAATATCAAGAGATACCCTAGACGGAAGCTGTTCTTGTCCATTCAGTACTGTTCTTCTGTTTAGGAGATACATTCATGAGATTCAAACCTGTGAAAGATTTAGTATGTCTCGTTAAAGTAAGGTGTGGGACATGGGACCTGTGACAGATTTAGCATATGGGTGCATTTACTTAATGGAACAATATGAAGAAATAAATAAATGTATTTACATGTACTTTAAGTAATTTAACTGTGATGGAATAATAGAATTTTGACCAAAGGTAAACTAATACTTCCTCTGTCCCCTATTTGTTCACTTTATATTTTGGGTACTCCTAAGTTTGTCCACTTTCTTTATTCTCAACCGCATATTTTACTTTTTTATTTTAACCACTTCCTACTTCCCCCAATTTTTATTTTAACATCCCACCTGAATATTATCATATGTCAACTATATTTGAAGAAATACAATAAAATTCAAAATATTTTCAAAAATATAAAAGACTCTGCATGAAAAGTAGCAATCTAACGGCCAATCATTTGATTTATAATAGTAGTTGTCGATGGTTCAAGTTTCCGGATGCATCAAATGTTCTAGAGTTACTTAGTTCAAATCTTCCAGATGCATCTATAGCTCGAGTTTAGAAGATGTCCAATCCTTAACCAATATAAAAATAACTTAAAAACGAATATGGTCTAATTAGTTATGTTGATAGTGTTAATTTCCAAATCCCTAAAAAGTTGTATCAAAATTGAAAAAATAGAATAAATTGAGAAATTGGTTGAAATAAGGAGAAAATATTCCTATGCTACATAACGTGGAAAATATTTTAAGGAATAAAATTAAAAATTCAATTTAACTGAATAACTCAGCTTATTCACAATCATACTTCAAAGTTATAAAACCAGCAAACTAACTCAGGTATCAAAGACAGAATGTTACCAAGTTCAAGGACATATCAAACTCTCCATATCTAAAAAATGAACATCATTCACCTCATGATCAACTCGTTCGCTGAGTTTCAGCTTCACAAGTTTATTTTCATTTTGACGATAAACGGCAAGTTCACGGCCATCAGAAAATGTCATGACAAGTTTGTTATCATCTGTAAATCCCACAGGCACATAATATTGCTTACTCTCAGCCTCAACTTTTAACGACTGCGAAATATTCACAAACTGAAACCAACTTTCTCCATCCTCAGTTTCTTCAAGTCTCCATGTCGTTACTCGAACCATATCATCAGTTCCCGTCGTGTAATAATGATAACAAACTGAGTCTTCGTACACACCCAACTTTCCATAGGTCGTCGTTATACTTCGTTGATAATCATTTTCATCCCTATTATTACGTGCACTCATTAGCAAAGTTGTAAGCCTTTCCTCCACTATATTGAACTTGAGTAGAACTTGACTTCGATTACGATTATCCGTACTGAGCCAGAAAACAGTCCCGTTAATAAAAACAGGACTTGAATCGAAACAACCTTTCATATAATGCTGCCAAGAAGATGCATCAACGTTCCGCCACTTATTAGTGTTCAATGTCATCACATAAGTTCTGACAGTTTGCATTTTTCTGGTACAAACCACAATTTTATAGTCTTGAATAATATGATCATAACCAAATCCAACAAATGCAAGTCTAGCTACTTCTTCTGTTACAAATTCCTCAGGCCATAAAAATTCTCTGTAATTATTCGTCAACGGATTCCATACGAATAAAACAGCAATACCCTTAAAGTGATAAATCAAACATACTAAACCATGACAAGATGACGATACTCGAAACCAAACCTCAGATGTTTCATCAGTAATATACTTTTTAAAAGGCATATCAACCTTAACATTCGAAACCCGTCCGTCTGATCGTAAATCGGTATTCGATGTAATTCCACAGTGATATGAATACCCAGTAGATGGACCACTCAGAAGTAATACATAACGAATGAGATTGGTGCAAGTGTTATCAGATCGCTTCAGAAATTGGTTTCTTGCGAAACTCTGACTTGTGATGGTGTGATTCCATTGCTTTGACAAGCTGCGAAAGCGCAACAGGATCTCGACAGGCAGACAAAGAAGAATGTTGTAGATGACGTGGTCCGGAAGTAAGAGCTCCGATGACATTGATACTTTACGGAGAGTCGGAGGAGACGGAATACGTATGATGACAACTTAGGGTTTCTTGTTAGTCGGTAAACCTTAAATATAAAGTTAGTTTCGATTATTTAGTGCGACAAATTAGAATAAAATATAGTGAATGTTAATAATCTTAGCCTTAAGTTAACGTTTTTGATTTTGCAGGGTGGAGTTATTTCTTGATAATTTTACCTTATTTATAAATTCATCATACTAGTTATTCGATGCACAAAACTATGCATATGTTAGCATTATTATTTAATGCACATAATTCATATTGCTATTGATGATATTAAGTGTATGTGAATATGGGTATAAAAATATCGCTTTAAGTAACCGTCAATAAGATGGCTTGAGCTTTATATATAGGATAGATTTATCATTCTTTTTTTGAAGAAAAAGTTTGAGAAGGATGAATATACATACTTAAGAGAGTAAAACACAATCTGGATTTTTTCGTAAATCTAATCCTTCGAGTCTCGATTTAAGAAAAATAAAACTTAGATTTCAACCATTTACATGGTGCAACTTCAGTTATTGATAAAATACAATCAACGGTTGCAAAATGGGTTCCATAAATCCATCAAAATTGATGGATCCACATGAGTAACATTCTTCCCAATCTTCTCTAACCTATAAATTATAATAGTGTTAAATAATAAGCGTTTTATTAATTTAATTCCAATAAAATATTATTTGTATTTTCTCGTATTTTCTAATTGCTATATATTTAAAGTTGCATTTTTCTCGTAATTTCTAATTATTATAAATTAAAGTTGCTACTTGCGTTGGCGCATGACTTAACTCATGATATTAATCATAAAGATAAGCATGGTAATATTATTATTAAGCTAGATATGGGTAAAGCTTAATATCAGGTTTCATGGAGTTGCATTTTAACCGTCATGAGTGATGAGACGTCTCGGGTTTGATGAAAAATGGTGTGATTTAGCGTATGGTGCATATCTAATTGTCATTACTCAGTTAAATGGGACGAAAAGTCTTATAGAGGAGTCCGTCAAGGTAATCCGCTATCTCCGGCGCTTTTCACTTTTGCCATGGAGTGGTTTAGTCGTAAGTTAAACCAAGCAGAGGCCGATAACATTTGTCTTCCGTATAACACATCGAAAGAATCCATCAAAGTTAACCACTTACTCTATGCCGACGATATACTTCTATTTACAAGTGTTGACTCAAAATCCATATCTAAGCTTCTAGGAATTGTCTCCTCATTTTGTCTTTAATCCGGACAAAAGTTCAATTCCGATAAAAGTTCTATTATTTTTCCTTGTTGGTTTGATGAAGCAAAAAAATTGAGCTTCTCACGTTAACTGGGTTTAAAGAGACATCACTTCCAACTACTTATTTGGGCAACCCATTATTCAGAGGCAGGGTACGTACCAACTTCTTTAGCTACATTGAGACCAAAGTTAAAGACAGTGCATAGCTGGGCAAAAAACTTCCTATCAATGGGTGCTCAAGTGACTTTAGTTAATTCGGTACTCAATTCTATAGGGATTCATAGCATGATGGTTCTTCCGACTCCGGCTACTATACCTTATCCAGACCTGTCTCTATTATTGTTGGAACATGTACCCCAGCAGGTTTTGATTGATGACAACACTCGACTAATACCTGAGTTGAGTGTGCAGGTACATGTACCTGACAGACACAGATGAGGAACAAGAACCGGACGCAGTGGGACTTGAATCCGAGAACAAGTCAAATGTCGGTTGAGAAAAATGTGGGAAGACTTGAGGCTGAACGTTGAGGTTGTTACACGACTTGAAGAGACGTTGAGGAACAAAGGAAGATAACAACCGAGTCAAGGTTGTTGGAGAATTTCACGGAAAGACAAGGAGCTGATTCTACGGAGTGGAGTAGTGGATCAAACGATCACTAGCACTAATCTACATATACTCGGAGAGAGATCAGCTTATGTAAGTGTGTGCAAGAAGTCTGGTGAATTGCAAGGAGAGTGCGACAAACTAGCATGCAAGAAAGTCTGGAAATTGCAAGGCAACTGACGAGCTAGCGTGCAAGGATTTTCTGATCATCGGAGAATTGATTTTCAGAAGAAAGGAGCGTACGGCAGGTGCGTGCAGGGCAGAGGGACTTTTCCTAAGAGTCACGATTGTGGGTTTTTAACCTTCAGGCTAAGGTGACTGTGTATGATAGCTAGAGATACTATTGTATACACATTGCAACGCTTGTATGGTCTATTGATTAATAAAAACAATCATTAGACGTATTTTCGCTGCATTTACATTTCTGAGGAACAAGTACCTGCTAACTAAGTCTTAGTCCTTAATAAGTCTTAGACCTAGTCTTTACTGCTAACAAGCGATCCTATCAATTGGTATCAGAGCCGCTGGTTCTAGATCTTGTTGAGCATTGCAGGTATGTCAGGAGACTCGTTCGCTACTCCACCAAAGCTGAAGGTAGGAGAATATGCATCATGGGCAATTCGGTTTGAGGAACATGTCCTCGCACTGGACGGAGAAGTTTGGCAAATCATTGAAGGTCGTCAAATCGTCTTGGATGATACTGATCCAACTAAAGAGAAGCTAAGAAGTCTCTACATTATGACTAATTTTATTTGGAATTCAAGACAAGATCGACGTAAAAAGTGGATCAGTTGGGAAAGGATGTGCATGCCAAAAGAGTGTGGCGGTCTTGGCATTCGAAATCCTAAGAGGATAATGACAAGTCTTCATGGAAAATTAACATGGAGTTTATTCGAGGAAAGTCATTATGGGCAAGATTTTCTAGACATATGTTTACTGAAAGCAAAAAGGGTTCAGCCCTTTGGAACTCTTTCCATCACCTTATTAAAGCCATTAGAGAAAACAGCACGTGGCGCATTGGTAAAGGGAACACTACAACTATTGAATATATGACTAACTTGGGTCTTACTATCCCTCCTTCTGTTCCCAATGTAGAGATTCGATCTATTTGTATTAGCTCTCTTGCGTGGGGTTTCTTCCTGCATGGACTCCAGAAAGTGAAAATAAGAACTTCAAAGTGGTAGTGTTTAGCGATGATGAAGAACAGTTAGTATGGAAGCCTACGGGTACCACTAACTTCTCGACTAAGTTGTTCTCGGATTCCTTTCAAACAAAATACAAAGTCAAAGATTGGGGCATGCGTATTTGGCAAGACTGGATCCCAGTGAAAGTCTCTTGCTTTATTTGGAAACTTTATCACAAAGTGATTCCCACAAATGACTTGATACGAAAGCTGGACATTTCAATTACGTCAAGATGTGTGTGTTGTATAACTCCCTCGATGGAAAGCGCGAATCACCTCTTCTTCGAGAGTGCTTGGGCCAAGAAGCTTTGGGGTAGCCTTGGAGACATTTTTGACGAACCACATGCTCACTCCTTAAATGCGATGACAAGAATTTGGTTAAATCATGCTAGCGATGATTTTATTAATTGTCTTGCAAGTGGGTTGATCACGTGTGGGCTCTGGGAGATATGAAATGCCCGTAATAAGATCATTTTTGAAGGGAAGAAAGTCGGATGGTTCCATAAGGTGCGAGAATGGGGACCGCAGTTCGCCAGATTAATAAACAAGACATATATTGATTCCATGCAAAACAGACTGATATTGGCTGCGTGTGGGATCAAAAATAAACCTGCTACAAGTGGTAGAGGAATTTGGCACACATGGCGAGTAAGTGACTATAACATTACTTGTAATGTTGCACTATTATTGCGAGGTGGTACGTGCATAAGTGGAGCCATTATTCGTAACAAGAAAGGAAATACTAGATTTGCCTACATCGCCGAAATTTCTCGTCCGTCTGACATTAACGATCTGGTTTCGTTTAGTCTAGCCGCAGTGGAAAGAGCGGAGTACTTCGGTCTAATCATTGATAACATTCAAAGCTCTCGTCCATACGTGGCCCATCTCCAGTGTCTCATAGTAGAGGTTCCCCTGGAGGCACTGATAATGCTCGGAAAAAATTCCTAACTATAGCGCCAGCAATACAATGCATCCGAATTTGTCCCCGCACAAACAACGCTGCCATTACTTTAGTGTGTACTACTCCACCAGGAGAATATTTCTCTACTCAAGATTTGCCTTTACCAGTTTCAAGAGTTCTGAAAGAAGGCTCAGGGGGTCTCCCTTCCTTTTGTCCCGAAGGTTGCTTCAGGGGAATTTGTAATCCTCACACCATCACGCAAGATGATATCGTCACTCCGAGAAGAGCCCGTTACAGAACTCCACAACTGCTGGATGATTCCAGCTCCTTTTTTTGGTTAAGGGGGTGTCAAAGCTTAGGCTGAGAGAGCGTGGTTCATAGTCTCTGTTCTCTTCCTCTGTTCTCTAACCTCTGTTCTGAGAGGTGCTTGACTGGGCCAATTAATAAATTGATTTTAAAAAAATCATAACATAATTTGAAGATTCGCATTTAATATTCCAATTCGCACTACATGGATAAGACACGTGCGAACCACGTGCACGTGATTCGTGGCCCTCTGTTCTCCAGTTCCTTACGAAACATCTCGCGCAAGCCTTGAACCGATCTCTTCTCGATTTCCGCGCTTCGAATCCTCGATCACTCGATTCGTATCGATCGACTCAATCCAATCATCGATTGACCTCGTTTTCTACATTCCGATTAAGCTTATCCTAACCGCACTACCGAGTTCCGAAGCGTAGTCGTAATTTTCCCGTGCCCTAATTTTGCAACGTGGTTGGAATTGGAGATGTGTTAGAAATTAGATTGATTCGTGATTTAGGGTTTTGGAAGGAGGATGATACCCTGGGGTGGACTGAGTTGCTGTATGAGCGCTGCCGCGCTTTATTTGCTTGGAAGAAGTAGTGGAAGGTTAGTTTGTTGTTTTTGTTGGTGGTTAATTGATTTGTCTCTTTTGACCAGAAAATTATTGAATTTTTGTGATCTTTGGTTGCAGGGATGCGCAGTCGCTGAAGTCGGTGATACGAGTTAACCAGTTGCAAGAATTAGGTGTGTTGCTTTTGGATACTGAAGTTTCTTGTAGGGTTTAGTGAAGCTTAGGAATGTTTTTTTTGCATAAATACTATATTGAGTTTTACTTTTACATAATAGTTATTACGGAACTGATATTATGCATAATACAGTTCACTATAAATGATAGTTAGATTATTGTATTCTAATTATGTTGTGAATAATGCAGCGCAATTATTAGACACTGCTTGCAAGGTTTTGCCATTGGTAGTTACTATATCGGGGAGAGTGGGATCAGATACACCAATTACATGTGAGCATAGTGGTCTACGAGGTGTTATAGTTGAAGAGACGGTACATTGATCTTCACTTTTTCAAGTGAAAATATGTTTCCTTTTTCTGTAATGTGTTGAAATGACTCATTTGCTGATTCTATAGGCTGAGCAATACTTTTTGAAACATGGCGAAGGTGGTGCCTGGACACAAGACTCTGCTCTTAATGTTGTCCATGAGTAAAGAGGTTCCCTGGTATCTGGTGAGCTTTAAGTTATGCATGTGCTTATTTAAGTTTGCTCATTGGATTTGTCATGATCAGCCTTGTTCGGCATGTTTGTATGGTTAATGTAAAGTGAATTGTGTTGTTTAGTCATGCCACTCAAGCGATAATCGTTTTTTTACTTTCAGGATGATGGCACAAGTCGAGTGCATGTTGTCGGAGCTCGCGGAGCTTCAGGTTTCGCATTAGCTGTTGCAAGTGAAACATTTGAGGAGTCGGGAAGGTCACTTGTTCGCGGAACATTAGATTATCTACAAGGTCTTAAGGTCCGTCTTATTCTCAAATAAGATAATGAATGTTACGAATTTCATACTGTTTTGTGTAGTCACTGATTGACCTATGCATTTTAGATGCTTGGAGTTAAAAGGATTGAGCGGGTTCTACCCACTGGGACATCGTTGACTGTAGTTGGAGAGGTAAGCTGCTGCGTTGATATTTCACCACTTGCAATTTCGCCTTCAAATTCTTATATTCATAATAATAGCCCCCACAATTAAAAGGACAAGTCCTTCGATTATGCTCAATGGATATGCTGTGCAAGTACAACTTTTGACTTTTTGTAGCACGAGTGAACAGTTTTTACGGCCGACTGGTTTATAAATGTTTTAATTGTTAGTAGTATAGTTGGAAAACCTAATTAACATTCTCATTTATTTCTTCCAGGCTGTTAAAGATGACATCGGAAATGTTCGAATCCAAAAACCTCACAAGGGTCCATTTTATGTGTCTCCTAAAACTATTGATCAACTCATAGCGAATCTTGGAAAATGGGCAAGGTAACCTGAAATACATTCATCATTCACGGTTAGCACTGTTCTTTAAACGGTTGCTGCATGTGTTTAATGTTTATACTCATTGCTCCAGATTATATAAATATGCCTCGATAGGGCTTTCAGTTTGTGGGTTTTATCTGATCGCCAAAAGTGCTATCCAGTATATTCTGGAACGGAGACGCCTCAGTGAATATCAGAGAAGGTGATGTCAACCATTGATTTTATGTGAATGTTTGGTTGGTTTAGCACTCTTTGTTAGTAAGTACTGCACTTTTCTAGATATAATTCTTAACATGTGTATATCTCGCAACTTGCATTAGCATTCAGCTGGCAATGCGGCAGATTAGTTTGGTCATTTCTCGATTTCCACCGTGTGCAAAAAAATGCTTTTATTCCTCTTATGGGTGCTTAGGAGTCATTCCTCGATAGTTTGTTAGTTTTTTGTCGATTGTGTTGATGTTTGTCCATGTCTCCGCAGGGTTATCGCAGCAGCAGCTGCTAAGAAATTAGGTCAAGAAACTGAAGGTGAGTGTGGTTGTGCACTTCACTTGATACTGAAAATAGTAAGACTGTTATAATAAACAACCAACTTCTTGTTCAGGCACGGATGAGCTGCTGGAGAACGGATCAGATGGATCAAGGAAGGAAAATGCTTTGCCAAGTCTTTGCGTGATATGCCTTGAGCAAGAATACAATGCTGTTTTTGTCCCGTAAGGATTTTTCATATTTGACCTGTCCACTTTGGCACGTCTTATTTATTTGCTCTCTGCATTTCTCATATGAAAGACTCCCATTGACAACTGTTGTCCTCCTAAGTACTATTTTAAGAGTTTACTGGTTGAAATGCTGGTAGCAAGTTAGGATTGCTGGACCGGACAAGTATTTGGAATTTTAAATAATTGGTGAAGAGGACATAGGGATTTATGTCAGCCGTATTGACAGGCATGATATGTTTTATCACCATTCTGCAGTTATTGGAAAAAAATTATGTGCCATTGTTTATTACCAGTTAGTTTGCATATGTTAGCACTTAGCAGCTCACTGTGAAGTGCGTAATTCTTGGAATATTTCAGGTGTGGTCATATGTGCTGCTGTACAACTTGCTGCACCCATCTGACACATTGTCCACTCTGTCGACGAAGAATTGAGCAAGTAGTGAAGACGTTCCGGCACTAGGTATGTTTAGTCATATCATATTGCTGGAATTGTACTACTCAGGCAGGCCAAACTGCAACATATTACTAATGCTCCTCCATTTGGGATTTCTGTACACTGAAACTGACCTGAAAGGTTAAATTTCTATAGAGTTGCTATGCTCTGCATCGTCTCAAATCTATCGAGAATCCATGTAACCTTGTACATTGCAGATTACTGCTACTTCCTTTTTTCTATAGATAGTCTTTCGAAGCTGGATGCCATTTACCTTCTTGCACCTGTGTGTGCTAAAATCTTTCCCATTGTACTTCAAGCCAATTGGTGCACCATATTTGATGTTAAATTGTTATCATTATTGTGACTCTTCTCCTGCAACAAAGAATTACTATTAGCTTGCCTTGTTTACATTGCAATGTTTTCAAATCTATACCGTGCTTGGTTCCTTATACTCAAACAAGTATATGTTGCGTGGAAGCATGAAACACGAGAGACATGTTCTGTCTTCGAAGCTTTTGAGTTGGGATCCCGTTTCACCGAAATTAAGTCCTCAAAATGTTACGGGTGCGTGGCATCCGGGTTCTGTTTTAATATTTTTACATTGCACTTCAAGCCTCGCATTTGCACAAAATTATTCGGAAGTAGTCGGCAATTGGAACATAACAAAATGTCACTTCAATCATAGTGATGTTTGACAATGATTTGTGCCTCAAATAATGACTGAAACGTTTAGCTGCATATCTGTTTCACAATTGCTTCGCATTGAAATGTAAGGTTATGAAATATGATCAACGGACATTTGGGACTGAGATTTGGTGGCACCAATATTAAATGATGGTGTTTTGGAAATGCAAGGTAGATAGAAATAGAATATAAAAGCATAGAGTTTGGTTATCAGTATCAATCGTTGAATGAAGTGTAATAAAGGGTTGAGATGATGTTTCTCCGTCTCACAAAATTTTAGTCGTCTCCCTAAACCCCAGGGATTGAACCCTTGACCTGAGGATTCTTTGTTAGACTCCCCACCATCACGCTACCAGCCCTGATGGCAATCAAGGTAGATTAAAATGAATATTTTTGGTGTAGAAATAAATAAATAATTTTCTAATAATAAGAAAACAGAAAGGAATGAATTCTATTTGGTCAAACTGACCGACCCAAAACCCCCTTTCGAGAGATCTCACTCTCCACATCAACTCAATACTAAATTCAATTCCAAAAAATGAAAAATTAGACATCTTTTACAATCACGAAGATCCCTAAATTCTGAAATCTAACATCTCGATCCACCTTGCTTTCGCACTCCTTCAATTTTCGAACTGACTGGTAGCTTCGGCGGCACTGTTTGTTGTATCTATTTGTTCACATAAATCCACGTGTGTTTGATTGGTTGGTGGTTCCAGTGTTAGAAGTGAATTCGCAACTCCGAGCTTCCGTGTGATTTAGGGTTGGAGAAGAAGATGATGATGATGATGATGGTATGAGGTAGAATGGAATTAGATATGAGGAACTTCCTGTTTGAGTTCGTGCTGCCTTTGCTCCTCCTTATAGGTGATTTTTTCTATTTCTTCAATGTATGTTTATTTGTGGATTATATTAGGGTTCTCATGAGTTATGAAGGTACTTTAATTTTAGCTTTTTGTTGCCGGAATTATGTAGTTGTGAATTGGGACTGCTAAGCTACTGGTTTTGACATGGCTGTGAGGGTTTTTATATGGATTTTTTAAGTAGAAGTATTTGCGCAACTGTTAGGTTTTTTAATGTGAAATTAGTTTGTGTCTGGATGTTTGACATCGTTTTGGATGTTTACTGACGTGGGCATTCTCTCATCTCTATTTTCTGCAGTTGCATTACTCAACTGGAGCTTTGTTTCTCTAGTTGACTTGGTGGCTTTTCTTCTCATTCATTGCGATTTGTCACGAAATGGTAACTTCTAAACATTTGACACAGACCACTAAACTAAACACTGGCTTCAGGAGTAACAATGAGAGATCCTGTATTTATTCACCCTGTAATTAGCTTTGCTCATATTGGTTCCTTATCAGGCTACAGTTCATTGAAATCAACAGCATAATGAGTTGGACTAATGATATCTGCTCTCTCTTAGATGACTCCCAAATTCAATTTTATGATTCAAAACCAATTTATACTAATTTTAAAAAAGACAGAATGAGATAACTGCCTACTGGTGATTCATGGCTGCTGCAAAATTTAGGGTTGTATCTTGAGATGCTAACACTTCTCATTTGCTTATAGGATATCATTTTCGAAGACGATCACTACTACTTTGGTTAATTTTTACTTCGTCCATATTCATTATTCTTTCCCAAACCGCATTTCTTATTATGGTCGCTGCTAAAGGGGATGAGTGGACTGCAGAAGTGTTTTGGTGGGCTGATTTGATCGGTCTCATGAGGTAAATAATGATACTGGATCCTCTCTTACATAATGCGAATTCAGTTTGACCTTGCCCTTGTGTTTTAAGAGAGAAAAAAGTAAGACTTATAAACTCGTTTTGTATTCCTGTGATCCTGTCCATTCCCTTTTCTGAAAATAAAGTGTCTCAGTTTTGAATTTGCCTCCTGATGTGTTCTATGCTGGAATCATGCAGGGTTCAGTCATGGAGATCTCCAGTTGCCATATATTTCCTGGTCTTGCAAGTGTTAATTGTTTTTGTTTCTATACTATGCATGTGCGGGAATATGCTAAATTGGCCTTCAAGGGATAGTTCCAGTTCCAGACGTTTCTCGGTTATTGTTGACCACCTAGGTTAGACTACCTGAAATTTGAACTTCTAATGTACCATGTTTAAAATATGTTTTGGTACTTTTCCATCTCGATCAAATTGCTGATAAATGAGAATATGTTCGCAAGTGTGTGATGCCATGCAAACGATAGGCCCTAATGTGGTTACTGTAACATCAGATTATGCTATATTTTTAGGTTGTCTCTTGGTATGCTCTCTGTTTCTAGATGAAACTTATTCAGAATAATAATACTATTGCAGTATAGTTTATAATCTAAGGTTGTTTTCTTGTGTGCCTGTCAAAGGTTCTAATATGCGAGTACTCTCCTGCTTGGTCTTGCCGGCTATACAGCTTGTAGTGGGAATAAGTCATCCTTCTTGGGTATCTCTACCCTTTTTTCTTGGTAGTTCTGCTGGCCTTGTGGATTGCTCTCTCACTAGTAACTTTTTGGGACTCTTCAGGTGATTGTTTTTATCATTGAAACACTAGTTCGGTTTGTTCATTTTGAATTTTAATCAATTGAATCTTACATTCTGTAGTTGTTGTTGTGATTTTGAGGTGGTGGAAACTTCTACGAGTATATTCGGGCTTCAACATTGTTCTCTTATATGTATACCAGCTACCCATACAACTGCCAAAGTTTTTCAGTCCGATACCTGAGTTCATTGGGTTGTATAAGATAACTTCTAATTCTGAATGGCCAGAAATCTGCTCGGGTGTTTCCCTGTTAGTATTTTATATCATGGTACAACTTTATTCTCTCTAATTTATCATCCTGACATCCATTGTCAATCACTTTGTTCATAATGAGCTTCCTTTAATTATTGTTTTTGTATCCAACTCAATCAACATACAATCGGTACATAGCTTTTGGCTTAGACCACCATAGTTATTGATTTTTTCTTCCTCATTCGATATCTCCACTTCTGTTGCAGTTATCCTACATCAAATGTGATTTGATAAAGATGAATCTCATTGTCTCCATGAAAGGAAATGACTTAACAGAGGAACTTCTTCCATCCAGGCATTCATTTTTTATTCGAGAGTCTAGGTAATTTTCAAGTCACATTTGTAGTTCACTGAGCCCTTTGATATGTTTGGTACTGTCAGTTCACTAATCTTGCTGAACATCAAACACTTATTTTGCTCCAATTTACGAAGAGATACTGGGTTATACTTATTATGTCGTATCATGGTCTTTAGTTACAACTGAAGGGTTGAACTTATCGCTTGTGCTTACTAATCCTTTTCTTCTCTCCTCTTCTTCCTATTATGATCAGTCTTGTAAAGTTATGCCTGCACGAGCTACCCTTCATTACTTCAAATATTTAAAGAGTTTCGTTTGTCGGTTGGACTAGCGTAAATGCTGTTTCATCTATTTCCATCTTTGTCATGTCCTATATTAATCTTTACATTAAAAGCTTCACAAGACACTGCTTAATTCCAGATCTGGTGTAAGACACACCAATGTCTTATTAAGGGGAGCAGTTTTCAGGACATTCAGCATCAATTTCTTCACATATGGGTTTCCGGTAACTATTCATTATCTTGCGAGCTATCTTAAATTTTTTCTTGTAAGCTCACTCAATCATCACCACTGTCAATATGTTTGTCATACTTGCAGAGCTTTGCATATTTAACATTTTGTTAAAACTTTATGGTAAAGTTTACAGTATTGATCCTCACAGATCTCCTTGTTCGCTCTTTCCTATTGGAGTTTCCACTTCACAAGTGTTTGCGCATTTGGTCTGCTTGCATACGTAGGATACATTTTGTATTCTTTCCCCTCCCTAGTTCGCCTGCATCGGCTAAATGGACTGCTTCTTGTTTTCATCCTTCTCTGGGCTGCTCTTACATATGTATTCAATGTCGCATTTGCACTTCTGAGTGAAAAAATTGGCAAGGTAATTTTAAAATTAATTAAAATTGTGGAACTTTTGGATGCTGATTCATGTTACTAAGGTGTTCATTTAAAAATTTGTAATTTGTACCTCAGGACATGGAGATATGGGAAGTTGTTGGGTTTTGGCACTATCCAATACCAGGGCTGTACTTGTTGGCCCAATTTGGTCTTGGTGTTTTGGTTGCAGTTGGAAATCTTGTGAACAACTCTGTTTTCCAGTACATGTCTGGTGAGGAAGGCCATTCGTCAATGGAATCCACTGAAGAAGGTAAATTAACTGATGGGTGCATTTACTTTTTATATTAATTGTGAATTGGTACAGTTGTCCACTCATCTACAAGACATCAAAATCTCATTAATTTCACAGAGTATAACTAAGAAGTTAAATAAGAAAATAGCCGAGCCTTGTCTGAAATGAATCCATTCTACTGAGTGATATTGCTAAATGACAGTTCCATCTACAATGAGAGATCTTTCTTATTAGTAATTATTTTGTGTAGTTGCACTGTTTAATAATTTATCTGTTTAGTTGTACTACTGCTAGACTTTTGTCCTTTTCTCTGTAAATTTAGCAGATTTGATGTCGATCTATTTTACTTCTCTGTATGTTGTTCATGACTCCATGCTTCGTACTGTGCAGTGGAGGATGAGACCAAGGTTCTGGTGGTTGCCACAATTGCTTGGGGCTTACGGAAAAGCTCTCGTGCAATTATTTTAGTACTCATATTTCTTGTTGGCATGAATCCTGGTTTCATACATGCAATATATAGTGAGTTCTTGGACTTGCACTCCCTTTTGAGGTTATCAGATATATCGTATTTGAAATTCTATGCGTAAAGTAGATTTACATTTCTTTTATTTATGGTATACTAACTTGGGTTATTGTGTGTTTGTTTCAGTTTTATTTTTTCTGATATATCTCCTGAGCCACAGCATCAGCAGAAAGATGAAAAAATCATTAATTCTTCTTTGTGAGGTGCACTTTGCGATTATTTATGTTCTTCAACTTAGAATAATCTCAAACAATCTTATACAAGAAGGTTCACTGAGTAAGGAAATCTTGTTGCAGCTAGGTAAAGTTCACTTCGCTAGGTTTGACTGATCTTCTATCTCAATACTTAATAATCTTTATATTTTATAACTGGAATGTTGTTATGCAGGTCTCTTGGATACCAATGGTTCCTGGGAGTTTCTTGAAATAGCCTTGCTGGCATGCTTTTGTTCAATGCACAATCATGGATTCGACATGTTATCTTCACTCTCTCTGGTTGTGCAGCATACCCCGAAGCCTCCTGCTGGATTTAGTATTTTGAAGGCTGGCTTAAACAAATCAGTTCTTCTGTCTGTGTACTCTTCTCAAGCAACTGGAAACAACGATGACCATCTTTCTCTTGGTATTGGCACATTAACACAGCAGTCTTATTATTTCAATTGTTATATTGCAACTCAGCACTGAAAAACAGCTTAACAAGCTTGAGTTCTTCTAATTTTCTCTCTGTGCTAATTTCTTTGTAATTGTTTACAGAGAGGAGGATCGCATCATTCCTTGGTGCTATAGGCGAGAAGTTCCTTTGTATGTATAGGTCATGTGGAACGTATATAGTGGTTTTTACAATTCTCATCTCTGTTTATCTTGTGAAGCCCAATTACATATCTGTTGGATACATGACCCTCCTTCTCTTTTGGCTCATCGGTAGGCAACTTGTTGAGAAAACTAAAAGACCTCTTTGGTTTCCTCTAAAAGCTTATTCAACCGTGGTATTTATCTTTATCTACATCCTGAGCATTTTCCCTAGCTTACAGTTGTGGCTATCAAGGTGGATAGATATAAATACGGACTTGAGTTATGACCCAGAGGCATCTTTGCTACAAAATGTTTGGGAATCTTTAGCAATATTGACAGTTATGCAGCTTTACAGCTATGAGAGGAGACAAAGCGAGCAGACTAAGGTGGACTACTCAAAACCTGTAGAATCTAGAGTAATCGGGTTCATTAAACGTCTTCTTATTTGGCATAGTGAGAAGATCTTGCTCACTGCATTGTTTTATGCTACTTTGACCCCAATATGTGCACTTGGTTTGGTGTATCTTCTGGCACTGGTCATGTTTTCAGTATTGCCTAAAGTTTCTCGAATCCCTTCGAAGTCCTGTTTGGTTTACTCGGGACTTTTAATGATTGCTGAATATCTGTACCAGATGCTGGGTGGGCAGATTGGGATGTTTCCAGGACAAAAACACTCTGAGATAGCCGTCATTTTTGGTTTTCGTGTATTTGAGCCAGGATTTTGGGGTTTGGAATATGGATTGCGAGGGAAGTTTTTGGTCATTGCAGCATGTATTCTTCAATACAACACCTACCGCTGGCTCGAAAACATGCCAATGGAATATTTGAATGCAGGAAAATGGGAAGAGCCATGCTTATTGTTTGTTCCTGCTAAAGAGTCCTCTGAAGATGAAAATTCACCAGCGTCGGAGCCGTTCCTCAGATCTAAGAAACGTTCAAACTTGAACAGCAATTCTTGGCCATCGTTCAACACCAATGAATCTCAGTTGCCGTCGGTGCCCCCTAAATCCGGGAAATCGGCAGGGGTTGGCACAAGGAAATTTTCGTTTGAATACATTTGGGGAAGTTCAAAAGAGAGTCACAAATGGAACAAAAAATTGATTCATGTCTTGAAGAAGGAGAGATTTGAAACACAAAAAACTACTCTAATCGTTTATCTAAAGTTTTGGTTGGAAAATATGTCTAATCTATTTGGCCTTGAGATAAACATGATCATTCTCCTTCTAGCCAGTTTTGCTGTCCTAAATGTGATATCTATGTTGTACATAGCGGCTCTGGCTGCTTGTATCCTTTCAGGCCGGCGCTTCATACGCAGAGCATGGCCTTTTGTTGTCATCATGTTTGCTTCTATTCTTATTCTGGAGTACATTGCATTATGGAAGAGTTCATGGGTCCTAAGTCATAAACCTCCGAGTGAAGCTACTTTGAGCTGCCATGACTGCTATAAGAGCTCAAATGCGAATTTCTATTACTGTGAATACTGTTGGCTAGGTAAAGCATTCATTTTTGTTCTGCAAACTTATGCTGTATATTTTCAAACACTGTTAGTTCGTCGACGTACTTCTAAAAAGAATGATGCATTTTGATGCTTATAACTTTCCACTATCTCAAAATGCCAAATTTGTTAGTTTACCAATACCACATAGTTAAAGGGAAATAACATGTTTCCTTCTTCATTGTATTCATATGCATATTATGAGGTTTTTTCTCTGCTATTGGTTGATTAGTGAGCAACAAATAGTACAAATAAGAATTGAGGAAAAACTTTTTTGTGGCAATGCATAATATTCATCTTGGTACTGACATAAAGTTGAGTTTATTGTTATTCATTATTATTTGTGCAAGGTTCTGGCTCTAACAGGTATTGCTGTCTCAAATAGGGTACATTGTCGATGATCCTCGAATACTCATAAGCTACTTTGTGGTGTTCATGTTCTCTTGTCTTAAACTCCGCGCGGATCGTTCGTCCAGTTTTTCAGGATCTTTTACATATCATCAAATGATGTCGCAGCGCAAAAATGTGTTTGTATGGAAAGATCTTTCTTTTGAGACTAAAAGCATGTGGACCTTCCTTGACTATGTGAGGCTATACTGCTACTGTCATTTGCTGGACCTTGTCCTTGCTTTGATCTTAATAACTGGAACCTTAGAATATGATGTACTTCACCTCGGTTATTTGGGCTTTGCTCTAGTTTTCTTCCGGATGAGACCTAAAATTCTTAAGAAGAGGAACAAGATCTTCAGGTTCTTAAGGATGTATAATTTTACTGTGATAGTTCTTTCCCTCGTATACCAATCTCCATTTTTGGGTGATTCCAGTGGTGGGAAATGGCCTAAACTGGATTACATATTCGAAGTGATAGGATTTCATAAATATGACTATGGTTTTCGAATCACATCAAGATCAGCGCTGGTTGAAATTGTCATATTCATGCTTGTAGCATTGCAGTCATCTGTGTTATCCTCTGAAGAGTTTGATCATGTTTCTCGTTATCTTGAAGCTGAGCAGGTTGGCGCTATTGTCCGTGAGCAAGAAAAGAAAGCTGCAAGGAAGACAGCCCAATTGCAACATATTTGTGAATCTGAGGAAAAGAAGCGCCAGCGTAATTTGCAAGTGGAAAAGATGAAAGCGGAGATGCTGAATATGCAAGTCCAGCTTCATAGCATGAACTCTGGTGCTGATGTTAGCGTTACGTCTCCACGTGTGGGAGGCCTGAGAATGAGAAGCAATTCTCTCACTCCAGTAAGAGATACGAGGCACACTTATAGAGATGATTGCAGTCCTGTGAAAGATGGGAAGAATATCAATGTTGGGGCAGTTCCTCTTTTTGATTTGAATGAATCTCCTATCAGTGCAGGCACAGAAACATCAACAGGGGATTCGCCGAGTTTGGGTACAGAAATTCGATTATCACTGGGTGAAATTACTGAAATCGATGAAGAAAATATTAGCAGTGCATTTTTTGATTCACAAACAATAGGCGAAGCTCAAAGAAAGGCAAAGGAGAACAGCATAACTTCTGCTGTACAGCTTTTAGGGGACGGAGTTTCCCATGTGCAACTATTTGGAAATCAGGCCGTCAACCATATTGCTAATTTTCTTAATGTTCCACAGGAAGACACAGATTCAAATGGGCACTCCGCCGATGAAGGAATGTTTGATGAGATAGAAAGCCAGAGAATAAGGCATATGTCTTTGGGACATTCTACATCTTTGCGTTCTGATAGGGCCATGTCGGACTCTGCTAGTCTTCAAATTGGTAGAATCACCCGCCACATCTGGTCCCAAATCCAGTCAAACAACGATATAGTCTGCTACTGCTGTTTCGTTCTTATCTTCTATGGAACTTCGGGCTGCTGTCGATGGTTTATTTAGCAGCTCTCTTTCTGTACGCACTCTGTGTGAATACTGGCCCAAGTTATATGTTTTGGAAAATGATGCTCATTTACTCAGAGTTCTACATATTGGTTGAGTATCTTTATCAAATACTGATACAGCATGGTGGATTTGGATTCCAATCAAATCTACTACTAATGGAGTTTGGGTTCCCGATGCATAAAATCAGTTCATCGTTTGTTATCAGTTCACTGCCACTCTTTTTGGTTTACCTGTTTACTCTCATACAGAGTTCAATAACTGCAAAAGATGGTGAATGGAAGCTGTCCGCATATCTGAATTCAAGGAGGAGAAAGCTATATGCAGATGAACCTCAAATACCTTCTAACTGGCTTAGGAGCTTCAAAAAGATTCTCTATTTAGTAAGAGGTGGATTGAAAAAAATGGTCCGAGGAATCTACTGGTATTGTAAATCACTGATACATGGAGCTGAATCGTCTCCGTATTTTATCCAGCTTTCACTGGATGTGCCCTCATGGCCTGAGGATGGAATCCAACCTGAGAGGATCGAGTCTGGAATAAACCAAATGCTACGGATTGCTCAAGAGGAAAGATGTAAGGACACATGTATTGATCATTGCCATTCTTCAAGTAGAATTCATGTCCAAAGTATTGAAAGAAGTTCGGAAAATCCTAGTGTGGCCATAGCTGTACTTGAGGTGGTTTACGCTGCTCCCTTAACAGGATGCATGCGAGGAGGGTGGTACAAATCTTTAACTCCGGCAGCTGATGTAGCAAAAGAGATATCTGAAGCAAAAAATGCAGGATATGTTGAACAGGTAGGATTCCCATTTCCAATTTTAAACATTATTGGAGGAGGAAAAAGAGAGATCGATCTGTATGCTTACATTTTTGGTGCCGATCTTACTGTATTCTTTCTGGTAGCAATATTCTACCAGTCTATAATAAAGAACAACTCTGAATTTCTGGAGGTTTACCAACTTGAAGATCAGTTTCCCAAAGAATTTGTCTTCGTTCTGATAGTAAGAATTACTTCGCTTGCTCTCATTTATAATATTGCTTTGGAAATACTCTTAATATGGATTTGAGTTGTCTATCTTATGAGATGGATCGACCTAATATTTTTATCATTATTCTTTGATTTTTTAATTTTAATTTTTGTCGATGCAGATAATATTTTTCTTGATTGTTCTTGACCGGATCCTATATCTGTGCTCATTTGCCACTGCAAAAGTTTTGTTTTACTTGGGAAATATTGTCCTCTACACATATTCAGTAACGCAGTATGCCTGGTACATTGAGTCATCTCAACGTCATGCTGGAAGATACGCACTTCGTGCAATATTCCTAATGAAGGCTATATCGCTGGCACTACAGGCAATACAGATCCGTTACGGGCTTCCCCATCAAAGCACCCTGTATTGCCAGTTTCTAACAAGTGAAGTGTCATGGATAAATTATATGGGCTATCGCATTTATCGTGCTTTGCCCTTCTTATATGAGTTACGGTGTGTGCTTGACTGGTCATGCACAGCCACATCGTTGACCATGTATGACTGGTTAAAGGTAAAATACTGTACTCTTGTCCTGTCGGACCTTTTTTCTTCCAGTGACTTGACTTATTGAACAATACAATTAGCTGCATGAGAGGAAAATCAGTTGATTGATCCATCCTATTTTAAGATTCTTTTGCTATAGCATTTGTGGTTTTAGTCCACGAATTCATATATTACTTACACGTACACTGACTTTTTACTGTTAATTTAGCTGGAGGATATTCACTCAAGCTTGTACCTTGTCAAGTGTGATGCTGTGTTGAACAGAAGTCAACACCAAGTTGGACAGAAGCAAACAAAAATGACGAAGTTTTGCAATGGGATATGCTTGTTCCTTGTATTAATATGCGTCATCTGGGCCCCTATGTTGGTAAGTGGATTGCTGAAAGAAAGTCATTTACTTAAATCTTGATCATGAAATAGTGATTATATTCTGTTGTTGAACTATATTCTGAGAGAACTACAAGCCTTGAGGAGGTTACTAATGTGTAGCTTTTTTAGACGTATCGTGATTTAAATCTTTGCCTCAAGTTATTCATCTTGTCATTTATGCTTGACAGATGTACAGCAGTGGGAACCCAACAAATATGGCAAACCCAATCACAGATGCGAGTGTTCAAGTTGATGTCAAATCTGATGGTGGAAGGTTGACACTGTTTCAAACTACTATGTGTGAAAAAATCCCGTGGTCAAACATTGAAGCACGCACTGATATTGATCCTCTTGGCATTTTGTCCACGTATGACAAAGATGATGTCCAGTTGATTTGCTGTCAAGCTGATTCGAGCACAGCATGGCTTATCCCTAATTCAGTTCAAACCAGATTTATCCAATCCTTGGATATGAGAATGTACATTAGCATTACCTGGATATTAAATAGGGACCGGCCTAAAGGCAAGGAAATTGCCAAGTACGAAAGGTATGTTGATCCTCTGGATCTTCCAAAGCCATCGGAGGTTCAAGAGGTCCTCAATGGCACTGCAAACAGCTTTCGGATACGAAACTTATATCCACTATTTTTTCGGGTTACTGGGTCAGGTGATATAAGACTTTTTGAACAGCAGGTAGAAATCATGTATTCCTTTTATAGTGTTTTTTCTTCTTTGTTCCATTTGTTATGATGATATGTATTTTCCACCTGCTTACAAAAGCTCATCATGGTCGGCTATTAGTATACTATGTGTAATTTAACGCCACTTGCCTAATTGATGATGTTTCAGTTACGTATTTGGTTCATAATCTCTCATGTAGTGTTCTTCCGGAAAATGTAGGTTGGGAGTGTCAGTGCAGATCTTGCTCTAAACCATGGTTTTCCAGGATGGTGGTCCTTTTACAATCTAAACAAGACAGGATGCGGAGATTTAACTGGACCGACGGCAGTTGTGGTATCTGAAGAAACTCCACCTCGTGAGTGAAAAACTTCTCGGACTACTTAAAACTGTATTTGAATATCATGTGCACAATCGTCTTTCAGAGCTCACAGAATTTTATTGCAGAGGGAATTCTTGGTGATACTTTGAGCAAGTTCAGCATCTGGGGTCTGTACATTACATTTGTGTTAGCTGTCGGAAGATTCGTTAGGCTTCAGTGCTCAGACTTAAGAATGAGGATTCCTTACGAAAACCTTCCCACATGCGATAGGTCAGTTCAAAATCCATAAACTACGTGGTCTATACATATCTGTATGGCTAGCTTAGTAGTTGAGCATTGAGTGGGAAGTTTGAAACCTAATTGGAATAATAGTAAAATATGATTTTGTTGATTGTGATCCCATTGATTTACTGACAAGCAAGCATGTTGCTTAACATGTTATTGTCTGATTGCAGATTAATTGCTATATGTGAGGATATATATGCGGCAAGAGCAGAGGGTGAGCTTGGTGTTGAGGAGGTTCTTTACTGGACTTTAGTTAAGATATACAGGTCACCTCACATGCTTCTCGAGTACACCAAAGTGGACTAGCACCAATGTATAGTCCAAGGGATGAAGATACTCGCTGACAATGATCAGTTGGCTCCATGGAACCAAATTAGACTAGCTCTAGCTCTCCTAGGAAAAATCCTACTTCTCAGTGTACAGCGGAAAATGGAAACACATACAAGCACACTCAGTTTTGCCCCATATTTTTGCAGCAACGACATGCATTTTGAGAATTCATGTATAGAGATAATAGAAAGTGAACCACAATTCTGGGATCTCGGACGCCACTTTGAACATAGAAGACAGAATTCTCATATAGCTGTAGCTCATTGTAACAGAGCTGCGCTGTGTAGACTTTAACACCTTGATATGCCTTGTACTGATTGGGAGATTTATCCATTATTTAGGTTGATTTTTAACCCTTTACAATCGTAAATTGCATTTTATCAACAAAATATTTGTAAAATTTTGAGTATATCATCATTTGATACTGTTTACTAGACATTCATTTTAGTGTAAGATTATTTAATTGCATCTATATTTTTATCATATCTCAATCTCATCCGCTAACAATCTCTCTATCGCTAGCTTCTTGGTAACTATTATTGCTAATCATTGTTTGAGGTTCCGGTTCAGCCGCAGTTGCAGTGGCCGTATTCTTTGGTGGATTTTGTTGTTCCTTGTACAATTTCCGTTCTTCATGTCGGCGTTTTTTGAGGTTGCGTTTTTGGCTGTCAGGGTGGAGGCTGTTTTCTGAGGTTGCGGTGCAACGGTGGTTGTCGGGTTGTCCTTCCGCCGCAGGTGTGACGGTTACTTTGGTTGATACGTGGCGTGTTTCGCGCGTTCAACACTTGCTTCTCTCTGGGACTGATCCAGTTAAAATTAGTCCGTGTTTGGTTCTCGTCCGAGAATATCTATTTAAATGTCCTTAGCCGTTGTCTTTCTATTATCACTGTGTTAGGAAGCTGCTCATCATGGACGCACTTTAATTTCCAGTATATTTTTTCACACATTTTTGTACGTACCGAGGCAAAGTACTCGATTTAATTCTTAGTTTGTTTTTCAATTTGTTTGGACTAGACTGAGTTAGACTAACTTTTGTTAGCCTTTTAAGTCATCGGATTGTACTTCTGGCCTTTAGCCTTCAATAATAATAATAAAAAATCTCATCTGCTAACGGATTCAGATCCAGTGCTGCAACAGCTATTTGCAGTTATCCAAAACTACGTAGTTTTGGTAAAGGGTTCATCCAAAACTACTTAGAGTTATAGTAAATAACATCAAAGTGAGCTATTTTGGTCCTCGCAGCAAATAGCTGCACTGTAGCTGATCCGGATCCTTTGCTAACACGTATCATATTAATTAATTAGTGGATGGAAATGAATAGGCTTGTTATTTTCTAAAACAAAATACACCGTAGAATAACTTCCATTGACCCAAGTCACTAACTAAAACCAGCTAGTAACCCCAAAACAAAACTTAATTAAAATGCTTATGGACTAGACCGACTCTCTCTTTAAAACTTTCCCAATGGTTCTTTCACCCGACCGACCTGCTCCGTTTCTTCAGCTCGGATGTTTAGGTTTGGTGGACTCGAGATGGCCTTTGTGTGATAGTAATAGGGTTCTGATGTTGCGCCGGTGTCTGCCTGTTGTGGTTGCTTGATAGCTGTGTGCAGTGGCTGTGAGGGTGGCTGGTTCATGGTTTTGGAAGGCTGTCGGGCGGCTCATCCGTCGGCGTGGCTGTCTCTATGTAGCTTGGCTGCGTGGGCAACACATTAATACAAAAACAAAACTTAATCAATCGCAAAAGATTAATAATTAATTAAAGCTGCAAACGTAATCAACAACAACGTCTAACTAAGCAACATATTAATTAACTAATTAATCAGCATTTGACCTGACCACACCACACCATCTTCAACAACTCTGCAACTTCCTCAATCTCTCTCTAATCTAAACCCTAAATCACATCAAACCGAACCTAACCGCTCCGATCCGACATGGACAGACTGGTCGTCACGGACGTTAAGGAAGTCAACATCACCTTCAACCGAAACCTCAAATCCTCAGCTTCATTCCGATTGACCAACTTGATGCACACCATGCCGGTAGCCGTCTCCTTAATCTCCACCAACCCTAACACGCTCTCATTTTCCCAGCCATTTTCCCTCCTCCCGCCTCTCTCCACGGCGACTTATGTTGTACACTTGACTCACGTGTCTGAAAAGCCGCCGACTTGTTTGACTTCGTCGTCGTTATCGTCCTCTGCGGCGGCGATTACGGTGAGGTCGTCGATGGTGCCGACTGGGAAAGGGAACGCGGAGGAGTTGAAGAGGCTGTTTGCTAGGCCGGGGCCGCATGTGTTTAAGGACGCGGTGTTGCCGGTGGGATTAGTTGGAGTGGATATAGCGGAGTTTATGATCGGTGCGCAATCGGAGACGGTGGAGAGCGTGGGGAGGCTGAGGAAGGCGATTCGTGGATGCGGAGTTGATCAATTGACGAGATTGTTGAGAATTGCTGTTGGGAATGGAAAGAGGGATTTTTCTAGGGTTTTGATTGAAGCTGGTGGTGATTTAAATCAGAGAGGTTTTGATGAGGAATCGTTAATTTTGTTAGGGGTTAAATCTGGATCTGTTGAGATTGTGTTGGATCTGATTGCTTCTGGTGCTGAAATTGATGGATCGAATGATTTGATTTTACATGAGGCTGCGAGGATGAGGAGTGTTGAGATGATGAAGGTTTTGGTACAAAGTTTTCCGATGCTTGATCCTAATTTGGTTGACTCAAATGGTTGGAATGTGTTACATGTTTCGGCTAGTTTAGGAGATGTTGAAGGGATGAAGTTTTTGATTTCGAACGGAGGAGATGGGGATGTTGCGGATGTTAATGGTTACACGCCGCTGCACTTTGCAGCGGTTGAAGGGAGTAAGGAGGCTGTGGAGCTTCTTTTGAATAATTGTAGTTTTGTGAAATATGCGGTTACTAAGGATAGGAAGAGTGCATTTGCATTGGCAGCTGATAACGGTCATATGCATTTGTTAGAACTGCTGCATATAGGCGATGCATTGCATAAGGCGGCTAGTGTGGACAATGTTCATGGAATCAAGAGGTGTTTAGCTGACGGAGCGGATGTAAATGGGAGGGATCAGAATGGATGGACACCATTGCATAGAGCAGCGTTTAAGGGGAGGATGGAGAGTGTGAAGGTGTTGGTTGAAAATGAGGCGAGAGTTGATGTGGTGGATGATGCCGGGTTTACCCCATTGCATTGTGCATTGGAGGCTGGACGTGCGGAGGTTGCCATGTTCTTGGTGGCTCACGGTGCTATAGGTCAGCTAAAGAGTGTCAACGGAATAGTTAATAAGAAAATGTCAAACTGTTTAAGAGATCATCCGTCTCTAGTCTCGCCGTTGACACAAAAAAGCAACAATGTTTCCCGTGAGTAAAGGTAATTATTTCCGTCAATGTCCTTATTAGCGGTCAGTCTCTCTTCAGTCAACAATTTGTACATAACATATGTGTGGCAGTATGCTATATTTTTTTTTGAGGTTTGGCCTTCTGGGAATGTGAAATAAGCAAACTTCCTAAAAACTTGTCGTAAAATCAGAGTTAGAGGAATTTCTGTCGTCCTTGTGTTTGTTCTTCGGACTTGAGCATGTGTCTTGGATACATTTTCTTAAGACAGTGAACTTTCGAAGTCCAGATAAGAGAATGTGGAAGAATATGCTGGTTTTATCAAGAATGGATTGTGGTTTATCATTTAGTGATGTAATCTGACAGCGGATGGTGGGAACAGCAACAAGTCACAATGCTAGAAAACAGACATGCGCCACGCCTTGTTTTCAACGTTTACTTGAACCATTCAAGTTGAAAAATACACTACCAAAACAATACTAATTTCATCAAGTTGTAACTTTATTTTGACTAGAATACTGAACATAAATTTGTTCTAGTAATTTTGAGCTTCTCCTCCGGCTATTCAGATTGAGTTTCGTCAATGTCATCTGATTTTATTTTGGGATGGCTTTGGTGCTTCTATATGTTATCTCCACTACGTGACTAAGGCATAAATCTGAACTCATAGCTTGGTCATCCCTTCCATTTCCCCATCCTTTCAAAGAAGATCAAATCACCCAAATCGTAGATTCCTGCTTAATGTTTCATGTTTTGGAGCTTAAATATGTTGAGTAAATTATTGTAAACCACCTTTATATTGGGTGTCTTTTGACAAAACCACCTCTATAAAAAATATTTACTTAATAACACCTTTATACTATAATTTATTGCCAAAACACACCTTTTGTTAAAATTACTTAAAACCACCTATATATTAATCACATTTTCATAAAACCACCTATATACATATTACTTAAAACCACCTATATATTAATCACATTTTCATAAAACCACCTATATATGTTTCATGTTTTGGCGCTTAAATATGTTTCATGTTTTGAAGCTTAAATATGTTTCATGTTTTTGAGTTTAAATATGTTTCATGTTTTGGAGCTTAAATATGTTTCATGTTTTGGAGCTTAAATATGTTTCATGTTTTGGAGCTTGAGTAATTATAAAAAAATTATAATATAAAAATTTGCTGTACCAACTATGGGGATGTAGCTCAAATGGTAGAGCGCTCGCTTTGCATGCGAGAGGTACAGGGTTCGATCCCCTGCATCTCCAAACTTTATGAAAATTCATCCTTTTTTTTCCAGCAATAAGTTTCTTCCGTAAATTGGTGACTTCTCATCTGAGCAATGAGATACATTTACACGCATATTAATAAGATTTGAAATAGGAAGCAAGCTTACATTGTCAGAGTGAAACCATATTCAACAACCTAAAAGAGAACAAGATTACAGCAGATTCCCAATCACATTCCCATGTGGAAATGCAGCCAGTTTTACTTGCTTTTGGCAAGTGTGATGCATAAATTGTCATACTCCACTAGAAAAACTGTTACGTGCTTTTGGCTAGTGTGATAAATAAATATTACCACGTCCAACTATTACATCATTAAGCTTGGTGAAATTAAAGTACATTGTAATCTGTAGCTATAATTTAACCACCAAAGAAACTTCTATTTTTCCAGCTTGCTTAGTAAAGCATCCAGTGGTGGTAGCTCTTGTAGAATTTGGTTCCAGTCAGGCATTCCCTGCAACAAAATGCAGAATGCCAAGTGTTATGTAAGAGGTTCACTGAACTCATGGAAAATGATGCTGACGCCCTTTACTCTTTTATCCAAAAATGGTATTCAGTGAAAGGTACAGCTGGGATTTTGTAGCTGGCTAGATTCTTTAGGAAATTAAGAACACTCTACAGGAAAATCAGTCCGTGACGTGTCTAAGTTGATTAGCATATCATAAATTAAAATGCTGTGGAATTTTAAAATTTTAAATTGAGATGATGTCTAACACATGAATCTACTTGATTTGTCAATTAAGAGGGAGAGCCTTATACCTTGCAATTTGTATGCAAATTTAAATACTGTGCTAGCTTCTTTTTTCCTTGAAGGGAAAAAGGATTACCTTTCCTGATCTTCGAGCACGGCCATCTAATCTAAGAATAATGTAGACATCCTCACCAGGTTCGACACCTTCAGATATTTGCTGATCCTTTATCCATCTACAAGAATTTGATTTCAAAAAATAAAACTTTACTTGTTTGGAAGCTGGGATTTTAAATGTATGCCATGAAGTTCAGGATAAATAATTTGGATTTATCATCAAAACTAGAGAAAATAAGAGTATCACCTTTCCCATTCTGCAGAAGATACTATTTCAGCCTTGAAACGAGCTTCAGCTTTCAACCTCGCTTTAGCAGCAACGGACTGAGCCCGCTCATCGAAATCTTCCTAAAGTGATGTCACCAATCATGATGCTAAATATGAGGGACTATTATATCACTACTGCACTATAAGGATACTCTTAAATTTAAATGTAGGCGGAATAGTTCTCGTAAACTCTAAAATTCAATTGATGGTTGACAGCTAAAAAGCAACTTCATAAGACATTAACAAGCTACTGTGATCGGATCATACCCCAATAGAAGGAAGAGCGGACAAAGCTTTTGAAGGAGCACCAAAGCCTTTCTTTTCCACCGGAGGTGGTTTCCCATCACTCCAGATGACCGGAACCAAAAGAACACCCCGTGAAAGAAGTTCAGTTCTGAACCTTTCTGCTTTTTTCATAGCTAAGGAGACCGTCTCTTTATTCCCGGCTATGATTACCTAAGGATTTTGTCAAACAGTGAATCAAGTATGCTTGAAAAAGATTCCCAAATAACTAAACTACTAGGGAACAGGGGAGAAGCAATAAAAGGAAAGGTAATACTTACCGGTCTAACAGTGTCTCTCAGCTGGACCAGTTCTACCACTCGATTAGTAGAGAGACGCAAAGGCAACCTTGAAAGAGTCTCGTCTCGAGTTATTTGTGCAAGCTGTTCTTCTTCCTTCTTGCTGTCCCATAAAAACAGTGCAACGAGAACAACCAGACCTGTGGAATTTCATATTCAAATCTTAGTCTTAAGTGCTACATTTAACACCGTTATTTCTAGATCCTGAGAGAAGCTAACAGGATTGCAGCTGAAATTACTTTGACTTCACATCATAAGTTAGATTATGCACCTCCCACATTGACTGCAACATTTCCAGCAGTTTCCCATACATCTGGGGCACCTTCACCACCTTGAAATGCTCGAAATAGCCTTGGTACTGTAAAGAAAGTTGAAATTCCGGCAGCTGCAGCAAACGCTACATAGAAGAACTTCCTGACACCTCGGAATGGTGCTTGGACCTCACTTATGAGTTTAAGGTCTCTTCTAAAACTATACCCTATGTCTTCACCTCCAAGTCGAGCCTGCCCACATAATACTTATAGGTGATACTGAAAACGATAGATGAAGCAAACTTGTGTTTCAATACTGCTTCCATTCAAGTATAAATAACACCACAGCCCGAGGTAGCATTTAAACCTAATAATTTCCAGGAACACATCAAATAAACTATGTCATTCAAACCTCTTCCTGCAATTCTTTGAATTCAGGCAATGCTCTAAATGATGCCAAGTCTGGGTCATTGAGAATTGTACCAAATTTGAGATTATATTCCCTTAAAGCAGTACGAAGACAATCTGCAGCTTTCTTCCCTTCACCTCTTTCTCCAAAATAAAACAATTTACAATCCATAAGATCCAAATAGCCAAACAAAACATTCAAATTAATGGCAGCACTCAGTCCCCAAATACAAAATTCAAACCACGACCAAACAGTCGTATTTACATTTTCAAATCTCCATCACTTTTACTAACTAAAGAACTCAAATCACAGCCACCTCTGAATTTTTTACTAATCAGTAATCACTAGTTAACTCTTAATTAACAAAAGTTGAAGATAAAAGGAGATCATCAAGATGTCTACCTGTATGCATGACAACATGCTTTGTTATACAATGCAGCTTGAGCTTCAACACTATTCGGATTCAAAGTAAGCGCTGTTTCAAACAAACTCAATGCATCTTTAACCTGCATACCACAACCACTTTCACTACAACATTTCGCATTCATCATTTATGATCATAATTCATATATAACTGAAAAAGCCACAAAATCAATGTTTTCATTAAACATAAAATTCAACATACACGTCCTTTGGAGAAGAGTGCCAGTCCTTCGTTAACGCATGCCTCCGCCGTCAGCGCCTCCGTCTCCGGCGGCGAAGCGGAGGAAGTGCACGAAATCGAAATCGGTCGACTCCGCGATCGGCATTTCCAGCCGACGATCCGAAGCGCCGGAGTTGCTGTCGATGACGTCGAGTTTGCGAAGTAGTAAGAGCTTTGGCGAAGATGAAGAAGCCGATGACGCGTCCACAGCCATTTGCAACCTTCCATTTTCGTACTCAAAGCTAATCCAGTTTTATCCGTTAAAAATCATTGGGCCGTAATGGGCTTTCAACCACTTATCGGCCCATTAAATGGACACGTAATGATAAAACGGACTCGTTTTAAATTATTATAGCGTGCACTGCCGCTTGATTGTTACAACATTGGACATTGTTGGTTATTATTGTCCAATCACACGCTTGGCACCATCTAGGGTGTTTTTGAGAAGCATTGCTACAGTCATTGGTCCAACGCCACCAGGGACGGGCGTGATCCATCCGGCTACTTTAGATGCTTCCTTGTAATCGACATCTCCGACTAGTCTGTATCCTGTTTTTCTGCTAGGATCGTCGACAGCATTGGTACCTACGTCAATGACAGCAGCGCCGGGTTTTATCCAGCTTCCTTTGATCTGAAATGGACACGATTATCAGATTACCTTTTCTTGATTTATATGTTTATAAAGTTGAAATAAATGAAAATAATTCTAGTATTTAATTGAGCTAGATGAAGTGAACTGACCATCATGGCCTGTCCTGCTGCAGCAATGATTATATCTGCTTCGCGGATGATGTTTTCTGGATCTGGGGTACGTGAGTGGACAACTGTGACAGTGGCATCTGCTTTCAGAAGCAGCAATGTGACTGGCAGCCCAACTATGTTACTACGGCCTACCACAACCGCCTTCTTTCCCTTGATACTTACCCCGCTTCTCGACAAAAGTTCAAGACATCCCTGTACAAGAAAGACTGAGCTGAGAAAAATGCCCACATATGTGTATAGCGAAATAGATGATTGACTCGTGCTGTAAGATGTGATTCAGTGTTGGAAATACTCACCTTTGGTGTGCATGGAACAAACAGAGGCTCTCTGCCTTTCATAGCAAGCTTCCCAATGTTAAGAGGGTGGAATCCATCCACATCCTTCTCTATACTGATTTCGCTCAAAACATTCTCTTCGTTTATGTGTTTCGGGAGTGGAAGTTGAACCAGTATCCCTAGCAATGTAGGTTGTCATTACTATTTTTCTTCTTCATCAAAAGAGTGCATTTGCGACGCAGATGACCTATGGACTTTACTATGACCAGAATTATCTAAATCATCTAAAGACATTACTGGAGGATAAATCTACATTTTCTTCGTTTATGTGCATGATTGCTTTTCATGGCCAAATCTACTAAACTCGATCGTAATCGTGGCACTAAACCAGTGGAGGATAAACAACTGTAAAACAGAAAGACATCACTAACCATGAACATCAGACTGAGCATTCAACTCGTGGACTTTAGCAATAACTTCAGCTTCAGAAACATTCTCGGGGAGATCAATGTCAAATGATTTAATCCCAACTTCAGCACATGCTTTCCTCTTCATGCTCACGTAGCTCTGCGAATCCTTCCTAGTTCCCACAATTACTACCGCCAGTCCCGGAACCTACAAAAATGTCCAATTTTTCACTACTATAACAATCCTTTTGCAATTACACGTACTAAGCATTCAAACCAATTCTAAACAATATTCATCAGTTCAAAAGAACAAAATCTAAGTAGTCAGCAAAAACTTGCAAAGACTCAAACATCAACGCATATGGCTTGATATAGTTAAAAGATGGAATTTTGATGGGGAAAAATAAACACCCAGAACGCAAAATCGGATCTTTGGAAGTAATCGGAGCTCATACCTTGCCATACTTGTTCGACAACTCGGTGACTTGTTCGGCAATTTCAGATCGGATGGTCTGAGCAATAGCCTTGCCGTCGATTATCTTAGCTTGATGTTCGACAGATGACGATGCCATTTGAAGATCAGATTAGAATGGTTAGGAGATGTGGTTGAAAGGGTTGGAAGTCGAGCAGCAGCGGATGTATGAAGCGAGAGATTGGTTGGTGGATTGGTGTGGTTAAGTTGAGATTTCAGAGTTTGGATCTGACGATTGGAAAGGGATGAGATGCGAAGATGCAAACAGCCATTTGCATTAGAGCAAAATTAATTAATTTTTGAAAATATAATTAATATTAAATTAAACAGTAATTCCGTATTTTTACAATTTAAATGAGGCTTAAGAAACGAGATGTAAAAATTCAAATGTCCAATATGTGAAATAATTTGTCGGTGAAAATACTCCAATTTAAAATTCAAATGACAACTGATTTTTATGTTAATTAATTTTAATAATACTTGAAAACGGATTTAAATTCAGTGCTGCGCTGCTATTTGCAGTGGGTACGAACACGACATACTTCTGATGTTTTTCATTTCAAGTCTACCTAGTTTTGTCAATCGAATCAGACTCTCTAAACCTCTGACTTCTCTCTTCTTTTCTTCTTTGTTTTTTGATTCTCTTCTTCTTCCGGCCACCTTGCTTAGGGGTGGAGGGAGGTCCTCCTCCCTATTGGGATGATGGTTCCTCAACCTCTACCCCTAGGCGATCCTTCCGTCTCCTTCATTTTAGCCGCCACCGTCGTTACTGTCGCCGTTGCCGCCTGGGTCGCGTGCATGTGCCCGATCTTCCTCCATCGGATTCCTCCACCCTCATAGGTTGCATGCATGTGTCCCGATCGCCTCGGATCGGCTTTGTTTGTTTATAAATAAGGTTGTATGCATGTGTCCCGATCGCCTCGGATCGGCTTTGTTTGTTTGTGTTTATGCTTCGTCTTTTATCTTGATGTTGCCGGTTAGGCATGTTGTGGAGCTATCTGCTCGTAATAAGGCATGGAGTTTCGCCATATGAAAGTCGTTTGTCTAGATGATGAACTAGACGCTGGTGGTATCGATGGTGATGGTGCCGTTTTCGGCCTGAGCTCTCAACTGGTTGATTAAGAGAAGATCAAAAATATAGTGTCGTCTCAATTATTTACCATCGTGTTGTTTCAGCTTGTAATCATGTTAAGATTTGTACTCTTTTTCATGATTCAATGAAATGACCCACTTTTAATCAAAAATAAGTCTACCTAGTTTTGTCTACAGTATATCAAATGAATGAGGTGCAATATCGTCATTGATACGCACAAGTATGTAACATATTTCACAACGTGGCACTTTCACCCGTGACAGTGGCCGTGATTTTAGCATTTAGTTTCCGTGCTTACTTTAGTGTCTTCGATACTTCACAGATTTTCCCATGAAACCAAATGCCACTTTCCACTTCGTTATATAAACCCTCTCTCAGCCTCTCTCACTTCCACTTCAAATCAAACTCTTCTTTCTTTAGTTGATTTCTCGTTGCCAAAACTCAAAGCAACAACCTTCGCATTAGTGTAACATGGCTGCCCGATCTCTGGCTAGTGTTAAGGTTGTTGTAACTATGTTTTCCACCAGGAGGGGGTTCGCCGCAGCTGTGGAAGCTACTAGAAAGAACGTGATGTCGCAGAAGCTGACGGAGAAGGAGCTGGCTCCGTGGGTTCCTGATCCTGTAACGGGTTACTACAGACCAGAGAATGTGTCTAATGAGATTGATGTGGTGGAGCTCCGTGAGGTGCTGCTGAAACAGAGCAAGGATAGGAAGAACTGAATATCATAAGAATTTTAATGTTAAAATGATTGGGGATTATTGCCTTCATGATGTAGCTTGTTGTTCTTGAAAACACTAAACATATAAGTATTAATAATTAAATTGTTTATTTTTATGGAGCTTTAAATGAGACATACAACTTTATGTGAATCGTACGATATCTTCTTATTCATTGATTTTTATTAGGACAATAGAAGAGATTTAAATAAAAAATAACTATCAAATCTAACGGTCCGTATTATTTTACAAATACAATCGCTCCCTCTAATTAAAAATTAATTATAATCTCAATCATCATATTAATCAAATCACCGGCTAAGATTACTGAGCCTAATTCTTTTACTTATACTTAACATTATTGCTAACAAAGTAACACTCTTAATACATTACATAGTAATATTTGTGGAGTCTTGTGCTAGGCTGTAATAAGATGAGTAAATTAGTTATTGGAACCAAGTACAGGTTAATCATTCTGTTTTTGAATGTATAATTTAATTAACATAGAATAATATATCATCAAAAATAAAAAAATTAATGAAGTAACTCAGATCAGTTGAAAATTCTGACCAAAACAGTACTTGTAATTTAATAGGAAGCCTCAAAGAGTATTTATACTAGGACACTGGAGGAGAGCGGAGTGCACATCTAGTTACGATCTTTAAATAAACCTAAAAGAAGAATGTTCCAATAAGAGAGACCAAACCAAACCAAATATAATGCAAATGCACCTAAACAAATAATGACTTAACAAAAGATCCCATGCCGCAATGGCAAACAACAACAATAACTCCCATTAGCATTTATCCTAGTTTCAGAAAGCGAAACAACTGAGATTAGAGCATGTACTAGTTACGCAAATGGTCATTCTGTAAGTAGCTATCATCAGAGAGATGTACGGCATAATCTGTTTTCTCTCTTGGAGTTTAAGTCTGTATCCGTAATGGTTGAAGAAGCAATCTCTGTAAAAAAACTCTTAACAAGTTTGAAGCAATTGTGAATCAAAATCATGCAAAATGACTGACAGAAAAATTCAACATCCAAGAGAGACCAATTACACTAAGAATATTGTAGAACAAATTTAATCTCTTTCATCGATATCTGGGTTTGCTTCGCATTACTTCTCAGTAATTTGACTCAAATAATTTCCAAAGCATTAGTTATTTGCAGAGCTTGTTTCAAAGTAATTCAAATAATTACTTGATAAGAAACATTGCAGAAACTGATATTTGCAATATATTAGACTCAAACTCTTTCAAATTGCTCCAATGTAGAACGGCGAGCATGGGCATGTCCATTGATCACCTGCAGAAAATATCAAAACCCAAACATTTAACTTTCATGTACTCAGTGACCCTAGAAACCTAAAACTGTTGGTTTCTATTAGCTTATATTTCAACTAGTCCAACAAAGTGAAATGAGTAGTTTTTCAACCGCTCCAATCATGACTACAATAATCCAAAGACCTTGAGAACAATACATACAAAACTTCCCTACATCTGTCGTCAACCCAAGTTAAAACTATATCTCAACTCGTGTAACCAATGGCAGGTATCTCGTGAAATAATACTAACAATGTACATCCTCGCCTAGAAGCTTTTAACAATCAGGTCCCAAGTCTCAATCTATCATCAGATTCATAAAGCGAGTGAGGCTAGAGTTTTTATAAGTGAAATCATGTGCACTAGTCAATCAAAGATACCTCCGATCCCACCATTCTAATTCAACTACGGTATTTGATAACACCAATCACGCATCCAAACACCAAAACATACTCATTGAATGTCAATTTCAAACTTATAAAAATGCTCGGAATAAACACTAACATACCTTTTAATAACATAGCAACTTACTAAACTGATGAAACTAGTCCACCGCAATCCAACCCACATCCACATTGCGGACACTCTTCAAAATTATCCGCAGGAAAAGTAGCAGAAGCAATTCCAACCGAAAGCGAAATATCATCCCATACCTCACAACCTCCACAATATTCAACCAAACAAAAAACACCTTAACACTCACACCACTCAAATTCGTCAACTTGTTCTTCGAAATCCTTCCTCCGATCGTCGATCTGTACTTCAACTGGTAAGATCCTTCAAGCGAGAAGCTACATGTGTCGTTTAGGTATGCGTGGAATTCGCCGGTGGAGTTGTTTAAATCGTAGTGGGTTATACCTTTTGGGAGTAATCCTGGTGGAAAGTTGTACTCTTGGAGTAGCTCGTAGGCTGTCGGCGCCGGTGACTCGCCGGACACAACGGCGGCGGTGCAGATGATGATGAAAATGAGGGTCGAAATTGAGATAGATCTCGTCATTGATGGTGGAAATGGCGGATCAGTGACGGATTGATTCGACGATGTGTAGAAGAGCGAATTTGCGGATTGCGATGAAGATCGGAGAAATCGAGACGCGAAGCAGGTGTTTGAAGAAAGTCCGAGACCGATAGGGAGTGCTTTAGAGTCAATACGGCGCCGTTGGATTCTCAGATTACGTGTTGGATTACGAAACTAACAGTTGTTTAATGCCAATTATACGTTAAAACGTTGCCGTTTATTCTTTATTTATCAGATTCTCGGATTAAGTGGGACCAAGGGTTTGACTTTGAACTATATGAAGTAAAACTACCAAAACGACATAGTTTCGCTTTTCGCATGTCCATCACGAGTTCATAATTCAGGCTATTGAAACGGGCTGGATTCGAAGCCCAATGAGGACGAGGGTGCATGGTAAGTACGGTGAGGATCAGCGCGCATGTTTGTAGATGATAAAATCATCTTTGAAACCCTAATCGCTTGAAGAAGCCGTAGCAGCCGGGAGCGGAGCAGCAATGGTGAGAATCGAAAGAAGCTTCATTTCGAGATTTCTTTATTCCTAATTGGTCGTATATGTTGTTAATAAGCTCGATTGAATTGTGTTTAGGGTATTGATTTGGTTGCCGGAGGTAAGAGTAAGAAGACCAAGAGGACTGCGCCGAAGTCCGATGATATCTATCTAAAGCTTCTCGTGAAGGTATTTGAAGCAGTTGATGTATTAGTTTTGATGTTCAATTTGTTGATTTGTGTTTGAAGCTGATTTTGTGTTTGAATTAGCTTTACCGGTTTTTGGTGAGGAGGACTGGGAGTAAGTTCAGTGCGGTGATATTGAAGAGGCTGTTTATGAGCAAGATTAACAAGCCTCCATTGTCTCTATCACGTCTTGTTAAGTATATGAATGGAAAGGTACGGCATTTGATCTTAGCTTAAGGAATGGTTGTGGTATTGTCACTTTATTTTGTGCTAAAAGTGCATGTGTAATGTTTCACTTTTGTGAAATGCAGAGCGATAAAATTGCAGTGGTGGTAGGAACCATTACTGATGATATCAGGGTGGATGAAGTTCCAGCGATTAAGGTGACTGCTTTGAGGTTTACTGAGACAGCTAGGGCCAGGATTGAGAAAGCAGGAGGTGAATGCTTGACCTTTGACCAGCTTGCATTGAGGGCTCCTCTTGGTCAGAACACGGTATGATTAATTGCTGAGTAGCTATTGGTACCCTATGACTTTTTTATTTGTTGAATTTATGTATTATTGTGTCTTTTTGAATTTTCATTTTGGCAGGAGTGTTTCATCATGGGTATGAGATTTGTTATATGATTATCTAGCTTGTTTAGCTACCTGATTAATAATAGTACTAAAGTAGTTTAGACTTGACCTTGAGAGTAGATGAAACTTGGAAGGTTATAATTATTGCTTAGAGGAACAATATGCTTATTTGTGATGCATTGTGCGAGTAATATGATTATGTCCTTTCTTCATTTGGTACTTAATGGACAATACCATAGCATTAGTTGTACATACTATTTCTATTTTATATTTTCATTCACTGGAACTTGTTTTAATTTTGTTATTGTGTTATTAGGTACTTCTCAGGGGACCAAAGAACTCTCGTGAGGCTGTTAAGCACTTTGGACCAGCTCCCGGTGTTCCCCACAGCCATACCAAGCCATATGTTCGTTCCAAGGGTAGGAAGTTTGAAAAGGCTAGAGGAAGAAGAAACAGCAGAGGCTTCAGAAACTAAGTCCTCTTTTCAAAAGACTTTTCAGTTTCTCCTTGTACCCCATCATTGCTTTTTCTTCCTTTTGATATCCATAAACATCAGTTGATCTGCATATGGTATGTTCTAGATATTTTATGACATACATTCCTTCCAGTGGATTTTGTGATACTTATATTTTGCCATATATTTAGCTTTTGTCAACTCAAAATGCTAGCCTTTCATATCAATCTAATGGCAATGGTGGAAAGGAATCCATTTAATCGGAGCACTAGTGAATGGTTTCTACTAAGCAAATATAAACGGGAATTGAGTGGAATGTCGTATAAATGAGATGTCTAAGTTTCATCATTTTATTCGACCTCTTTATAATACTAGTCATTAAAAAAACCTAAGAATTTCTTCACTGAAACTTGATGCTGCTTACTCTTGCAAAACCAGCTAATGCTCATCAGTGGAAAGTGGAACAGATGCTGCCTGTAAAAGTAACCATAGAAAGTAAGATATCTTAAAATAACTGAATCAGAGCATCAATAGTGTGGAACTAGTTTCAGTTTCTAATACATCAGAGTTTGAGTTTAAGACTGCTTGACGTTCAATACAGTAATGAGGATAAATTTTTACCAGATGACGGTACTTGAGGATGTAAAACATTTCAAGGTATCGCCTAGTCTCCCGTCTATCAAGTTTCGAAACATGCTTCCAGAAACCATATACTGCAGCTAGCGTCATTAGCCTATCTGAGTATATCTTCCAGGTATACCTACAGCAGTGATTAGTTTCGTGAGAAAACTTGTCTGTGTTGAAATTACGTTACTGTTAAGGCAAACCTCTCATTGATCCTCTGCAGCCCTCTTTCAGATATTTTAGTCCAGTATCCAGGATCTTCCTTGCATTTTTGGAAGAAATCCGTTAAGACAGCAGAAACTTGGTCAGGGTGATAGGGATCAATGTGGAATCCTGAAATCCCATCTTCTATGATCTCAGCTGGGCCACCATGGCATGTAGCTAAGGTTGGGAGGCCACAAGTCATGGACTCCACAACCGTAAGTCCAAAAGCTTCGTACAAAGCAGGCTGCAGAAACAACATTTAAATGATAACCATTCTTAGTTTTGTTGCCAGGAGGAGAGGAATGAAGCGTACCTGAACAAAGGCGCCTCTTGTATCAGCAATGTAACGATATAGTTCACCATTGCGTGCTCGATTTGTTTGAGCTGCAATCCATCTGAACTGTCCGTCAAGTTTATACTTTTCAATGAGGGTGTGCATCTTCTCAATTTCTGCTATTTCCTCACGATCACTTGACTTCTTTACGTCAATATAACCTGCTACTACAACCAGGTTTACTAGTTCCCTCAATTTTTCATTCTTGGCATAGCACTCCACCAGACCACTCATGTTCTTCACCCGATCTAGCCTCGCCATAGAGAAAAGGATAGGCTTTGACCGATCACTCAGTGAGCCGCTGAAAGGTTATATGAAATATACATTTCAGTAACTACTTGAGGAGAGCGGAAATGAGAAAGATTAATCAACAAGTACGCAAATTACAACACGAAAAGTGAAGTGCTGTTAAGTAATGAAACAACCCTTCCATGGTGGCCATTTGGATATATTGAAGTTATACTATATTACTTAAATCATGTAATATCAATCAAATCTCCGTAGATGCCTATGACAAGGAATATTTGCGACACAGCAAAGCAAATACAACTTACATGCGATCCTCACTCGGATCGGTGCTGTACAACATTTCTTCAATAGACCCGTGAAGAGCTGTAAGTCTGTTTTGTTCATCTGTGTAAGGAAAGTATATGCTCATGTCAGCTCCGGGAGAAACAATATTGAACTTCGTGTCAAAGACATCAACGCCATGGACGACACGGTAAAGACCCGGGAGAGTGAAAGCTGTATGGCTCTCATACTGTCCAACCGTGTTCTTACTGAAAGAAAATAAGAAATATGATGCAAATTAAATCAAGGCTCAAGCGGAAATGAATGAATGTCAAGAGACCATATGTGCTTGATTACGTTAGAAACGAAGCACTGAAATTCATATACTGACATGATCGCAACATTTACTTCATCCATCACCCTGACTAAATTATTACCATAACTACTTACGTTCCAGCAATCTCTTGGTATGTGCTTGTGATGATAAAATCAGCATGGTTCATTGCTATTAGATCAGCAGTAAACTGGCACGTGAAGTGATATTTCTCCTCAAACTTTTTCCAATATATTCCAGAATCAGGATATTTTGTCTTCTCCAGAGCATGAGCAATGTTGCACTATGTCAATCAGAAAAAGATCAAGTCAGACGTTATGAAGACGGAAATTATCTTGACAGATGAAGAGTGCATACCTGTGTAACTCCCATACGGTATGATAATAGTGATGCAACCAGATTTCCATCACTGTAATTCCCAATGATAAAATCTGGAAGACATTGGAGCTCAGCAGTAATTTCACGTTTGACATCCTGTTCACAATACACAAGGCAGTAGTCCAATAAGAAAATGAATTTCCTCACGGTCGATGATAGTTAATGGATTTATAAATTCAACGAGCAGCATGCCATGATATTAACATTTTTAATGAAGATATCTGCAATGTTTGAAATGGTTTCTAATGGAAAAGAAAAGTAAGATGGACATGTAAATTAGATCACTAGATGCTAACACTAACACGTAACACACAAGAAAAAGATAAATGCAACCCTCTGTATTGGATCTCTTTGAGCAGCATACATATTAAAACAATATGTAGGCACAGCCATTTTGCAGTTACTTTACCCGTGTAAAGGTCTCCAGGTAAGGCCACACATCAAACCTTGAAATCCATTTCTTAAGAATGCCATGTTCCTCAGTCCTGAAAGGGACACGCAAGATGTGCGTGTGTTCTGTTCCGCTCACTTTTTCAAGCCTCTGGTTGCATGTAGTCCCTTTGGCATCGGGTATAAGTCTGGTAACCTTTATGATAATTAAGTTAGTTAGAGGCCAAAAAAATGCACACAATACTAAAACTATTGGCTGAAGTAAATACACATACAATTAAAATCCTTGGAGTGACATCTAATCCTTGTTTTTTGATTCTAAGAAGCATTTCATTCTCCAGAGCACGGACTTGATCAAGTATATATACAACCTGAATATTGATGAAGATGTTAAAGAAAAAAGAGTGGATATTTTTTTAAAATCTAATGGATGATGACAATATAGCACCTGACCACCAGTGTCCGGTAAACCAAGCACATTTGCTTGCCCAAAGTATCCATGTGGTGATAGTATTACAACATTAAACACCATTGGTATCCTTCCTAGAAATGCTTCCAATGTAGAAGCATCTGGCGCCTGAATGATGTCCTGAAGAAGATGCATTGTTTTGCGACCCTCTGGGCATTTCCCCAGCCTTTCTCAAACCCCAGTCCTTGGAATCTGCATAGAGGTTAATATGGATTGAGTAAGAGATTCTTCAATCATTTGATTCGAAAAAATTAGATTGCTGCAGGTAGAATGTGATGCACTCACTCGTATTCAAACTCAGAATAAGGTGTGGTCGGCGGGAGTCTAGAAAGAAAATTTTCAGCCTTAACCAAAGCAGACTGAAGTTTCGATATGCTCTGAATCCGATCATTCAACATCAATGCCTGCACTTGCCAAATAACGTATCACATATTAGTTCCAAACCTATAAAAGACTATGTTTTGAGAGGGTATCAACGTGTTCTACTTGAAAAAACTCAGCTGCTAAGCTAATCAAATATCCGGAGTAGCAAGAAATTGAAGAATCATGATTTGTACACTTACATGTCCTTTATACGTATGAGTACGAAGAAATCAACTAATGGCTCCAGTGATTCTCTATTACGAAACATAATGGAAGAGAGGTGTCGATTGAGAAACTGAACACCATTTCCAATTGATGAAGACCGGGAGGGACGGGGAATGATGCATTAAATGGCTCAAAATCAAGCTCCAGCACAAATGGATCAATAGAGCTAACAATTACGTCAAAAAAAATAAAAACCATGCAACTGAAACGAACGTCACTGAAGATTTTTTAAAGAAAACCGAATGGAACTAAGAATAAGAAAAGTAATCTTACTGCCCGTCAACAAGTTCCTCTTTGAATTTCAAATATTCAGGAACAGTCAATTGCTCCACACTCAGATCATACACATTAACTCGCACATAGTCCCAAACACCTGGCCTTGGGCGAACAGCTATAGCTACAAAAGGAGGTACCACAATGGCTTCCTGTCATAACATATAAAAAATTATTATCCGCTATAACCAAACACTAATTCAATTCAAACACAGCAAGTTAAAAAGATCAAACAAGACGCATAAAAAATAAGTTGAAGCAAGTACGAAAAAATCACCTGAGCGACTTGAGAACTTCACCAAATGGACCATCGCGCAACGCCTTCTTTGCTTCATCCTCTCCAATGATCTTATCCAACTCATCAAGCAGATTATGTGGTTGAAGCATTCCTTTTCCTTGATCCACATACCTTTCAATAATAACACATCCAATTTCATTTCCAAACTCCATAAACATACAAAATCATCTCAATTTGATTCGATTTCATAAATTCAATAAATGCGGTTAATGTATGAGTGAGTACCTAGAGAGAAGGGATACGATCTCATTCTTATGCTCGGAGAGCGTATCCTCGACTCTCTCCCTCATGCTCGGCATCCGACTCAGTTTCGCCATTGTTAAGCGCGATCAAGCAACGCAGATTCGCAGCGCAGATGTTAATTTTGGAAGCGAAGAAGAGCGTGAATGAATGAATGTATGGATTTGTCAGTTGCTCGAATTTGAATCTCTCAAAACCAACTCATTTTTAGTGTGAGTGGTGTCAGTTGTAATCGATTCGATTCTCTCGTCATGCAGTTCAGCATCGGCTCTTCTGACACGTGGTAAGACGCTGGGCCCACACCAAAAGGGTGCTGACTGTAACATTTTGAAGTTCTGATACTGTTTTTATTTTCTGAAAGGACCCTCGAGCTTCTGATATTTACATTCCGGTCCCTGTGACATTTCTTGGTAGATATGTTAAATGGGGCGGGTACGGGCGGGTATGATCCGGTTATAAAGGGTAACGGGCATAAACAGGTAACGGGTATTATTTACCCGTTTATGTAAACGGGTATAAACGGGCGGGTATATAGGATAACGGGTATAAACGGGTAACGGGTATTAATTTACCCGTTTACCCATTAAAGACCCGTTTATCCATTAATAACTCATTTACCCTTTAACTACATACTTTTATTTTACCAATTATTCTATTATTTGTAAAATACGAAAATGAGTATCTAATTTTTTAGTAGATTGACGGTAGTTTATGAGTAGAACTTAATGAATTTTTCTAATGAAATATAACGGGCGGGTAATGGGCGACCCTATAATAAACGGGTATAAACGGGTAACGGGTATGATTACCCTTTATCTCTAAACGGGCGGGTATAGACGGGAATTTTAACGGGCGGATAAAAGGCGGGTAACGGATAATGGGTAATTTTGACATATCTATTTCTTGGTTTGTAATTACAATTCAATAAAGAAACAGAGAGTAATGCTCTTTTGAGATCCTCAATTTTGGGTGAGATCCTGAGACCCCAATCATGACCGTTGATTGAGTTTGCTTTTAGGGCTTAGATTATGCCACGTGGAGGTGAGAGAACAAAAGCAACAATTTCTCTCACCTTCGATTTTTGAATTTCTCTAACCTTCACGTGATACAATTTGGACCCCAAAAGCAAACTCAATCAACGGGCATGATTGGGATCTCAGGGTCTCACCCAATAGTAAGGGTCTCAAAAGAGCATTACTCAAGAAAGAGAAATCATGAAACAAGCCGTCCGGACGGCGGTAGAAATTACCATAAGAAGGCATTGAATGTAAGCGGTGACGAAGAGAAGCAACATCTTTTTAGGCAACTTCTAATTGAATCAAAATAAGTGCTGATTCAATATGTAAAGTAAAACTAACAACTAAATGATATTGGCAAAAACAAGGTTGACGATCATCTGCCTCCAGGTGTTTGGTTTAGGGGACAAGGCACCGGGGAGGAGTTGCTCGTTGTTACTAAATCTTTTTATTTCATTAGGAAGGCACTTATTGTTGAAAGATGATCGGCGAGAGCAGGAGAGGAATAATTTTGTTGAGCAAGCAATGCACCTAACAGCACCAGTAGAGCTAGCAGTACAGTACTGACCCAAATCCTCATATCAGTCGAGTTAAGCATCATCTTATCTTTTGAAAGTGATCCCCATTTTTGTTTGGGAATGCTGATATTGTTATCATAACTCTCTTTGTGATGGATACCATTGACAGAACTCATTGTTTCGCTTTCGTCTAATTCAACGATCTCGCTTTGGATGCCAGTATGATTTTCTTCTTGTGATCGCGCTTCTGAAGACTCCACTGGCCAAGCTGATTTAGCGTAGGACTCCGTGGAGGAGTCAGAAGTTCCTCTTGAGCTCCTTTCACTACCATCTTTTCCTTCATACTCGAGATTTTCGCTAACAGCATCACTTCTTCCATCATTAACCTCTGTATATGAAGTCGTACATTGGACCACTTCATCCCCTTTCTTTTCCACACGTAACTGAATTTCCGGAGTTGTGAATTGGAATTCCTCCATTTTCTCTACAAGTATAATCTCATTATCTTCAGCCTCCTCTTCCTCAGAAACAGACAAGTCATCTTCGGACACAGATGATAAAGTACCATCATTAACAGAATCAGCACAAAACTCTACACCATGCGTCATTTCATGAATCTCCTCTTCTTCAGTGATCCCAAGTTTTGATTTTTTCTCTTCATCCTGCACCAGAAACTCTTCACATTAACTACGTATTCATGAAAACACCGACATCTAATCTAACAGTCCCAATGTTGATACATAACCTACATAAAAGCAATGAAGTTTGTTAGCAACAGTTAAAAGGAAATACCAAGAGCAGATTTTGGGCTGTGGTATTCTTCCCTTCAGCCTGACTGCAATTCATATACAAAACCTAATTCTCAGTTTCGAGCAGATCAAATTCAACAACACAAGCTGAAACAATAACCATCTGAGCATGTAAATTCAAAAACATCAAGTTCAACAGAAAAACAAAATGCTAATAAACCTCTTATCAAAATCAATAGGGTTTTTTGAATTCTGCAAACCAAGCCCATCTTCTCCGGCAACATTCTCCAAATTGGGTGTTTGAAAATCTTTCAAAGATCCGTCTTGCAACTAGGTTTTCTCCTTTTCTAAACTCACAAAAAGACCACACAGTTGCCGCCACAAGCGCTCCACCTATCACCACCACCACTCCTCCTCCACCGCCCAACCCTCCAAGCCCCAACTTCACTCCACCCCTTTTGTCACCAGACCTTTTCTTCACCTCCATGTCAACAACAACAAAAACACGTCACTAAATCGGAAAAAGGAGGAATCTTTGAGGGCGTGAGTCCAATGCTGATTTGGGTCTTCTAGGTTTCTGCAGCAAGTTGTGATTTAGATTTCGTTTGTCGATTCGGCTGCCTAGAATTAACAAAAGAAGTTGGTGTTGACTTGGTGGATGGATCGAGTGTTGTTTGTAAGATCAAGGAGAAAGCTTTCTTTTTGGTTACAGTACAGTACCGACCAAATTTGATGCTCGAGGATCTCTCTTTGGTTTACTCATTTGTTTTCATTTACAAGATTCAATTTTTTCACCATTACTTGCATCCAAGAAAGTTAACAACAAGTCAAATTTGTTTGTGCATTAATGTTGCATTTGAGTTTGGATGCCATTAAATGCATGGAGTTTAGAAAAGTGTGAAGAATGGATTTCATGTGGAGTTTGCACCTCATTTTCACATGAAAATGATGATTCGGTACTCACTCCTTTCAATGGGATTAGATATTTTAAATGATATTTATTAAAAAAATGAATATTGTGGGCAAGATTCATAAAGACAATTAAATATTTGTGGGATTGTAACCTGTAAGATATGATATCAACGGATGATATTAAACATAAGAAAAACATTCAATTCCAACCGTCAGTGTTTTTCGCAAATCCAACCGCAAACTTTAATAAAAATTAACTTTAATTTCAATCATTATATTAATCAAATCAACGATTTAAATTTTATTCTTATGTCTTATAGTAAATTGATATCTTACACGATCCTAACCCTTTGACTAACGTATCGTATCTATTTGTAAAAATGAATACTCATATCGTATAACCTCCCGTATCTGGTGCAACATAGCTTTTGCATATGATTGAAAGTTTTAATATTGAGATGTTGTTCACATTTACGATCCAAACTTTATTATTTAAGACATGGAATGTGGCTTAAGAGCAAATTGACAGCATAGTAAACCAAATCTCCAAAAAATAAGAAAAAGATGACCATAGAGAACAAACTCATGGTTTAATGACACACAATCATATGACTTGAGCTTTTGGCTAAGTATAGAAGAAAGGTCCAACGCTGAAAACCTTCATGTGATATCCAGGCATGCCTTTGTAACCCCTGAGTGGTGCACCGGTAATTCCCCCGTTGATATCGGTTGCAACTTTACAGGACTTCAAAGGAGAACTGTGCAAATAAGCTTTGCAGCTTTTCTCAATATCCCAATTCCTTTCCATCTCATGGAGTGAAAGTGTTTCCATAAATGTACCCTTTTCGTCTGTGGCCTCACTTATGATGGTGTAGGTTATCTTCCCTTTCTCCTCACATACCACCTTTGCATATGCTCCTGTTACCATTTCACATGCACAGATTACATATGGTTCGTTAAATTATCAAAATGTATTTAACTAGTTCAATGTGAAACTGCTAGATTTTGTACCTTGAATGGGAGTGATGAATTTGCCATTACCCCTTTGACAAAATATGGCACCACCGATTCCGATGATGGTGGGGGAGACTGGTTTAGTTTCTCCGGCTGGACCAGGGAACCAATCGTCTCCGGACTCTCCAATAAATGCTGATGCACTTGCAACAAACAATGCCAAGATGGCAACGGTGTAAACACTTACACTACAAATTTTGACAAAATTTCCGGCGCAAAATTTCCGGCACATAGAAGTCGCCGGAAATTTTCCGGCACATTTCCGGTATATTTCAATCAACATTCCATCGGTCTCTGACACGTCTCATTTAAGAATTTTTTTTAATTTATATCGTTACTTTTCCATGATCTTTCCGGCGCATTTTCGAATTTTATTTCCGGCGCATGCAACACGTGGAAATGTAATGGAAATTTCCGGCACTCTTCCATCTCCTTTCCATTACTTTCCAAATACATTTAATTCAATATATAAATATTATTTATTTCCGGCACCCTTCCGGCAACTTTCCGGCACATTTTCAGAAATTATTTCCGGCGCATCCAAGACCTGGAAATGTAATGGAAATTTCCGGCACATTTCCATCTACTTTCCATTACTCTCCAAATACATTTAATTCAATATATACATATTATTTATTTCCGTGACCCTTCCGGCAACTTTCCGGCACATTTTCAGAAATTATTTCCGGCGCATCAAAGACCTGGAAATGTAATGGAAATTCCGGCACTCTTCCATCTACTTTCCATTACTTTCCAAATATATTTAATTCAATATATAAATATTATTTATTTCCGGCACTCTTCCATCTACTTTCCATTACTTTTCAAATACATTTAATTCAATATATAAATATTATTTATTTCCATGACCCTTCCGGCAATTTTCCGGCGCATTTTAAAAATTATTTCGTGGAATTCTTACCACTAAACTACAGCCACTGTTTTGCTATTAGTTTGTAAAGTTCAAATAAAATATGGTTTTTTAGTTCTGAATCTCAAACTTAATTGAATTAAAATATTAATTAATTTACACGCAAGCTACAAAAAAGAAAACGAGTGACACAAATAATCATCAGAAAACATTATCCATCAAGTTATTAAATCAAAATAATATTATGAAGTTCATATTAAAAATATTCACAACAAAATAAAATGCATACAATATAATTCAATAAGAAACAATATTAATTTCCGTAATCACACAAATATCTAAGATTAAGAGTATAAAGAGGAAATAGGGTTTCCATCATATCTCTAAAGCTCTGTCGTTTCATTCGCTTAGTGGGGCGCTTCACATCTGGAGAAGAGGATTGTCGAAACGCGGCCGACCGATCGAGGCGACGCAGTATCGAACAAATCGCTTGTTCCGTCGCATCGCGCTATTAATCAACACCTCCTTGTACACTGAGGTATCAATTCCGTCATCTTTTTCTAGTCCTCGTCGTCGCGTCCTTTGTTTTTGATGCGTTTGAAACCCTAGTTTTGACATCTCCTCTTCGGTTTCTGAATTGTTCCTATTGGGGATGTGGGGTTTTGGTTTGGTTTGGTTTGTGTTGTTGTTTGATTTGGGGGTTTGATTGATTATTGTTTTGTTTAGCTTTACCTCGAAACCGTAGAAATTTATTTACTTAGATCGATGTGGTAATTGAATTGCTTGAAAAGTATGAATTTTGATGTTAACTGTTTGGTCTTTGTGTGGCTTTTCTGGTTTGATCATCTGAAATTGGTGTGGTAGCTGGCACATGGTCATAACCCTAGTTAGGATGGGGGTTTAGTGGTGCTTGATTGGTTGAAACTGTGATGAAATGGTGATGAGTGGAAGTATGTTTTTAGATTCCATTGATTGATGTCTGAAATCAGTATGCTTGTTGCGGATTCAGTTGATTTATATAGGCTATGGATTCTGCATCATATTTATTGTTTTCTATTGTTTACATTATTGTTAGAGTCAGTCAAAATGATGAAACCTTATACAAATAATCCTGGGCCTCTTGATGATTCGGTTCTATATGATCAAGAAAAGCATGTGTCAGCTGCAGTATGGGAGGGCCAGGTACACTTTTTTGTTTTTGATTAGTTGAATTGAGATGATTTGTTGCATGAAGTGAATATATCTTGAATGATCTTTGTTTAACTTCTTATATGTGATAGCAGGAACGTGGTGCTCTGCGATGTCATGAGCATACTTCAAAACTTGATCAATGGGCACTCACACCTCAACAATTGGATTTAGTGGAAAGGGCTGGATTTGGGTACTTACGCCTGGTTCCGGCGATAAGTTTAGACAACCCGCTAATATCTGCTCTTGTTGAAAGATGGAGGATAGAAACTAACACCTCTCATTTGGGACTACCCCCACTCAGTCTAGTCCGTTTGGATTTCAAGCCAGTCAACCAGCATTTGGAAGCAGTGCCTTTGGATCCAACACTTTTGGTGCCCCAAGTCAACCTGCCTTTGGTGCATCCAGTCATGCGGTTTGTAATCTTTTTTGTAATGAAACAATGCGGTCTTTATTTTTTTGGGTAATGAAACAATGTGGTTTGTATTGCTTGATAATGAAAATGGTGTTGTATTTTTTATGGTAATGCAGTCTTATATATTCGTATTTTTAATTTTTAAAAATAATAAATGTGAAAAAATAAATTTAGAAATAATAAAATTAATTAAACTTTTCCGGCACATTACCATTACATTTCCATTATACAATTATTTCCGGCACATTACCATTATATTTCCATTATACAAATATTTCCGGCACATTACCATTATATTTCCATTATACAAATATTTCCGGCACATTACCATTATATTTCCATTATACAAATATTTCCGGCACATTACCATTATATTTCCATTATACACATTTTTCCGGCACATTTCCATTACATTTCCATTAAATTAGTATTTTCCGGCGCATTTCCATTATGTTTCCAGCACATATCCATCGAACAATAAACAACAAAGCAATAATACGTGTTTCCATATATTTTCCACCACTTTTCCGGTGACTTTTTTTTGTTGCTGGAAATGCGCTGGAAATGAGATGGAAACTTCCGGCGCATTTCCATTATTTTTCCACCTGCTGTCAGTTTCCGGCGGGGTTTTTTCCGGCACATGTTTCCGGCGCCGCTTCCGGCACATTTCCATTATGTTACCATTATGTTTCCATTATGTTTCCGGTGACTTTTAGGCGCCGGAAATTTTGTCAAAATTTGTAGTGTTAGAGACATGTCAAGTTACCTTAGTTGTGTTGCTGTTGGGGATTATCAAGAAAGGCTTGTTTATATACTGATCATAGCATCAGCTGTCTAACTTCAAACATGTTGGCACGTTCTTCTACAGCCAAACATTCTTGACAACCTTAAAATATTTTCCAGTCTAACGCTTCACAAATCAGTTAAAGGGCTGCACATCTATTGGTGCCTCTTCAACAAGAACAAGTAGAATTGATTTATATTAACTAATACGAGTTAGGTTCTGGATGGACAGTTGGGTATTGTAAGTTGGATTAGTTTTGATTAATCTAATAATTTAGATTAAATGAATTAAAATTAGTGATTGAATAAGCAAAATACACGACTAGTTGAGAATGACCGTTATAAATATCAGACGTTGAATCAATAAATAGAAACAATAATTAAAATAATATTATTCCAGCTTACAATTATTTGTCTTCGGAAAACTTAATTGTAACTAATACAATTGTAAATAATTAAAAATCGTCAACCTCAACTACCATTATATTTCAAACTCAATCAGCCATACAATGGCAAGCGCCTTCCCGAATAAAAAGTACGGCCCATATATGGAAGTGATGAGTTCCTGCATGCTTACCTTCGTAACCTGGTTAAAGGTACTCACAACAAGGTGATTCCACCGTCAAAGGTTGGACCAAAAACATCATAATCTACCCAATAAGGAAATATATCATATGAATCCATCTATTTTAGTGAATGTATCATATGAATCCATCTATTTTAGTGAATTCGTGAATCTCACTTTACATACGTTGATTGCATATCAGATTGCACCACGTTCTTCTACTTGTGATGTGCATGTCACGTGCAAAACATGTGCAACTCGTATGTCTCATTAATGTGTTGATACTATCTAGTACATTGAAAAAATACAATCAACGGATGTAAAATGAGATTAACGAATCTATCAAAATAGATGAATCTACATGATACAATTCTTATATATCATTGTTACAAATTTTAGAATTTAAATGTTGCGAATTTTGATGTATAGTTGCTAGGTATTTAGGAGAATAATGCCATTATTTGCAATGATGCGTACGAGATTTCTCTAAAACTTTACTAGCGAGTGTACTGCAAATGAAGGTACGCAAATCATGAGTAAAGTTCAAGGTATAATAAGATCGTGAGACAAAAATTCGATCATTGTTTAGTAACAATTCAACGAATGACATTTAATTTCTAAATAAAACCATCAGTCTCAACCATTAAGAGTTTGTTTGCAAATCCAACCGTTAATGTATTAAAAATCAATCTTACTCTCAACCGTCGAATTATCAAAATCAACAAATAAGATTAAATATTTCCGTCTCACAAAAACTTAACGTCCCTTCTAACTTAATCCTACAAACCACACAAAAAGATTTCTGTCTGAGACACTTTTTTCGGGTAAGGGAAAGGTACTAAGGTAGGGCCTTGTTAACTTGTGATTCCTAGATATATTATAATTTGATTGACAGACAACATAACCAGAAAGAATAGTAATAATCAAAATTAGGGACAAAGTCTCTTCTTCTTAACTTTTGAAAACATTTTAGCTGGCTGATAAAACAAATATTCAATCAATGCCAGTCATTCTACTCTTGTGATGAATGACTCAACAAATACCTTTCCATGGAGAGTATCTTTTCTCATTTATTAAAAAAAATACAGCAACTTGACAAATTAAGCATTTTATTGTCTATCTGTCCACAATCTTCTATGAACAAACAAAGTACTTCTGGACCTAGTCCAAGCTTTAGGAATTTTCCAGCAACAAGTCTAATTATGCCGACTAATCAAGATTATCGAGTGTCGGTTTAGTTTAATATCCTAATCATTTCTCACCTAATGATTAATCTAAGATGGTTAGCTTAAGCTTGAAGGCAAACAGACATTAAAGTACCACTATCACCTAACATGTTAAAACTAAAGAACACAATCATGGAATGTAGAAACAAAGACATAATAAGAGAATGCAAGTCATAAAACCTGGAGGGGGGCAACTGGGTTGGTTTTATTAAACCAGCACAAGAGCCTGCAGGGTCCCAAGTGACTAGCTAAAAGTTTTATAACTGAAAATATCAACCTGAATGAGCCAAAATGATGCATTAAATGGGAAGAGCGTGTAAGGAGGACCGTGACCATACAAGGATACAAACATGACTTCACTAGATGCATAATGCCAAAAATGAAAATGATGCTTAAAACTTGTGTAACAGGAGAAAGGAATATCTCTTCATGAAAAATGCGGACAAAAGAACTAAAAGATAATAGTGCCGACATAAGATATGGCACCTACCACCTAATAATCTTTCGAATTAGAGGCATTTAGAAGCTGATGCACTTGAGGGTCGTTGTCATGAAAACTTTACTAGAATCTGTCGGTGTGATGATTATGCAAAGATTAAGGTATAAACAGTTCATAGTTGAAGCATTATATTACTGCATCTACAGTTCTACATTACAAACTAAATATGATTGAAGAAGCGAGCTCAAAGCATTTATTACTGTCCAAAAATACACAACGAAAATTTGAGAAGCCACGACGGTATACTGTAAAGTACAACGCAAACAAGGGTTCAAACAGTGCAAACAGATTAAAAGCGAAAATTCTATGAAAAAATTACTGCGTGTTCACAAGGCTACCTATCACCTATAACAATGAACCAAGAAATGAATCCTGGGTGTGTAGTGGATGACAAAGAATATATAACACAGAAACAAATGACGATGGACATGTAATGAACATACTAATATGGAAAATTTACCGGCATGAAATGACGCTGTCTACTGTGGGTGTTGATAAAGATCATAGGGCGCCCAGATTGAGTCCAAGGGGCAAGCTTTATTGGTATCCAGCCTCAGCCATGGCTTCCCACTCCCACTCCAATGCAGCAAACTCACCGGACCAGAATGCAGATTTCTACAGCTCCCGCTTACATTATCACCTCCTAATCCATGCTGGTTCCATCTATGCTCAATCGGAGCCAAATTGCCAGCAAATATGAGCAGAAAGGGGGCAATGACCCTAGTTCATATATCCTCTCCTTGCGCTGAATCTCCATCCATTTCTCAATCTGCTTAGTGTAATCAAACTTTCTCCACTTCACCAGGTCTATCACCATCACACCAGTGTTAAAATAACACGGACTCCTGCCTGAAAAAGTCGTTGAAAGTTTTGCTGAGCTCCAGAAGCTTGCCGTAAAATACTTGGTGAAATTAGCGTGACAATACTCCGGTGCTCCGATTGTTCTCCCAGCCAAATTAGTCCTCCATAGCTTCGCAACATCATCCACAACAATCAAATCCGAGTCCAAATAAATGACTCTCTTCACACACGGCTCAAGCAGCTCAGCTAAGTAGTTTCTTGCATAATTCAATGGCTGCTCCAACGCTTGTCTCACTGACGTAGAAATCAATCCCCTGACAATCTCCGGATCAAAATAGTAAACCTTAAATTTCAATAAAGGGAACGTAGACCTCACTATTCCTTCCAAGCTAACATCCAAAACCAGGAAATGAAAGAAGACACTCTCTGGACACATAGAATGCTGCAAAATCGAGTGCACAGCAGCTACTGATCCTCGCAGATACTCCACATCCAGTTATGGCAACATGAACAAGCGAAGGGTCACATACCCCACCTCGAATCCTCCCTACGCATTCATCAGCATTGATAAAATCTGATGATTTCCTGAATGAAAATCTGTCAACCAATACATCAGGAACATTCTGTTGCTGCTTCATAAAGCTGTTCAACTGCGAGGACCGAATAGCTTCTGCTGGATGCAACGACTGTAGAGACGGCGACAACACCACCATCGCAATTGCTGCTAAGAATAATCTCGAGATTCTCATAACCCGCGACATCTCCGACTCCACTCACACAGATTCGAATTTCCAAACCCTAACCACCAACAACTCTCCCGAACCCAAAAAGCCGAATCAGACCAACACTAGCTCAATCTGAATGCGGGTCAAAATGGGTCGAACTAGGATCCGACCAATCGACCCTCAGCAGCTTAAAGCTTCGATCTTTACGCTTGGAGATTCATCAAAAACCGATGGTGATGGTTGGTTGATTGGTAGTGATCTGAATTCTGAAGCAGCATTTGGGAACGGTGGATGGAAAAATTGATGGGAGGAGGGTCGGCTGTGTTATCTCTCAGTGCTTCTCTTCTCTCCCTCTGTGAGTGCGTCGTCGACCTCGCTGTCGGCTTCTGGAACTGCTCTCAACCTTTCCGATCGTGTCTGTAAAATATGATTAAAAAAAGCATAAAAAATAAACGAGAGCAATGTGAAATTTTATAATAATAAATAAAATGACAGGCAATGATTTATACGTAATATTTTATTTTCTTATAATATTGATCTTTTTTTTATAGCTACTTTTCTTTTTATTGTACTTTGATCTTTTTTTTCTTACGGAAATGAACAGGAAGACAAATATATTTGTGTGAGACATTATGATACAAAATCAATCGTTGATTGTTATCAAATTAAATTGTTCGTATTTTTGCAAATACAAACGTATAATTTAATTAAAATTCAGTTGAAATCTGAATCGTGATATTAATCAAATCTATGATTGAAATTATGTCATTTTGTATTACAAATATATATTACTATTATTTTAGATCATATTTCTTAAACAATATATTAGATTCTTTATTTCAATTTTAACTACACATCTTCAACTGTTTCCCTATTTTTAGATATCATAACAAACATTGAAATGTAAGAATTATATTCGAGAAATTTAAATTTTATTTAACACATTTGAGTAAAGATTATGTGAAAAGTAATTTTTAGTTATAAAATATAAACAAATCTTGACCATTAAATTTTGTAGATCTGCGGCTATTAATTTGAGGTCAATTTGTAAATATTGAAATATTGAAATATTAAAATTAATATTTATAATAAATATTAAACATTCCATTTACGAAACATATATCTCTTAAATCTGATTTGTTGATAATCAGACTTTCCTAATTAGTTATTATCAATTAGATCAATTGATTTGAATGTTGATTATCTTAAAATAAGGGATTGAAATTAATTAATATATTTATAAATATATTATAATGTATGTTACCATTATTGCCTTTTTGTGATTTGATATATTAACTAATAAAATTATATTGTAACCGTTAGATGTAATTAAATGCATGGTCTAGATTTGTTTGCATTTTATAAATAAAGTAGCATTTTTCGTTTGATCCATTCTCTTTACATAAAATATATCTACTCTTAAAACCCCACGTTTTTTAGTCGACTCTTTTTAACTCAGACAATGGATTCCTTTTTGCAATCAAATGGAAAATGGAAATTGAAAATATTATGCAGCGCTGGATTTTGTCTTGTGTTGGCAGAATATGACAAGACAACAACAGTTTGTGATAGCAAGTATATTGCATAGATCCCCTTTGCGATCCATGTGAGCTCTTGTATACCGCTAGATTAGTTTTCATTCGATCGATCTCGTCCAAATATTGTCCTCCTTATACATTTGTATTATTGGAAAATGTTTATTCATTATTCATGGATATGTGACATCTTCAAATGTGCACATACGGTCGATCTCGCCTGTCCGATTTCCTGTGATCTCACAGCGATCGGAACTCATATTGCATAAACCCATCACAACACATATTCCATCCTTGACATTTTAATGCGCTCTTTCATTCATAGTCATCACAACACACTTTATCCATCTTGCTGAGGTTTTAAGTGTGAGTTGCGCAATGTAGATGGGCTGAAGGCCATTTGAGCCCATTAAGAAAGCTCGGCCCATTAGTACCTTAGATAACGTCTACCGCTTGAGATAGAGCGGCAGAGCGAGCTTGGAGTTGATGATGGAAGAGAAGAAGATGCTGTCCACGGTGGCGAAGTCGTTAAACCCATCACCCATTCAGGAGCTATCACATCTTGCTCAAAGGTGTAATGCAATTAATTTAGCTGAAGGCTTTCCTGACTTCCCTGCGCCTGATCATATCAAGAGCGCCGCTGTTGCCGCCATCAATTCCGATTTCAACCAGTACAGGTTGTTAACCTGCAAAAAGAATTCACTTTTCCGATTATAATTAATATTTTGACATGAAAGATTGAAACTTTATGGTTTTGGCAAATGAAATTGTGGTGAAGCAACTGACACTGACAATGGCCATTAGGGTTTAATGTTTAGCGTTATTTCTTAGTGTTGGTATTAATGGAGAAATTGAAGATGAGATTATGATGAATTCATACAGGCATGTTCAAGGAATTTGCGAGCATGTAGCGGTTATGATGAAGGAGACGCAGAATTTGGTTGTTGACCCTTTGACTGATGTAGTTGTATGCTGTGGTCAGACTGAGGCTTTTGCAGCTGCAGTGTTTGCTGGTATGTGGTTTGACATTCTGACTGTTATGTGCGGGTGGACATTGGTTAAAATGTGTGTTACGTTGTTACAGTGGTAGACCGTGGTGATGAAGTTATTTTGTTTGATCCGGTATATGAGACTTATGAGACTAGCATTTTGATTGCTGGTGGTGTGCCTGTAAGTTATTCACCTGGTCTAATTCGTGATTTGAGCCATGGATGGGGTTAAATATTAGACGGGTTGAATAATGATATGTGGTTTTATATGTGATGTCGTTTGATAGGTTTTTGTGCCGCTTGATCCGCCATACTGGAGTTTGGATGCGGAGAAGCTTGCAAAGGTGGTGACCACTAGGACGAAAGCAATAGTGTTGAACAGGTGATTGCATAGCAGTGAAACATTGCCTTTTAAGATTAGAATCTTGATTAGTTTTCCTTCTGCGGTTTCTGATAGGAGTTGCTAATTTTGATGCAGTCCTCACAATCCGACAGGAAAAGTGTTTTCAAAGGATGAGCTTGAGGTTATTGCTAGTATATGTCGCGCCAGAGACTGCCTAGCCATAACAGATGAAGTATGTCATTTGTTTATTAATGTCGAGTTTAGTTGAACTCCTAAACCATTTTCCCTGTTAGTTTGCACAATTTGATCACTGGACTCATGTTACGTACTTCCGAAATCTTATAGGTTTACGAATATATCACATTTGACGAAGTAAAGCATGTATCTCTTGCCTCGCTTCCGGAAATGCAGAATCGAACTATTGTAACTGGGTCTTTGTCAAAAACATTTTCTGTTACTGGTAAACTTTCTCACATGATCTGATCAAAAATAGAAGGCAGCGATTGAATTATTGCTTTCATATCAATAATTCAGTTTTCTGGCATGCAACCAGGGTGGAGGGTGGGTTGGGCTATTTCCACACCGACCATGGCATCTGCAGTTCGAAACATCCATATTAAGCTGACCGATTCTGCCCCAGCACCTTTTCAAGAAGCCGCTCTGGCTGCATTTAAAAGTTCACCAGAATACTTTATAACGTTGAGAAGTGTAAGGCCTCGCACATATTCGTTAAGAATGATGTCTTCAACATTAGGTTACGGCTTCCTGAGATCACGTTGCTGTTTCTTTCCATTTGTAGGATTATGAATCAAAAAGGGATTTCGTTGTCAACATGCTGTCCTCGATTGGTTTCCATATTGCTTCCCAGCCTCTTGGTTCATTTTTTGTTTTTGCCGAGCTGCCCCAGCAATGTCCTTTATCTGATGTATCACCTCCATTTTACTTAAACTTTCCCGTGAAAAAACGGTTATCTAATTATCATTTACACGGTGCGGTTCACTGGCATGCTCATGTTTAGTGCCTTTCAGGTTGAATTCGTGAAGGAATTAATCAAACAAGCAGGAGTGGTGGCTGTGCCTGGATGCGGTTTTTTCCATAAGAGTTCATCAGCAAACAGTGAGACTGATTTTAGGTACCATAACAGATATATAAGATTTGCTTTCTGCAAAAGTGATAAAACACTGACTGAAGCCGCTTCGAGATTACGTAACTTAGTTGAAGCCAGTGGTAGTCTAAGATTATTTCAACCTTGAAACACAGAAGTCCTGCTTCCCTATATCAAGGTAACTTCCCTGAACCATAATTACTGCACTTCAATTGATTCTTCGCAGTATATGACTGACAACTGACACTATGTTTGATGTTTCTACCACTCAGTTACTAGATATTAATTGACTCAAGCTCAAGCTGAAGCTCAAGCTGAAGCTCAAGCTCAAGCTGAAGCTCAAGCTGAAGCTCAAGCTGAAGCTCAAGCTGAAGCTCAAGCTCAAGCTCAAGCTCAAGCTCAAGCTCAAGCTCAGATGCTTATGACCATGAAGTTTAGACTTCTGGGTGATCGGAGTATCTTATGGAGAAGGTAACATAGCTCTTTATTGGTCAGTTATCGACAGAGAGAACAGGATGGGGAAAACAGTTAATAGTGTAGAGAGGGGGCGGAGAGCAAGCTCAAGCGAGGTCACATTGGCAGAAGCAACAGAAGGGTAGCAGTAAATTAAGATCCCAACAAATAACCCTTCATTTATTAAATTAGGATTACCAAAAGAAATTATTAACTCGTGTAGCAAGTTTGCAGCAGCTTAAATGAATGGCCCGGCTCTTTTTTATAAGGGTTTTTTAACAAAAACCACCCGTATAATAGGGTGTTTTTGCAAGAACCACCCTTATAAAAAATGTTTTGTGCTAACCACCCGTATCTTTTTTTCCGTCAAACTCGAACCACCCAAATTAAATTCCGTTAACTCTACCGTTATGTTTAAATTATTTTGATTTTTTAAATTTCCATAAATATTTTAATATTAAAAAATACAAAATAATTTAGGGTTTGAAAACACCACCCCTAGCCACCACCAGGCACCAGCAACGCCGCCTCTCCTCCCCGAAGTCATCACCAAGGTCGTTAGCGTCGGTAAATATATTGACTGGATTTTACTCCTTTCAGTTCTCAAGGTTTTGGCGCAGCAGGTGACTTTGATATTGATATTGGCTCCATAAGCTCAACTCAACCAGCATCAAACAAATCCACAGCTCCCATCACACACAAATCTCTCCCATCAACAGGAAGAAACCCGTTCGAATATAGATCCAGGCGATCGTAAACAATTGATTCCACATGTATTCATCTTCATCACCGAGAGCTTGATCTCACTCGCAGCTGTCAGAATGAACAGCTTCGTCGCCAAAATCGCCGTTGTAGGGAGCGGAAGTAAGCCCTGATGGTTATATGAAATGGGTTGTGTCTGATTTTGTGATTGGGTTTGTGACCGATGGAGGCGCTGGGGTGGAGGTGGTGACGGTTGGAGGCGGTGGTGGATGGAGGTGGTGGCGATGGGAACCCTAGATTTTATTTTTTTATTAACAAAATTGAAAAAAAAACAAAATAAATAATTATAAACAGAAAAGTTAACAGATTTGAAATGGGGTGGTTCGAGTTTGACGGAAAAAAAGATACAGGTGGTTAGCAAAAAACATTTTTTATAAGGGTGGTTCCTGCAAAAACACCCTATTATACGGATGGTTTTTGTTAAAAAACCCTTTTTATAATTGGTGGTGGGTATAAATCAGTCATCAAACCAATTTTGAAACTATTGAGTATATAAGTACCAAGGGGGTTCATTGCCCATTTAAGATAATAGGCACAACATTGCCAAATATAACCGCAGTCTCTCCGAAAGAAAGTGTTGTAAATAGCAGCGAAGTCTACTAAAACTCAGCAGGTCTACCAAAGCTCAGGCAGCAAACGTAGACAGGATATTTTTCTTCAAGGTCAATTCATCTGCTTTAGATTCACTGATCGACTGCACAACATAGATATGGAAAATATTAGAGCAAAACAGGAAAACAAATGACGTGTTTGCTTCAGAAAAAAATGAGGGATGAAAAGAAAGTTGGAGGGAAAATAAGAATGTGTGCGGTTTACAAGGGGAAATGAGGACACAACAAAATTCCCCATCCGACTTTCCATTGAAAAATAGTTTTCCCTCAACTTTCTATTCCATTTTATTTGCTTAGAAGTTTCTATACGTACAAGAAAAACTCGGTGACTAATCTAGAACTTGAGATTCCCAATAATAACACGGTTTATTCGTCTATTTCGTAATTTATATAAGGTAGCCAGATTTTTTATGTAGCTATATAAGAAATCTTATCATGTCATACCTTCTGAAGGATCTTTTCGAGTCTGGTAATTTCCTTCGTGGCATAGTCAGAACCCTTTGTCAAGTAGTTCTTAGCAACTTTAGAGTAAATCTTTCCATGCCTGAAAAGGTAGATAACAAATTTAATTTTGTGATTAAGTGATGCTCTTTTCATGGGCCGCAATCATAAGTGACTCGCATTGAACTACAAAGTTTTCAGCTAAGGAAAGAAAACACTTGAACACAAAAAGATTAATCTTACTTCTTGAGGAATGTCGTTTAGTTAACACTGAAGCCTATGCAAGCAAAGTGGAAGCTATATATGGTCTCATAGAGGACTTTGAGGGACTTACTCTGCAGCAGAACCTGAAAGCTTTGCAATTTCTTCTTCCAACTTGGACAAGACATTTTTCTTTTCTTCGTCTTCAGCTGCGACCAATTCCTTCACTAGGGGGTTCAAATTCTCAACAATGCCAGCCTGGTAAACCAGATTAATATAAGTAAACTTGAACGAAAATGATATGAATCACATTGTTCATTTAAATGTATTTACATTTGAAGTAAGTTGTCCCTTGCCATCTCGACTAGTGCCACACTTCTCATTGATGAAGGACACAAAGTCATCCACATCTCGACCACCATCATAATCCTCTCCAGCCTTGTTGTTCTTCGGGAAAAACTTCAACGTGGGATACCCACTTACCCCATACCTGCATAGCCACATCAAGTTTAAACAAATTTTGAGGCAGCAATAAAAAGCATAATGAATATTACTGATTGATGCATTGATCGAACAAATACAAAGCAAGTGCTTCAAGGAGGAGGTGCAAATATAACCATATAAATATCAAGATCAACATCGTTGTGTAATGAGTTTTATACATACTTTTCTGCCAAATCTTTGTGCTTATCAGCATCCAGATTGGCAATCACCACATGTTCATCCAACTTAAATGCAGCGGCCACCTTTTCATAAATCTGTAAGGATACAACCAAAGGTGTCAAAAGAAGGGCAACGTTAGTTCAAAAATTAAAGTATGTACTTAAGCTTTAAAGCAAAGTGTGTAAGAGCTTACCGGTGCAAGACTCTTGCAATGGCCACACCTACAAAAATCAAATTTATATATGTATGAGTACCCATGTGCCATTTGAACAAAACATAACTCAAACAGTAAGATAAATGTTTCATACAGTTACAAAATGGTTTAAAGGCATACCATGGTGCATAAAACTCAACCAAGACATCTTTGGTCTCATCCAAGACAACCTTGTCGAAAGAATCAGCTGTGAGAACTACGACACGCTGGAGGGAACAGAGGCCAACTTCACATTAGTACCTGAAACATGCCAAAATATCAGATTTCATTCCTAAAAATGCTAGCCATAATACAGAATGAGTGACTTTTGATGCAGATCAGATTATGCTCTGGATGGACAGAAGGATAGTTAAATAAAATGTAAAATGTGAAGTGAGATTAGGGTTTTAGATAGTTAAGAACTTCGGAGGAAATAAAAAACGCATCACGTGAGTAATGAGTACATTGCTAAATGATATGGTATATTGGTATACAAGCTGGATTTGTACACAAGCAAATACAAATAACTTACTTTCCAACTATTACAAGTTAATGGTGGAACAATAATAAAAACGGATAGGAGTCAGCTTTAATTACAAACCTCCTTCAGTATTCACAAACTCTGCTAGAGCTTCTGCTGTACGAGGACCTTCATACCTACACAAGTGTTAGTAAAAATATAAAGTCCTGCACCAGTGAAAATCTGGTCAAATATTAGATAAGGTTTTCATATTCTCACTTTTTAGGCTCTAATGATCCCTTAGGAAACCATGGATTGTCGGGTATCCGGATACACCATATTTACCACATACTTCCTTGTTATCATCACAGTCGACCTGCAACCATGTTTCACATAGCAACAACATTAAAGTTAAAAATAGATATTCAGACAATGTACGCTTTAAGAACATGCATATTTCTTATGTTGATGGTCTAACTGACCAGCAATAAAATTCGAAATACCAAAAAAAGCTAAAGAGAACTACAAAATCTAATCATTGAAGTTCACCATAGATGCCTTACCTTTCCTATCAAAATTGACTTCGCTTTCTTAAAGCTTGAACCAAGCTTCTCAAATTCCGGAGCTAACTTCTTACAGTGCCCACACCTTAACAAAATAAACACAAAACTTAGATCTTAACTTTAAAAAAACAAGACCTGCATCTAAACATTAAATCACAACTTATGACCAAACCTCAATGAGATTGATAACACACTAAATCAACATCAACTAGATGTTATTCCAAATCCAATATCTTCAAATTCAATTACATACAGATACAACCTCACTTTGAAAGTTCAAATCCCTGAATGACCTAAAACTCAACCAGATCCAAAATCACATCACTAAATCACACTTATTCCCACTTCACTCACACTAATCAACCAATCACAATAGATCAATCAATCAATCAATCAATCAAATCAACTATCATAAGTGAATCAGATAACTAATCATACCATGGAGCGTAAAATTCAACAAGAGCGCCACGATCCTGGCCGACCTCCTTGTCGAAGTTTTTCTCAGTCAGTACGACCACATCATCGGCGAAAGAGGCGCCGACGAGGAGAAGGAGGGTTGCGAAGACGACGATCGGACTGCATCGAGACATTTTTCGCTGAAGATTTTTACTTGTCTCAGATCGGATGGATGTTGAGATGTCCTTTAGTCAAAATTGTCGATCTAAAAAGTCAAAATCGCAGTGCGGAGAAGGTGATGATCCTGTGTGTGATCCCTCATTTAATGGCTCTGGAATTCATCAATTTAATCAAAATAAATATATTAATGTTTTATTCCACGTGGATGATTATATTGGTTATATGCATCATCGGTCTTCTCTGATTGGCCGTTCGATCCAAAAACACGTTGCTCGCTAAAAGTCCATCAATATTCCACGTGTCTCTCTCCCATTGGTTGATAACTATTGCACATTGGTTCCCATTTCGTCGATCCAATTCGTATCGCATATCGCTCCTGCGCAATTTCGCGATCTGCTGGTCGCAACGATCTCGACAAGATACAAGTAGCTTCGAACCGACTCGTTGTTGGACGAGCTTGATTCACCCAGTCGGCATTTGTTATTTAGATTTCGTTGCAAAGTTAAAAGTTAAAACCCCAGGGCTTGGTCCAGTCGGAGAGATCCGATCTCTAGTGATGGCGAATCGGAGATCGATTCCTCTGTTCCTTTTGGTTGCTTTTTGCTACGCTGTTGTTGCTGTCGCTGCGTAAGTATCTGGAGTTATTGAACATGTGTGATTGATGTTTAGTGTTTTAGGTGTGTTTTCCTAATGGCGTGGATTTGTGCAGGAAGAGTTATTATGAGATATTGCAAGTTCAAAGGGAGCGTCAGATGATCAGATTAAACGAGCTTATAGGAAGCTGGCGTTGAAGTATCATCCGGATAAGAACCAGGGGAATGAGGAAGCCAACAAGAAGTTTGCCGAGATCAATAATGGTACTTTCAATGCTGACTTTGTTTGCTGAAAGAATTGGCTGTGTTATAATATGACTTTTTTGGAAATTGGTGTTTTGAAGATTGATTGTGTGCTATTAAAATGTTTACAGCGTATGAGGTGTTGTCTGATAGTGAGAAGAGAGGTATTTACGACAGATATGGGGAGGAGGGTTTGAAACAACATGCTGCCAGTGGTGGCAGAGGTGGTGGTGGTGGGATGAACATGCAGGATATATTTAGCCAGTAAGTATTCGCTATAATTATTCAGTCATTTTTATTGTTCAGTCAATGTTTCGTGGAACTGTTGTCATTTTTTAGCAAACAGCAATTATATATGTGCGAAGTTGATTGGCATTGTCATTCAGTGATACACTGTTATTGATTATGAGCATCTTAGTTAAAATATACACATGTCCTGATTCTACCTTTCAAGTTATAATTGGCCCCTTGCAAGTTGCATGTCAATGGTGTTGCGCTTCATATGTACACTGTGCATTTTAATTTCATTTTTGTTCATGGCCTTAATTCGGATTAAGCATGTCTCTTTGTTCAAATGATCACCCCTTTAATTTTCATAGTCATGTGTAACTTGTTACTGTATCTTCTGATTAGCATATGTCTTTTATAGGTTTTTTGGCGGTGGCTCCATGGAAGAAGAGGAGGAGAAAGTTGTTAAAGGTGATGATGTTATAGTTGATTTGGAGGCAACATTGGAAGACTTATACATGGGAGGATCGCTCAAGGTAAAACTTTCAGTTTTATATGGAGACAGTTGAGCAAGTACTTAAAAGTTTTAGTGTTAATGCTTAAGCATTTTGTTGGTGTTCGAAGATGTAAATCAGTCAATATTCTTATAAACACATCATATAACTTGCACCTGCATTGCACACGAGCAGTATTAGATTATCGTTGATTATTGTTATGAATTGGACCACCAGAAATTATTTTAATGGTTTGGTTTGTATAATGCATAGTAAATTTCTGCAAGCCAGGTCACTATCAAGTCAATTTATAGCTTCTAACTGTTGCAACTCCCAGGTGTGGCGCGAAAAAAATGTAATAAAACCTGCTCCTGGAAAGAGGCGTTGTAACTGCAGGAACGAAGTCTATCATAAGCAAATTGGCCCAGGGATGTTCCAGCAAATGACAGAACAGGTTTGTTACACGAATAATACATTCTTAATTCTGTTTAAGTTGATAGCATCCTTTTGCCCCATAATATAGCAAGCTTTTAAAATTTAAATCAAAGCTACTCTCGTTAAAAGTTCTATTGTCCTTCATAGAATTGTGCCTTTTTGGTGCTATGCCTCTGTGAAACTTATAATTACAAAAGAAGTCCACCTCAATAGTCTTGACTTCTTGTAAACGTAAATTTAGTTGATTAATCACATCACTATAGTTGAATAATGTCTTCCAGAAGTTATGATATCAAGTATCAACATAGTAGAAACATAAAATAACCAATCAGTGGTGAGCGAAACTGGTTATTTTTTAGCCTTATTAGTCTTATAAAACTATTCATCTTAGTAAGTCATTTTTATCTTGCCTCTCAGGTCTGCGAACAGTGCCCAAATGTTAAATATGAAAGAGAAGGGGACTTCATCACAGTTGATATCGAGAAAGGGATGCAAGATGGTGAAGTAAGATATTGATTATTTCACATATTTGATGTTTATATGTTGGCTGTTATAGGACAGTTGATTCGATCAATATTACTAAGGTTCATGTAAAGGAAATTAAGGTTCATCTTAAGGTTCATGTAAAGGAAATTAAGTAGACCTAGATGTAGCCATCTTATCAGCTATGCTGCATGCTTATATTTAACTGCAGTAGATGGTAATTACCCATTGTTCTGCTAGACCTTTTGGTGGCCGTTGAATGGCTTACATTCCTTATCTTTTCCAATACTCTTATCTGATCTCATTTGTTATTATGTTTACGGTACTTGTAGGAGGTAGTCTTCTATGAAGAGGGTGAGCCCATAATTGATGGAGAACCTGGTGATCTTAAGGTTGATATTTGAACATTCAGCATCTTGATAACCCAAGTGCATTGAACTATCAAGAATTCATGTTTTTACTATTTTATGAGTGCAGTTCCGTGTGCGTACTGCACTACATGATCTTTTCAAGAGGGAAGGAAATGACTTGCACACAACTGTCACAATTACTCTGGTAGTCATTTATTTACAGTTTTATTAAAGTTTTCACTGAATTGGCTTACATTGCCAAGTTTTAACTTGACACACTCATTTATATACAGCTCCAAGCTCTTGTTGGTTTTGAAAAGACTCTCAAACACCTTGACGAGCATCCTGTAGAGATTGGGTCCAAGGTCAGTAAACTTCCCTTGAGTGTGCTACAGTTTGATGTGACTTTATTAGAGTTCACTGGTTGTATCCCTGAACAGTAGCCTGATATAGTCCTTAATAACTTTTTTCTTTCAGAGCATTACTAAGCCAAAGGAAGTGCGGAAGTTTAAAGGAGAAGGTATGCCATTACATCATAGCATGAAAAAGGGAGATTTGTATGTCACTTTTGAGATTCTATTCCCTACATCGCTGACAGAAGAACAGAAAACAAAGATAAAAGAGATTCTTAAATAGAATCAGCTGGTTATTGATAGAGTATGCGACCAAGAGTATATTTTGTCACCAAGTGTCTTCTTAATGTATTCCTCTTTGATGCACATTTTTCTCTATTTAAGGCAACAAACATGTTTTTCCACATTCATAGGAAGTTTAGAACAGTTGTAACCAGATGATTATCATATCATTTGGACTTCTGAGAGACTACCAATGAATCATATTGTTTAGCATTTACATGCTCCGTAATCAAATAGAATCACAAACACAGTTGTTGGTGGATTGCTAATTACCGAAGTTTTTGAATACCAGCATAACCTGGAGAAACGAGTCACAAAAGTCAAGCAAATGAAGCTCTCCTCCAATATGCCCTGGGTGTAAGTGAACCTCTTAAAGTTGGCTGGATTCAATCAATCATACTTAAGATGATAACCATGGTGGAAGAACACAAGGCGTTTCACATAAAAATGGAAAAAAACATACATTGGATAGAAAATATTTGTCACGGTTTCTGTCAGTTCTAACCCGGCCCAAATGCCGAATTGGATTGTCGAGGTCCGTTGGAAGGCAAGAGAAGATTCTGGACATGATTATGGTCATGGGCTAAGTAAATGTCTTAATCGTAAATCTTGCAATCGCTGATGGTTGTGTCGTTTTAGGTGATGCCGTTTGTCTTAGTTGGGACATGTCGATGTCGTTTTGGAGTACAACATTGTGTTGATTGGGATGTGCACTGATTATAGTTGCTCATGTTCTGTGGTTCTGTTAGAGAGGCCTTTAAAAATCACAATGTATTCAATTTGATCGTAATCGAATGTTAATTTAAAATTTTATGTATATTTTCATAAATAAATAAAAACTCACGCATGCATAATATGTTCAGATGTATATTTTCATATAAAATGGATAAGCAGTTAGGTCGGTTTTGGTGAATATGGTGCACAAGCAAAGACAAAATTCAATCAACAAAATACGGAAGTTTCCTCTGCATGTATGCAAACTGGTCCAAGCACGTGGCGATACGAGGTTAGCGATGAGGTGTTGATACGTAAAGTAAGCAAAATCTTATACGACGCCATGTGGAAACATCATTATGAATACACATGTCCACACATGTGTGAACATTAGCACCACTTTCGTGGAACATAAGCTCGTCATCCCTCATACACAACATTTTGGAAAATACCATAACCATCGGGAATTAAAAGAGTATTATACTTGATAAGTTTTAATGAAACGGTAAATATCTTCCTATTAAGAATCAGGGAGTGATGTTTGACAGTTACCATTCCTTAATTTTCAATTTAGTCCTTCATCTATTAGTTAATTTTCAATTCAACTTTTCACATACTTTAAGTTACATTTTATGCACCCAAATTTTATATTTGCACAATGTGCATCAAAATACTAGTTTGATATTAAAATTTGGTTTTTGAGTATTAGACATGACGAAACGTTAAAATCATTTTTTATATATTTGGTTTTTGAGTTTATTAATACACATGGATAATTGTATTTGACATATATATATAATTAATTTCATCCGTTAACTACTGCAATTAATCAACGAATGATTCACAAAAGAATTACTATTTTATTTTATTTTTCATCTATCGATACAATTTGAACGTCGGACTGGTATAAAAATAAGTACATTGAGGATTCTAGTTTTCATCTTCTGAAGGTATGGAGTTCTCGACAGCTTTCTTTATTTGATGTAGAAGTTTTCTTTTGTCTCACAAACGTATTTCTACTATGAAATGAGTCTAAATTGATATCCGATTTATCTGTCATTACTTTTTTATTCATGTCTTCATATGTAATTATTCTCATTAAGTTATAAGAATGATATTCCTTTTAAATTATAATGATAATTTTGACAAGAAATAAAAACAAAAAAATCTCATCACAACTTCAATAACTAGGTAGAGCATGGATATAGAGCATCCACATTGTGAACAAACTTTCTAAAAAATGAGATAAATGTCTTTTATTAACTAGGTATTTTGACTTTAAAATTTTAAATGTAATCTATAGAGTTCGTAGAAAGATAATAAAATTTCATAAAATATGAATACATCATCTCAACCGTTAATTTTGATTTATTTAACGGTTGAGATTTAATATAATTTTTAATTAAAATTGGTGGTGAATTTATAAAATACATGGCTGATTGAGAATGACGGTTATCAGTATCAACAATTGGATTAGTAGAAATCAACGTTTAAGATGATGTCTTTCTGTCCACTTGTCCTCCTAAGACCCTACTTGTAATCTATATGTTCACGGTTCAAGAAAGACAAGTATATTTTTGTAGAATCGTGAGACATGATCTCAATTATTAATTATATAACGACTTAGATTTTAAACTCAAAAATAATCGTCAACTCCAACCGTACGTGTATTTTGCAAATTCAAATGTCAAATTATAAAAAATTAATATTAATCTAACTGTCAAATTATCCAATCAACGGTTGAGATTTAGTCTTTCTGTCTCACAGCTATTCAACGTGTCTCTGGATCTTACCCTATAAAAACAAGTTCGGGGATATTTAAGTATTTGTGAGATGGTGAGACACGATCTCGATTGCGTTATTCTTAATAATTCAACGGATGAGAGTTAAACTTAAAATAACCGAAAAATTCAATGTGTTTATGGCAAACGAACCGCCCAATTTAATTAATAACCAACTTTACTTTCAAACGTCAAATTAATCTAATCAACAATTAAAATTAAGTGTCCCATCTATATATTCTTCCTTATCTCATCCATATTCATTCATAAATATATATTAAATGATTTCAGAATTCTAAGTGTTAACAATACTATATCATATTTCACTTAATACTCGAGTCCTTATTTAAAAAATAAGCTTTTAATTATTTATAAAACTGTGCTATTTTCAAATCACAGCAAAGTTGTGACGGCCGTACACGATGCAAATCCCAGTTTTCTCGTTGCTTAAGAAAAAAGAAAAACATAATAGTGACACATCTCACGTTAATCAAAACGTATGAGATTAGAAATTAAACTAAAACCATTTGTTGGGTGAACTGCTTCTTCCATTCCATTCTCTTCCCCTTTAAATTCTCCATCTTCAAACCTCACTAAATCTCCCCCATCCAATCATACATTTTATATTCAGATTTCATTTTTCTCACAAACCCCTCGAAAATTCCATTCAAAAAAATCATAAAGATTTCACCTTTTCATGCTCCCTCAATCTTGGAGCTAGAGGTCTCAAATTCAGAAAATACCCTCTTCATATTTCCCCTCTTTGATCTCAAAGTTTTAATCTTTAGCAGAAATTTGAGATTTTGATTTGGTGTTTTGTGTGATGGAAAGTTTAAGGTTGCAAGGTGGAGGTGGGGTACCTGGGATTGGACCATTAATGGGAATAAATAGAGCAAACCCCTCATCTCAGGTTGTCGGTTTACCTCAGCTACCGTGGCGGAATTTGTCTGCTAGGTGTAATGGGATGTCGGTTGGTGATGGGGCTGCAGCGGTTGTGGTGGTTGAAGAGGAGGAGAAGAAGGAAATCTGGAAAGAGAGCATTTTGCAGGTGCCTAGTGCTCCGGAGGTGGTGGAAGATGAAGATGGGTGTAGCTGTTGTGATTTATGTTATGAAGAAGATGAAACAGATGGGGAGAAGATTGAATTTGATTCGAATTTGTTTTCGAGGTTTTTGAGGAGAGTTAGTATTTCTGATGCTAAGATGTTTGCTCAATTGTCTTACTTGAGCATGTTGGCTTATTGCATACCCAAAATTAAGGTATGTGGCAGTTTTTGTCAAACTCGTGCTTCCCTTGTTTGTTTGATCATAATCTTTACTAGTTACATTGCGCGAAGAGAATGCGTGTTTAGTTGATTTGCGCATTGGTGTTTGTAGTATTTTATATGTGTTTTGAGCGTGTTATATGGTATGGTGAGTTGTATTGGAAATGCTTGTTACTTGTGGTTTACGAAGTTGAAAATCCTGTTGGTGTTGTGTTGCAGGCCAAGAAGTTAGTGAACAGCAGAGGGCTTACATATGTGACGTCATCATTGGAAAAGAAAGAGCAATTGTTGCTAGCTGAGAGAGATCAATCTGCTCAAAGTGCAGGAACTCAAGTACAAGAGGGTGGTGAGAAACCAAAAATAGAAGATAGCAAGCATGGCGGTATTGGTTATTTCATAGATGCTTCTGCGGCATACGATATTGCTGCATCTGCAGCTGCGTATCTTCATTCTCAGACAAAGAGCATACTTCCATTTAGCTCAAGGAATGATGTAGAAATTGATTCATCAAACCAAAATGATAGCTGTGCTGATAATGAGCTTAAAAAGGATTCTGTAAAGGCTGTCACAAACACAGTTACTTCCGTTATTTCATCTGAAGAAGAAGTTAAACAATCAGTTGCGGATGATTTGAATTCCATTGTATCTTCACCTTGCGAGTGGTTCATTTGTGATGATAAACGCTCTGCGACAAGATACTTTATAATTCAGGTAAGAATTTTTAACGCACTTCCCCTATCTGTGCCATGTTTAATGTACGTTTGTTTTTCAAAAAGGCATCTCTTAAAATTGGGCCTATTGATACACAGGGGTCCGAGTCACTAGCGTCATGGCAAGCAAATTTACTTTTCGAGCCTGTTCAATTTGAGGTCAGGCTCTTTACACAGTTATGTAATTATGAAGATAATTTATGATTGAATCTTAATGTATTTGTCGTTATTTTTCTAGGGGCTTGATGTGCTTGTTCATAGAGGCATATACGAGGCAGCTCAGGGGATATACGAGCAGATGTTGCCTGAAATTCACTCTCATTTGAAATCGGAGGGCGAGCGAGCCACTCTTCGTTTCACTGGTCATTCTCTCGGTGGAAGTTTGGCTATGCTAGTGAATCTAATGCTACTTATACGGTGTAAGGTTCCAGAGTCTTGTTTACTACCTGTGGTGACATTTGGCGCACCCTTTATCATGTGTGGAGGCAGCAAGCTTCTCACAAAGCTTGGGTTGCCTAAGAGTCACGTTCAGGGGGTGATTCTACACAGAGACGTCGTTCCGAGGGCTTTTTCTTCGGAGCTCCCAAGCCATGCTGTGGACTTGCTGAAAGCAGTAAATGGGAATTTTAGGAACCATCCATGTTTGAGTAAGCAGGTAGTCACTTGCAATTAGATTAGTTTATTGCATTTCACTTTCACAATCTGAAATGCTAAATTCTCCATTTCGTTTTTTTTGTTTATGACAGAGCATAATGTACGATCCGATGGGTCAAATGTTAATTCTACAGCCAGATCCTCGTATTTCGCCGCCTCACAGTCTACTTCCTCCCGGCAGTGGACTTTATTTACTCACTCTAGCTTCAGACAAACCCAAAGCTAAAATGTCTCTCCGGACTGCTCAGCTTTGTTTCCTAAACACTCCCCACCCGCTTGAGATCCTAAGTGACAGAGCTGCGTATGGGACAGAGGGTAGCATCTCAAGAGACCACGACATGAGATCTTACTTGAAAGCCATTAGAGTAGTTATCCGTCATGAGCTCAACCAAATCAAGAAGTCACGTAATGAGCAACGCAACAAGGAACCCTGGCCCCTTGTGTCCCCACGAGGCAGAATGAGTGGCAGTCAACCAATTGGTTCTGGTGAATTGCACCAGCAGCACGAACAACTTAGTTTCTCTGGCTCAATTCACCATGGAAAACAGGCACTGAAGAGGTTTAGCCGCTTGGTTGCTTCACAGCACATACAGATGTTTCTGCTGCTCCTGGTCCCAGCTAGATTACTCTTCTTAGGCGCATACAATGCCTTTAGCATCAGTTGATCCATCCTACATGTTCAAGTCAATCTTTTCACAGGTAAAATAAGCATACAACGTAGCAAGCCAAAGTCCTGTCCCATTGGTTTGCCCAACCATATTTCTTGTCGTGGTTGGTATTTCCACTCCAAAACCGGCACATCATTTCCTATGCCAATATCTTGGAAGCTTCAGCCAAGTGGAAGAAGTTTGCGTAACTTAAATCAATGGTAGAAATCACGGATTGAATAGCTTGCGGAACTTTATACAAAGTTCAAATGTCAAAGTATGTATGTTTTTGTTGCTTTTAGGAAAACCAATGTACATATGAACTACAGAATGTGTTTAGGTACACAACAAAAATGATCAGAGAGTATACAATGAACACATGTAAAGTGCAAGGAACATACATTGATTGATACAACATTTGCATAGTCATGTACCTTAATGGAAAGTTCGTATAAAATGTGTTGAACATTTCAGGGCGTGGTTTGGAATACTTCATTGATTGAATATTGTTGCAAGAATTCTACATTCTATTAATTGGATTCAATTAAGTAGACAACAAAATCAAAAGAAACCAAAATTGTACCTGTGATTCTGAAGACACTCGCAAAACTTGATAAATCTTGCATTGCACTCAACAAACCAGGACTAGGAAAAATGTATTCCTGCTTTGTTGAACAAAGAAAGAAGGTACATGAACTCTTGTTGGGTGAGTTTCGACGAGCGCTTGTCTTCAAAGTCACCTTGTTTCAAAACATTTATAATCTTCTCCTTAAACTCAGAGCCTTCAGGCACATCATCACTCTCTTCCATCTCCATATCATCATCTCTTTCATCTTCCATTTCAGATCCAATTTCATCATCACCAGCATCAACCATTTTTGAGACATCCAATTCCATCTCAACATTCCCAGCAACACCACTCTGCGGAAGCTGTAGTGCCTGCAAGGTCTTAAAATTCTTCTCAAGCAAATTCAACACCGACTTCTGCCTAAAAATAGACCCCAAAGTCTTATTCTTCCTATTAAAACAAATCCGAACCAACCCATCCCACTCCTTAAAACTCACAGGAGGCAACGGTTTCCTCGGCTCAATCCTCACAACAGACGAATCCACCTTCGGAGGTGGCCTAAAATTATTCCTTCCCACTTTCAACAAATGATTAACACGAGCCAGTAGCTGCGTATTCACCGACAATCTACAATACAAATTATCCCCAGGCTGAGCAACTAATCTCATCGCAAACTCCCTCTGATACATAATCACCGCACATCTAAACGCAGGACGATGCGCTAACAACTTAAACGTCAAAGGAGATGATATCTGATACGGTATATTCGCAACACATATATCAAAATACGGAAGATCACACTTCAACACATCCCCTTCAATAACCTAAAAACACAAAATCCACAAAATCAAAATCAACAAATCAAAACAACACTAAAACACAATTAAGCAGATTAATCAACCTTCAATCTCTGTGAATAAGGAGTTCCTTGAAATCTCCGGTTCAACTCCAACACCATACGAGAATCGAGTTCAACAGCAATCACCATCTTTCCAGCTTCTAGAAGCTTCTTAGTCAAATTACCAGTACCGGGACCGATTTCGAGTATAATATCAGTACTTTTGATTCCAGATTTTTGTACTATGGAATCGACGAGCAATGGATTTTTCAAAATATGTTGTCCTTTGGATTTGTGAAACGGTATTCCGCCTTGAAAATGACTACCGGAGCCGCCGCCTCCTTTCGCCGGCTTCTCTTTCCTCATCTTACCTCCCGCCATTGTCGGAGTCGTTGAAGCGTTCCGAAGCAGAGCAGCGCGCGTAAACCCTAGAAGGAAATGCTGTGCGTTCCGATTTGGGCTGGACGACGAGTACGATATATATTGAATGGGCCGAAGTGGTTACTTGGCCCATTAGGTCGATGCCTTGTTTTCAAACGACGCCGTTTATTGTTGCGTTCACAGGCCAGCTGGAGTCCATGTTTGTCCAGCTTTCTTCGAAATCTCCGGCTTTACAAAATCCCCAAATTTTCTCTATAAAAACCCTAAACCCGCAATCAGGAATTCTTTTTATCGACTTGGTGTCTGCTCGTGACTTCTTGATATTTTCTCAGGTATGAGTTTCATTTTATTCTTTTTTATATTTTTCTTTGATGTTTTCTTTATATTTTAGTAGATTTGTTGATTGAATAGATGAGATTGTGTTCTGTAGTTGTATGGTTTTTTGATGAAATTGAAGTTGTATGATTAATGGTTGGTGGGTTTTGTGTGGATGATTTGAGTGGTAAGTTAATTGGTGTTGGAATGTTTGTTGTGCATGGAGCCAGGAAGAAAGAAGGTGAAGCTGATAAATTAGGGATTTTATGCAATCTGGGATTGGTGTTGGTAAGCTGCTGTGATTGGAATTGATTTGGGGAAGGATAAAGTTCTTATCTTTGGGGATTTGGAGGATTTTTTGTTGATGGGTCGATGATTTGGCGTCAATGAGCTGCACAATTCGTATGCGAAGGATCCCTGCTGTTCATTCGTTCTCGGTTGTTTTCCTCTACTGGTTCTACAATTTTTCATGAATAAGTAATTTTGGCTCGAGTTCATAGTTGAACTTGACATTCTGTGATAACTGATAAAGTTTAGTAAAAAGTGTTAGCAGCTTGTCGCTTGTTGGGTATTTTTGGGTTAGTTGAAAGATTGAATTGGTATGATGGATATGAAGAAACAAGCGATGAGCACAGGGAGCTCAGCATCCGATGGGAGTCCTCTGAGTGGGCTGGTTGATGAAAGGAAACGGAAGAGGATGATATCAAACAGGGAATCCGCTAGGAGGTCTAGAATGAAGAAACTGAAACAAATGGATGATCTGATTTGTCAAGTTACGCAGCTGAAATCTGAGAATAACCAAATGTTACAAAGAATTGCAGCTACTGAGCAGTCGTACATGTATGTTGCTGCAGAGAGGGACGTTGTTCAAGCTGAAGCTATGTTATTGACTAATAAACTGCAGTACTTAAATGAGGTTATTTACATTGCGGAGCAAGTGAATAATAATATGCCTATGGATGTTCCAGAAACTCCTGATTTGTTTGCGGAACCGTGGCAGCTACCTTATCAAGCTCCTCAGTTCAGTGCTTCAGCAAACATGTTCCAATGTTGAATACTGCTTGATTAACTAACGTGAGTCTCCTTATCATCGATTTAAATTGTGCACCTTTGTGACGATAAAGGCATTGGATCTAACTGAGTTGTGAATTTGCCAAAATGTTGTGAAGTCATTGTTATGCACGTGTCTTTCGTATATTTGGAGTTTTTGTGTAATGCATTGCCTTTAAATCAAAGTGAAGATTTTCCTTCTCTTTAAATATTTTGTGTTACTGTGTTTATTCACTTTACATATACAGTAAAGGTTGTCTCCCTTTATCCCTTTCCAATAGTGATTCTATTTTCTTGAAGATTTGAATTTGAAGTTTCTTTTTTAATTCTGCTACGAATACCTGTAGCTGCATCTGTAAATCCAATTTGGACAGTTAATGTAGGAGATCAGCTCAATTGCGACCCCTTATTCCTTTACGATCCGTGCGACCCCCACATAATTGATCCAACGGTTGCAGATTTGCACATGATTTTTTTGTCACGTTTTTGTCGTTTTGCTAAATGCAAAAATGCAAATGGAATGTGCATATAGTGCAAAATAAAAGTGCAAATAGAAGGATCGCAATATGCACACATGCAAAGGGTCGCAAGGAACCGGACTCGTTAATGTAGATCAGGAAAACTGGCATGGCTTAAAAATATTGTCAGTCCACCTTCACGTCCAATGTTTGTGTGCTGCTCATATTTAATTTGAGTGCTTCTTAGTTCTTAGGTAGGTTGCAGGTTGTTGTCATGGGTGGCTCTGGTTGCACACTTAATCTGTGATCTAGTTTTCTTGGTAGACACTTGTGGCCTGCGTGAATCTACACTGCAAACAACTCTTACAGTATTCTTCCGTAGAGGTTTCAAAAAATATATGAAATTTTAACTTCGTATTTTCTAAACTGGAGTACTTGAATTTTATTTTTCATTAATTGTAGATAAGTTATTAGAGTTTAGAGAGAAATATAAATTTTGTGAAACATAAAAATGTAATTTTGGTATTTGATTTGATTAATTCGACTATTGAGATTAAAGATGATTTTTAATCAGTTGGACGGTTGGATTTGAAAAAACACGGCCAGTTGGTCATTGACGGTTACCAATATCAACCGTTAGACTGATAACAATCAGATCATGTAATTTTTCTTCAATTGTTATATTAAGTAACAAATGGTACAATAAAATAAGTTTGCTTTATTTACAATTTTCCAGAATTAGGTCCATTTAAGTAGCTGCTAATGACAGCTCACTCTCCTTGATTTGTGTTCAATTTTTGGAAGGTACAGTAAATACTAAATGTTCACTTCATTTGGTAATCATAGAAAAACAAATTAAAAATATGTGAGATATCTAACGTTAAATAACAAGTGATTTGATTTGTTAACATGATTAGCCACAAAAGGCGCCCACTAAACCACATTTAGTTGTCAGAAACACAACTGCTTTGTTTTTCTCCAGCCTTATCTGCTCTGCTCCACGTTGTCACTATCACCATCCTAAACCCTCTTTCTTTAGGTTTAATTAATCTCCATCTCCTCATCTCAGTGATTTAACTAATAAACAAACATCCTTGTTTTCCGTATCCTCACTCCCAAAGCTAAGAATCCGGACCAGACCGACTCAACCTCGTCTTGCTAAAGATGGAGAGACAGAGGAGTTTCTCCATCAAACCTACCAGATTCTTACTCTTCTGTTTCACAATCGCTTCATCGATTTTGTTCATTAGTTTTTGCTCCATATGGGTTTACAATTACAAACGCGGTCCTTTGCAAGATACCCGAATGCAGTTTAACGCCACTTCTGTCGGATCTTTAACCAGACATGTCACTGCTGTCCAGACAGTGACTACCACTGGCTCTAATTTCTCTGTGGTTGGATTGAGAGACTCGCTTTTGAGTGGCACCCGTGATGACACATCCAAGACTGCATCTGGGTCTGTTAGGGTTTTAAATGCGTCTGAGAGTTCTTTCAATAGAGGGGTGAAGAGCCACATTGATGATAAAGGAAATGGGAGTGGGAATTTCTCAGCTGTTGGGATTCAAGATCCGATTTTGACTGAAACCCTTGTTAGTCAACCTCAGATTGCATCCGGGTTGGGTGAGGAGGCTTCGGATGAATCTCAGATTTTGGAGGTGGAGGACAATGCTTTAGGGAATGTTAGTGAGAATGGCGCAGTAAATGTTATGCAGCACTTGAAAAATGTCAGCTTGTTACAGGAAGTTGATCAGTTGAGTGTGTGTGATGTCACGAAAGGAAAGTGGGTGTTCGATGAGAGCTGTCCTTTGTACAGTAATAGAACATGTCCTTTTATAGATGAAGGGTTTGATTGTTTAGGTAATGGAAGACCTGATAAGGATTACATGAAGTGGAGGTGGCAACCTGAAGGCTGTGATATTCCAAGGTAGCTGTTGCTCGAAAGAGTTCAATATTTGGTTTTCATATGCAGTTGATAGAAACAGTGGCGGAACTAGAACGAAATATTCGCCGGGGCTCAAAAGCTTAGGAGGTACGAGCTATCTGCAAATAATTTTAGCGGGAGCTCAAATAATTTTTTTAGGGGGGCTCAGATAATTTTTTTAGCCGGGGCTCTAATAATTTTTTCAGCCGGGGCTCAAATAATTACTTTACCCGGGGCTCCAAATCAAATTATGATAAATTATAACTGGTAAAAATTTTTTTTTTTTTCCTCGCCGGGGCTCCAGCCCCCTCCGCCCCCCCTGGTTCCGCCACTGGATAGAAAGGGTTTTAATTTATAGATGGTAGGCACATTGTGGACAGGAAACTCATTTTAGAAGTTTGCTATTTGTGGTAGGTTTAATGCGTCCACAATGCTGGAGATGATTAGAGGGAAGAGACTGGTTTTCGTAGGTGATTCACTCAATCGGAATCAGTTTGAATCAATGTTATGTCTGTTAATGGGAGCAGTCAAAGATCCAAAAAGAGTTTACGAAACTCATAAGCGGGAAATCACCAAGGAAAAAGGGAATTACAGCTTCAGATTTGTGGTATATAGTCGTTTGACTATTTTCTGCATTGTTTGTAGAATTTGTTGTGCGCATTTAATTTTATATCTTATGCAGGATTATTCGTGTACTGTTGAATACTATGTGACACACTTCTTGGTTCACGAGGGCAAGGCTAGAGTAGGGCAAAAGAGAAGGCAAGTACTTAAGATCGACAGTATTGATAGAGGCTCGTCAAGGTGGAAGGGCGCTGATATACTTGTGTTTAACACAGCTCATTGGTGGTCACATGACAAGACGAAGGCTGGGTTAGTATTTTAGTCATGTACACATGCGTGAATTGTGATTTATACTTGGCATATTGACTTAAATCAACTGTATTCCCAATTTCAAACTCGCAGTGCTAGTTACTTCCAAGAAATGGGTCAAGTGCACCCTCATCTCGAAGTCTCAACTGCTTTCAGAAAAGCCCTAACCACATGGGCATCATGGGTAGACAAAAACATAAATTCACGGAAAACACAAGTTTTTTTCAGAAGCTCCGCACCTTCCCATTTCAGGTCAGCACTCTTACTCAGAAACTGAAGATCATAATTCATAATCACTAACTACTAAACCTCCATTTGGACCATTCCTAACATGCAATCCAATCCAAAATCCAGGGGAGGCCTATGGAACTCCGGAGGACACTGCACTGAAGCCACACACCCATTCAAGGATACACTTCCCACACATACCCCTGAAAAGAATTTGATAGTTGAAGAAGTCCTTAAGCAGATGAAAACACAAGTAACACTTCTAAAGATAACAAGCTTGTCCGAGTACAGAGTAGATGCGCATCCATCCATCTATGGAAAAAAACTCAGATCCTCAAAAACCCAAGATTGCAGCCATTGGTGTCTTCCGGGCGTTCCCGATACATGGAACCAGCTCTTGTATTTCCATCTACATACCATTCAAAACCTGAAACCAGGAATGTAATTCAGCTCATTCAACTGTATATATCAATGTTTGACGTACTAGTCAACCTCAAATGCATTCATTTCCTCTATACTTCCCATCAAATGGTATGAACTGAAGCAGCTTTGTATTAAAGATAAAATTGTCCCATTGCTTGAATTCTGAAATAATTATAAGTCAGCTAAGCTTATCTAGTTGCAAAGGAGAAGCAGCAAACATTGAGCCAGCTAGGAACACATCCAAATCCAAGTTGACTGCCGCAGACTTTACAAGCTCCATACATACAACTGATATGTACTGAGATGAGTTTGAATTAAAAATGCCAACAAACAACTAATACTGAGAAAAACTTCACCTTTCAAGATGTAAATTCATACTAACTTTGAGATAAGTGATTGGGAATGGAGGGTATACGTGGAAAATACTCACATTTCTGAATTTCTGATCTTACATGGTATTTATCGACCTTCATGAAGATCTTCTGATTTAACTGCTGTCCTGGATAGGGGATCGTTGTCATACCCACTTAGACCGGAATAAGGGCCAGATGAAAATATTGATGATGTCCCGTCAGATTCAAAGTTTGTGGCTGATTGCCTTGTGTTGGGTCTATTGGTTAGGGTGGTTGCTGTTGAGTCTTGATATTCAGTCACCCTCTGCACCATTTTAAGTGACTGTACCACCTCCCCTATGGTAGGGCGTTGGCTTGCTTCAGGTGCAACACAAGCTGCTGCAATTGTGCAAACTCGTACAAAATCTTCCTTTGGAAAGTTGCCAGCAAGCATCCGATCTGGAAGCTCATCAAGTCGCTCTTTGTCTCTGAGAATGGGCCTAGCCTATAAGGAATACATGACTCTCAAAAATCAGAATGATAAATGGGACATGAGTCAAAACACATCAAAGAAACAATATAGCCACCGAGTTAGGTCTACAAATCATAAAAATCACTGACCCAGGTGACTAGATTTTCCTTTCCCGATGGCTGTGACATGTCCACCGGTTTCCTTCCTGTTAAGAGTTCCAAGAGCACAACCCCATAGCTGTAAACGTCACTTTTTACAAGTAGATGTCCTGTCATCGCATACTCCGGAGCAACATACCTGCCAGTAATAAAATAACAGTCTATGTATCAGATATCACTGCAGAAATAACAAAGATGATCTCATGAGCATAATTACTTACCCAAAGGTTCCCATAACACGAGTTGATAAAAAGTTTGCTCTGCCCTCAGGTGCTTGTTTGGCTAGACCAAAATCAGCAACTTTAGCATGGAAATTATACTCGAGCAATATATTAGAAGCCTTAAAATCTCTATGTATAATACAAGGCTGTGAATCTTCGTGAAGGTATGCAAGTCCTCTGGCAGCATCAAGTGCAATTTTCATTCTTGTATCCCAATCTAGAGGGCAGTTGACTCCCAAAGGTCCTAGCATGATTAAAACATTGAGATACTTATAAGTTAATATTTATAAGTTACTGTAAAAAAGGGAACAATCCAGGTGAGTAAAATACCATGAAGCCATGCCTCTAAGCTTCCATTTGGCACCAACTCATAGCAAAGCAAATTTTCTGATGAATCTTTATTGCTATAATAGCCAACAAGTCTGACAAGATTACGGTGATGAAGTCGACTGAGCATATCTACCTCTACCAGAAACTCCTTATCTCCTTGTTGTCCTCCTGTTGTAAGCCTCTTAACTGCCACGGCAGTACCATCGCTCAACACACCCTTGAAAACCTTACCAAAACCACCCTCTCCAAGAACGCTAGTTGCTTCAAAATTGTTTGTTGCCACTTTGAGATCTTCATATGCAATAAACCGCGTACTAGCCATCTGAGGGAATGATCTACCACAAGGAATAACATCCATAGTTTTTGGTTTCCCTGTGTAAAATGAAGGACTTTGCGTAAGTAACAGACACCAAATGTAATAAAATCAGATTTCAACGATTTGAGGTACTGCTACATCAATCCGTAAAGTACACAACATCAAAATCAGATATCGGGCTGCATAAGCCTGAAATAAACAACTATATTAAAGAGTACACTCTTACTAAATCCCTTTTGGTCTTCCCTAGCAATGAATACTCGAAACGGCTGCAGGATTAATACAAGTAGCACAAAAATCCCCATATTACAAGATATAGTCCTCTTGCATCACTCGTACTCAAGGTCAGTTTACTCTTTAGGAGCATAATACATCACTTTAAAAGATAAAGTTCATAAAGAGGAAGTGAAAAACTAGTTACCAGGCTCAGTAGGAGAAGGATTATTCTTTACTTGACGTGCTGTGCATAAGCATGCAATAAAGATGGCTATGATGAAAATAATCATGATACCAACACCAATGCCAACAATAAGACTCAAATTTGAGTGTCTTTTGTGCTCCTGCACAGTGTCTGAGACAGAAGTTGGAGCCGGTCTATGTGTAGTCTCTTCAGTTGGTGGTACAGCGACTGCAGAAACTGTTCGAACCAAAGATATACAGTCATTTCAATGACTATTCAACGAGTCATAATACATATTCGGACGATGTTCAGAACTGCTAACCAAGATGAGCATATTCAAAGTGTAGGCAGGTAAGTGTACCTGTAGGTTGTTTTGGAGCCTTAAACCAGGTGAAGTTGAGTAGTTTGTAGTCACCTACAAATGTAGGATTTAACTCAACTTTATGTGTGGCGAGTGAAGAGTTTATCGCTGCCGCAATATCTGCGGAAAAACTGTTCCCTGTGTGAGGAATGATGTCCATAGAAATATTTAGCCTCGACAGAGTAAGAAAGTAGAAGTTGATCAAGTCGATCTGAGATACTCGAAGACCAAGCTGCGAAGCTAGCTCCTCCAAGAAAAGATTCCAATTAGGATTCTGTGAAACATTCACAAGGATAAGATCAATCTTGATGGGATAGACACAGTGGCAACCTTCAACTCCTCGTTTCACCACCATATTTTGTTTACAACAATCTGAAGAGAAGAAAACCGAACTGTTATCACTCATTGTTAAGCCAAAAATTGAATGCAATCTTTTATGTACACGAAATCTTTTCAGCTGAGATAAGTTCTTTTAAAAACCTAACAGAGAATAAAGGAACTAACTCGAATTATTAGAAGACAGAGGCGGCTGCGCCAAAATAGAAGGATCATAGGAGCCTAAAGAATGAGTTGGAGAAATATCCACCAAACTAGGAGGTGTAAGCCCAATACTCGTATTAGACAATCCATTCCTTTTCTGTGAAGGTTTCGATAATTGGGAATTTGTAGGCGATATATCGGAAGGCTCATTCGAAAAAGGGGGTGAAGCTACAGGAGCATGAACCCTCTTTGATGCGAGACTAGGTGGAAGATGTTTCCTTGAACCACGGAATAGCGGCAAATTGGCTGGCAATAACTCTTGAGCAACTTCACCAGGAGCAGCGGAGGATGCTTCCAGTTGAGTTGTGGTTGCACTTGCATCAGCATGAATCGCATATATCAAGCAAACAAGTATGACATACCATCTCATCATTAACAAGTTCATCCTTTTAGACGTTTCTGTAAAGTTGAGTGAAACAAAGTAAGCAAACGCAACATAAAAACAGACTACTCCAATTCACTTAGACATTTCGTCAAACACCATATAAGCAGCTAGTAATAAAAATCCCCACCTAAAGATAATCCAAGCAGCGAAAGCACTATAGCTTTCAGCTGCTTCAGCGAGCTCAGATCCAATCCGAATCCTAAAAATCAAACCTTGCAGCCAATCAGATCGAGTTAACAATGAAATTATAAAGTGGGCTGCTTTAAAGTGGTCGGAGCTCCGGGCCCCGAGGAGCAAGATGTGGAACGCGAAGTGAGTAAGCTGGGCGACGGTGAAGAAAGCAGCTGGAGCGGAGGAGAGAGAAATTGAGTTGCCGGCAAGAAGTGAGGTTTTAATTATTTTATTCTATTTTAATTTCCTCGGCTTTACTTGATTTTTTCAATATTGAAGACTTTAGTTACCAAAAACATTGCAATTTTAATTTTAGTTCAATGGTTGCTATTCAAGTATGTATTGAAAAAATTCGTGATTGAAATAGTTTGCAAACTATGTGAATCGGATGTGATTCCACCATCATAGTGTGACAGACGAAAAATTAAATAATTACACTTTAAATTATTTAGCATAGATTCGAATATATGACATTACTTGATCTTTTCCTCGTACCCACTCACTTGATCACCTTTTCGAAACAAAACACTGTAATTGGGACATGTTAAATAATTTAGATTTTTTATGAATGCAAACTTTTCACGATAATATATTTTCTTTTTTTTAACTCATACGTGTGAGAAGCTAAACACATCATCAGAATTGAGAATTGAGATGCTTCCGAACTGGATAAATTAATATAAAATTATGAACATTTTACTTCTGCCAATCCTCGATTGATACATGGGTTTCGAACGGCTTTCAATGAATAAGGCATTGATTGGGTCTGCCCGTACAATAACACTTTGTTGTAGTTTCGACAAAGAGTTCAAATAAAATAATGTAGAATCATATAATATGTAAAATTTCGATCGTTCTAATCCTCGCAATAAATATCAGAGATGTACGAGATCCGAATCCCTAAGAGACCTACTTTGATTACGGTAAAGATCTCTATAGACAAGTTAATTTTGTATGATTGTTGGATAATATTTTATTTATTTATTTTGTTAATTCAAATAAAGCCACTATTTAAATAAAAAAGTAACTTTAATCGTCTTTTGTTAGTACCCAATATTTTTTTAAAAATTCATTAGAATAATTTTAATTATTTAAACTAATGGCTGGGAAAAAGTTCAAGAGATATACTTAAATATTTGTCGACTTTGAGACATGATTTCGATCATAGATTATTGATACACCAATACATGAGATTTAAACTAAAATAATTATCAAATCTAACCGTCCATATTTTTTTCACAAATCCAACTGCTAATTTAAAAACAAAATTAATCTCAATTAGTAAATGAGGCAGCAAATTGGGTATCTACTACAAACTACTATATTAATCAAATCCACGATGAAATTAAGTTATTCCATATCCCAAAAGTATATTGTTTCCATACATCTTAACCCGATATTTGTTTCACAAAAATCACATATGCCTATCCCTTTTGATCCGACTCTATCCATATAAATAAAACTAGTGAACGACAACCATAATAAAATTAGACATTTTAAAAAAATAATCAGCCTAATGCAGTACCAAATGTGGTTGCCATTTCCACTTCAGAATAAATTATTTGGTAGAATTCAACCCTTCACATAATAACTATACGTATTGATTGAAAAGTACGGTTCTCTTGCGACTAAAGGGAAATCGAACGGTTGAAATTCAATCTACGTGGACATATGATAATGTCACGTGGCATAAGACAATAATATGCATTTTTAAAAATGAGAATTAAATAATGACAAGTGTAGAGTTAAGAAGAAACAAATGAAAGTCAATTGGACATCATCTGAAAGGGGACGCAAGGATCGTAAGTTATTAATAAGATCGTAAATGATATTTTATCGTTTGATGTTTTCTTTGTTCCTAGATGATTTATATAATTCTTTGTTCCTAGATCCTTGCAATACCCAAGATAATTAGCAGGTTAATTATGTTTAATTCTTCTAGTTAGAAGCTAAACAAGGTACAAGCAAAACTATGTCGCCATAAGTGGAGAGGGGGTTGTCTCCTCCCTTCTTCACCTCTGGTTTAATTGCGATTGTTGCTGTGAGTCGGAATCCAATGATATTGAAGTTTCTGCAATTTTGCATGTCAAATTGAACAGTGTCGGAGCTTCGTCGTGGTTCCTTGTTCGACTAGAGGCCGCTGCATCTACCTTAGATGCTGAGTGGTGGATCAATGGTGGACCGTCACGATTTAATTTGAGGTATGGATGGTTTTTGTTGATCCGGCTGGCGTTGGCGGTGGAAGAAGTGGATGGTTAGGAGATGGCTTCTGGCAGCGTTACTCGACTCCAAAATGCGACGATCTGTTTCGATTTGTTTTTCAGTTGGTTCTGATACGGACATGAATCTAAAGTGAAGATTGAGATAAGATAGACGAAGGTTGGAGAGGACGAGATGAAGTTGGGAGACGAGGAGAAGAGGAAGACGATGATAAGGAAACTCGAATAATTCATTTCATACTCAATCGAAATACATCTAGGGTAACATATAAGCCATAGTTCATATTCCCTAAATTACACGTTAGTCCTAATGTTTCACATAATAGAGTACGTAACAGGTTCCTTGAATAATCAGGTATCTAAATTGTTGATTAACGGCTCTCGAAAACTTTGATATATGCCAAAGTGCCTCTTGAATTAAATCAATACGTGTCAAAGCACAAATGGATAACGTATATTTGCTTATATGCGTAACGTAATATAAGACACAATATGATGACTAATGCCTGTGCATTGTGCAACACCCCATCATGAATGATAGAGAAGATTGAAATGGGAAGATAGATAGTTGATAGGGGATGAGAATAATACAGGGTGTTTTGATGGAGAGATAAAGCTAGGGTTTTGTTAGGACCGTGATTAGTAATACTCGACAAGGTCTAGGAACTATTAAGGATCTAAATCAAGTTTGCATGTTCAAGTACCTCAAATGCAAAACGCAGCGGAAATGTCTAAAGATTATTTTATTAATCAATAGACTGTACAAATACTTACCCCGGATCAACAACCTCAACTTCACAAACAAGTCCCTCCGGTTCCCAACCGTCGACTCCATCTATCTTCCGATGAGCTTTCCTTAGCAAATCAGCAACTCAATGCCTACTGAGTAAAATCTGATCTCTTGCTCCAAAACTCTCTCGAATTCGCGCTTATGAGAGCTGCTCCTTGTTTGAGTCTTTATAGGGTAGTTTGTTACAAGTGACCGTTACCTCTCCCCCACTCCTGAACTTCAGTTCCCTAGCTTCCCGTGATTCTCTCTAACAACCTTGACTCGGTTTTCCATCACCCACGAGTGCCACATCCCTTCCAAGTCGAGCAAATCAGTTCCAACGTCTTTTCACATTTTCCTCAGCTGACATTTGACTTGTTCTCAGACTGTTGTGCATCAAGTCCCACTGCGTCCGACGCAGGTTCTTGTTCCTTCTGTGTCTGTCATCTAGTACCTGCACACTAAACTCCGATATTAGTCGAGTGTTGTCATCAGTCAAAATCCACTGGAGTACATGTCCCAACAGGTTTGGAGGGTGGTGGAGATGACATGATCGATAGGGTTGAAGAATGTGTATAGTAGTGATAAAGAGATGTCATGTGAATCCGTGTGCATTTAGTTTCAGAACATGCTCCAAACTCCAAAACCTTTACCAATAATGAACTTTATTCTCTAGTGTTTTACGGGAACACGTGGCTTAATTTCTTTCATATGTCCTGTTTTTATCATTTTTTCGGGGCGTCACAAAGTGCCAACTGCCATGCTAGCTAGCTAGCGTCCCTCGTCTTTTGCCAGTTACATGCCCACTTTATATTCGCAAGAGATGAATAGTTATGTCTTACAAACCATTATAAAACATTCCTCATTTGAAGCATTTACATGCAAATATCAACTGGACACCTTGCAAGACTAGACGTCTCCTTCTCTAGCTCCCTTCCTCTCTCTCTACATCATCTATATTCACAACTATTGCAATACATTTTGGATAATCAAGAGAGTGTGTAGATTTGATATCCACATACTAGAAAATTTTAAATATCTTGGTTTGTTGGCTTCGTTACTTCCTTTAGTTTTTGATATATATACGTACTTGCCATCCTCTTCATACCTAGATTTCTTGATGATGGAGAAAGAGGAAGAAGTTAAGACAACAAAGTTGGAGATATACTTAGACCATCAAGAATAAGAATCAAGACGTTCAACTCGAGGGCTGTGAATCAGCTAATGCAACAATTTGAAAGGAGGTCTACTTCATCAAATGGAGTTCTTGGGAGGAAGGTGAAAACACTGAAGGGACTAGTTCCTAATAGTCATAAGTGCATAGACGTGGATGGACTGTACAGGGAAACAGCTAACTACATATTAGCTCTCCAACTCAAAGTTCGAGTCATGCAGACGATGATAGGTATGGTGTCCAAATCTTGTAGAGATTGATCATCATTTGTGTGAAACATTGCTCACATGAGGATACATGATTGTGATTTATTAGATTTTTTCTAGAGTGATTTTATAAGAGAATTCATGCTTTGTATGATAAATTCTTATGGTGTATTTAAATCAAGGGCATATTTTATAAACGATTGAACTCAAGATTATTACTGAGCATTTTCTATCTGTCATCACTTAGCTACCCCTTTCAGATCTTTTTCTAGATTGTTGTAAAGATTATTGTTACAAGATTATGGAGACATATATGTTTGAAAATTGTTTCATGTCAAAAACTACAATTGAAATGTGTAATGTTGGAATGAAATTATGTACAATTAACTTAAACCATTTTGAGAAATGATGAGATACTGACAATTTCCAAATGCTTTTTTAAGGTTATGTGGTAAAGTGTTTAGCTATTTCTTCTTCCAAATTCATTTTTTTTATTTTTTTATGGGTGGGTTTACAATTGAGTACAAGACATTACATATTCATCTAGTACAATTAATACTTTGAACGCAGACGGGTTAAATGAAGCCCCAGAAAATCTGAGGAAAATTGGTGAGGCCAGGATTCGAACCCTGACCCTGAGGTTCCTTTATCAGGTCCCTCAATTCTTCCAAATTCATTGCAAATTTATTAATAAAAACCTTCAGGTCATTTGTGTTTGGGTCTGTTCATTAATACTGCTCATATTAAGTTCGTAATATAATTATACAATGGATAAAATTTAAATAAAAATGGTGAGACACGATCCCATCCGTTGTTTTTATAATTATACAACGGAAAAATTTAAGTAAAAAAGGGGTTCCAGAAATATGCTCTGTAAGAATCAAAATGAGTATTTTACAGTCGAATATGATGTTACAGGAATGTGTTCTAAAAGAACCAACTGTTTACTTTGCAGAGTAATTTCCAGTCGATGGTATATTGATGTCATTTAGGGTTTGAATAACTCAATGTCCCATATTCTCGTCACCTGAGGTCTTCAGGTTTGACTTTGGTAGGTTTTTGCAAAGTTTGTAAAACGTTGCAGCCCGCGTAATAATAAGCTCTCAAGGAATGGTTTCAAGGCCTGAGAAGGTTCGTGATCAATCAGTATTCATTAAATCATATGATCTAATGGTATCATTTCATGGCATGGAATGTTCGGAACAGATGAATGAGAAAAAGGCAGGACTTAAGACATTCACAGTTGGAGAACATTTTAGAATGGAAATGATCAAGCATAATAACTAGGGGCAGAATGCTTACAGAAGCTACAGGGGTTAAGATTCCGGGAACTTCATATGAGACGGTAAGCTGTAATTGATAACATTATTAAAACTTAATTAAGAGAGAAAAGGTCTTAAAATGGGAGAGATCGGAAGAGAATAAAACAACCCAATGAAGATAATAAGCTTATTGACAAAGCAACACTTACTTCCACCAAACACGAAGATGGACCTCTTGGAAAGAACCGGACAGCTCCTCTGTAAAAAGAGTCAAGTCTACTTACAATTAATTGGAACTGAAATTTACACAATTACCAAGTATTTTTAGTTTTAATTATTTGTTGCTCCAGAAAACAGTACAGAAAATCTCATTAGCATAAACACACAACGGGATATCAGTGAACAAATTACATGGACATGCTTCTATTAAGGAAGTGAGCTAAACAATTAAGTTACCTATTTGGAAGACCTTCCACAGACCTCCAGTGTATTTTTTGATTCAGAGTTGGCTGCAGAAAAGTTAAATTAAAATGATGTTATACACTCAGTAGCCATCTGCTGAAATCTCAAAAAGGGAATTAAATTACAAGTGAACCTGCAAATTTCGAGCGAGCCATGAGAACTCAATATCCTGACCAAACGCTCTATACTTCAGCGACCACCTTGAAAAGTCAGGCTTATCATCCAAATTCTGTCTAATGAAAACCAGTGAGCCGTACACAGAGAATAGAACTATGAAAGCTTTTCAATCTCCAACAAATGAGACTTTTACTAAACACAAATCCAACCATACCTTTACTTTGGATATGAAAGGCATCCATTTAGGAATGGATTCACGGTCCGAATAACAATTATATGCTACTGAAGCTGGCACATCCACTTCCATCTTCACCCTGCAAAATCCCACCTCTCAGCTACCACTTACAAGTCCAAATAATTGATTTTTTGCTTCAAACAACAATCTTTAAACTAAAACCACAACCACAAAATGTTGAAATTCACTAACTAAACTAGACTCCACCCCCAATTCTAATTAACAAAACGTAAGCACAACACAGCCATAAAGTCGGAAACTTTATTGCTTTAAGTCACAAAGTAACAAGTAGACATTAAAATACTAATCTGAGCTTGATCGATTCAAGCCTAAAAGTAAACAATTTCAGCAAAGATTCAAACTTTACACCACTAAACATCAGCTAGTAAAAGCACGAGCTCTTACAGTTCAACTTACGTGCAATCTTGCCACTCCATGACGGGCGCAACTCGCTTAACTCTCTTCGAATTGGACCTGTGCTTAAACAATCCATTTGGGCATCTGATGAAGATCGCGCCGAGTACCGGCAGCTGCTTCAATCGGCATCCGTACATGACGTTGTTGATGAGATGAGCTTTGCATTTTTTATCCGCGAATCGGGTCGATGAGTTGAGTGACGACGGAGATACGACGGAGATTGTGGACATGGTCGAAGTAGGCAGACAGATGATTGGTTGGCTGATGTTGGATGGGCAGTTTAGGAAGCGTCGAAAATCAACAGCCACCGGTTGGATGAAGTTTATTTTTTTAGAATTTGACCTCTTAAGTTTTTGAACTTTGTTTAACTCCCCATGTAAGTTAGTCTGTTAGTATTTTTAAGTAGACCCGTCAAATATACTCATTACCCGCTACTCATCCTATACTCGTCCATTAAAAACTATACTCATATCCGTTCATTTAGCTTAACGGATAAAATATACTCATTACCCATTATTATCCATTTATAACAGAGTGGTCCATTATCCATTTACCACCTATTAACACTCATTAACACCCACTAACACTCACTACCCATTAACATCCAATAACATTCACTATCCAATAACATTCACTATCCATTAACACCCACAATACCTAATAACATCCACTATCCATTTATTATGCAACTCATCGTTTCAATTAAAAAATTCATTAAAAGTTTTTTCTAATTTTATTACATTTTTATTTTTATACACATTTATAAACGAAAAACTCAATTATTATAAAGAAATATTTAAACAAGAAATTATAAAGCAATATTTAAACTCAATTATTATCATGCTTAACTTTATTGACTCTGTATAAATTTCTAATTCTTTTTCTTTAATAAAATAAAATTTAAAACAAATAAAATTCAAAAGTCATTCTTCGAGCACAATTGAGTATGTTATTGCGTCCATTTTATATTTTAACTACCATTTTAACAAGTTTAAATATGTATAGATGAATATACGAATATAATCGGGTAAACAAACATAAACGTGTCAACGAACATATATGGATAAATGGGTGTAAACGGATAACCCGTCACCCGTTATTACCCGCCCATTTAACCCGTTTAGTTAAATGGGTTAAATGGATAAAATACTCATTTACCCATCACCCATTTAAAACCCGCCCGCCCATTTTGACACCTCTATTTTCAAGTCCCTTATGTTATTTTTTGATATATTTTTTGTGTAACATTAAAACATAATTTCGACTGTTGTTTTCTCATGGATGAGATAAAAGGTAATTTTTGTTAACCTGATATTGAATTAGTAAAAATCATACGGGGATTGGGATTGACGTTTATTAATATTTACATTTGAATTAATAGAATCAACGTTTGATATGATGTCTTTTATCTTACAAATAATTATTTGTTATATTAGAACCTCTTCCACATCTGAAAATATATTGAGAAACTTAACACCTAAATACAAATTTTACGGAATCTCAAACATCGATCATTGGTAGCTTCATCGCATTCGCATACTTTGTTGTGTGATTTCTTAGCTAAACAATCTACCAAGACATTAGCCTCACTAGTCACTTCTAATAGCTACCACGTTTATTAGTTTGACTTTATTTGGAATACAAATTAATAAATTTATAGCATTTAAATCTCAAATTTCATATGTATATATATTTATCGATGCATTTATTTATACTTTACATGTAAACTGCAATTTTTACCTGATCCTTACTCGATAGATTATACCAAAAAATCATATAGTTAGATTAGTAACATATCATTCGATCGCAATTTTTTTGTCATTTCACATGAGTGTAAGTATATGATTTTATAAGTGAAGCATTGAACCACGTACGTGTTTATATATAATATAGGCTGGTGAAGAAAACCCATTCAAATCTTATTACATTTCCATATCAGGACAATCAAAGCTCCCTATTAAAAGCAATATAATTACTTGGTAAAACATGTATGTTGGATTTGGTTAATATATAATTATAAAAATGCCTTGGAATGAAGTTAATCACATTAACAAGTGTCCACTAAGGGCTAGCTTAGTGGCAGTGGAGATTGTATTATAAGCCACACGTCATGAGTTCGATTTCTGGTGGGTGCTAAAGCAACGGGGCTTTAGCGGGATGGGTTTTAAAAAAAAAATCACATTAACAAGTCAGAAGCACAAGTTGAACATCTCTCTTACTCTCAATAAGAGTAGTAGTGATTAAAAGAATATATAAATTAAGAAGTGTTAAGCATAGCTAGAAAATGATGCTAGAATATAAAGACATAATAAGAAGAAACATGTTTGGAATCTTAAATCAAATTAATGTGAAATTTCTTGAAACAAATTTGGTTCTAAATCACTTAACACTTGAATGAGCCACACATATCGACTTGCTTATTTTCTAATTACTAGAGTAACTAGTTAGATAAAATGCTGAACATCATTAGATTAATGTATTATCTTTTAACTTAAGATAGAAGGTTTTATAGTATACATAGGAAATGTATCATGTGAATATATCCATCTAATTTGGTAGACTCGTAAACCCCTCTTGCATCCATTGATTGTATTTTTTGGATGCATCAGATTGTGCTAACGCATTAACGAAATATGTGAGTTGCACGTGATGCACACGTGATGTGCACATGACAAATGCAATGACGTGGTGCAATTTGGTGCATCTAATAAATACAATCAACAGATGTAAGAGGGGGTTCACGAATCTATCAAATTAGATGGATCTATGGTATAGAAGCTCAATATACATATATCAAGTTGTCACGTCCACTCTCACGCAATAACTATTATTAAGTTGGAATTTAGTTCAAGTTGGTAGTTGGTGTCTCACATAAATAAAGATATAATTTGGGAACTCAAACTCGATCACTCTTAATAATATTGCGAAGAGTGATTGAATATTGTAACATCACCTTAAGCAACCTATCAGTTTTATTAAATTATTTACCTTAAAAATTATTATTTTTATTGAGAAATCTCATGCATCATGCGGCCTAAGTGCTTGTATCGTCTTCCACCAACTTCATTCAGCCACTTGCATGCATCTTTTTGTCAATTGTTGGTGTTATTAAGTTATTTGGTCATCATCCATTCATCCTCCACCTACTCTTTCTCCGCTTCCTAAATTAAACTTGTTACAGTGGAGTTCGGTAGTTTTTTGTGTGATAGAAAGTGGGTATATTTCATTTGAAGTTGTGAACTATGATTACATCAGAACATCACAAAATATGAAATACAAATGATGGTACAAATTTGGAACAATTCGATAGTTTTTGTGAAACAAAATGATTTAATTTCAATTATTTATTTTATAATTTGATGGTTAAGATTAAAATATTTTTTATTAAATGAGCCGTTGGATTTAAAAAACTCTAGCCTTTGAATTTGACGGTGTATTTAAGATTAATCTAATTCGTTGAATTATTAGTAATCAATGGTTGAGTTTGTGTATCACAATCTTACATGTATATAAATGTTTTTCTTAAACTTTACTCGTTGGTGTTATTTTCATTTTTTTATTACAAATATATATATTTTTAAAAAAAAACCACACCCCGCTAACGCCACACTGCTTTAGCCTCCATCAGGAATCGAACTCATGATGTGTGGCTTATAATACAACTTCCACTGTCACTGGGCTAGCCCTTGGTGGGCATCATATATATTATAAGTTCAAACTTGGGATATTGATAAAAATTGACAAAAATAACCCTCATTTTTATTTTCAAGTTCATTCAACAATTTATTTAATACTAATTTAAAACGTAAACATTTTGGTCAGTCAATTAAACACCTTAAATGAAAAATAATATTTCTATTAACTCACCCATAAATGTAATTTTTGTTCAAAGCCGAAGCCGTTACATCAAAGCGAAAGCCGCGAAGCCGATTACCGGTGAGAGTTGGTGAAGCAACGGGTAATAGCCGGTTAATATTTCTATGTTTTAGGTGAAGTGTGCCACGTCATCACCGGTTCACCAACTTCTTTAACCCATAAAAAATATCTCCGCCAATCCAACGGCTCCAATTTGTCTGGTAAAAGCTGACAGTAACTGTCTGAATTGATACTGTTCCAAACAAACCGTAGATCAAACCAAACACGATTCTTTGACATTTTAACAACTCGGTCTGGTTCATCAAAGTGAAAATAAAATCATGTTTGAAAATTGGAATTTTTTGAATTTTGTGCTCTAATTCAATAATAAATTGATGGTTGCAGATACCAAAATGCATTGAACACTTAACCATTTGATTTATTTTTAATTTACTAGCAAGTGGAAATGTTTATTTATTTTAGCTATTTTCACTTCGTCTAAGTTTGATCAGGATGTGATTTTTATATCGTTTACATTGGGTACAATTTATACAGGTCATACATAATATCAAATCATCAGAAGCACAATGACGAATTTTCCATCTTAATTTGACTTTTATATTAATTAAAATTGGTCAAAACTTATTACTCGTGATTACAATTATGGCATTTATTTATTTTGAGAATATATTTCAATCGTGTGAAAATCGTATAGCCTTGTAGATCTGAACACAATATGTTCACATTCTTTATTGAATTTTCTAATACACAGAAATTCAAGTAAAAAATCAGAACAACACAAACCAGCCAGCCATTCAGAAACTCAATTTGAACCGATGAATATCCGGTCGGACCGGAATTCTATCCTATAAATAGAGAGTTTGAGCAGACATCGTAACTCGTCCAGTGCAGCTTGCTGAAAAGGTCTTCTTCTCCTCTTCAGATCTCTCTGCAAAAACCTCATCTTTAACCTCAAGGTATGACCTTTTTGCCCTTCCTTATTCTTCTCCATTCGTACGTTGTTACTCTGCTTGTCTTCCGCTTCAATTCAATAGTTGAAATGATTGCTATTTTGACTGACCAATAGCGCCGCCAAAACCCCGGATCTGATCATTTGATTCTTATCACCGGTTTTACACCAGTGATTGTTGACTTGAGTGATCAGATCTGGATCTGTTTGTGTCGTTGGATTTCAATTTCTGACATTTAATTTATGTGATTTGTAGAATTGTGATTTTAGGGTTTGTGAATTTTAGATCCAAATGCTGTGTAGGGTTTTGTAGAAAGATTTGATTTTTTGGATTCTAATGATGATTTTTGTGAAATTCTATAGATCTGAGAGCAGTGGTTTCAATTTTATTCATAAGATCTGTTTTTGATATTAATTTGAGTTGTGTTGCTGTTGAGCAGTTTGGGAGATGGAGACCTTTCTATTTACATCAGAGTCTGTGAACGAGGGACACCCGGACAAGCTGTGCGACCAGATCTCTGATGCAGTGCTTGACGCTTGTCTAGCTCAGGACCCCGAGAGCAAGGTTGCTTGTGAAACTTGTACCAAGACTAACATGGTTATGGTCTTTGGAGAGATTACAACCAAGGCTATTGTGGATTATGAGAAGATTGTGCGTGATACTTGCCGCAATATTGGATTTGTGTCTGATGATGTGGGTCTTGATGCTGACAAATGCAAGGTGTTGGTTAACATTGAGCAACAGAGTCCTGATATTGCCCAGGGAGTTCACGGTCATTTGACTAAGCGTCCTGAAGACATTGGTGCTGGTGACCAGGGACATATGTTTGGGTATGCTACTGATGAGACCCCTGAGCTCATGCCATTGAGTCATGTTCTTGCTACCAAGCTTGGAGCTCGTTTGACTGAGGTTCGTAAGAATGGTACTTGCGCTTGGTTGAGACCTGATGGAAAGACACAAGTTACAGTTGAGTACCAGAATGATGAAGGTGCCATGGCTTCCTCTTCGTGTCCACACTGTCCTCATTTCCACTCAACACGATGAACTGTCACAATGATGAGATTGCTGCTGATCTGAAGGAGCATGTCATCAAGCCAGTCATCCCAGAGAAGTACCTTGATGAGAACACCATCTTCCATCTTAACCCATCAGGCCGTTTCGTCATTGGTGGACCTCACGGAGATGCTGGTCTGACTGGACGCAAGATCATCATTGATACCTATGGAGGATGGGGAGCACACGGAGGTGGTGCATTCTCTGGCAAAGACCCTACCAAGGTGGACAGAAGTGGTGCCTACATCGTAAGGCAAGCAGCCAAGTCCATTGTTGCCGCTGGACTTGCTCGAAGGTGCATTGTTCAAGTTTCATATGCCATTGGTGTCCCTGAGCCACTGTCCGTCTTCGTTGACACGTACAAAACTGGCAAAATCCCAGACAGGGAGATTCTCAAGCTCGTCAAGGAGAACTTCGACTTCAGGCCTGGCATGATGTCCATCAACCTTGACCTCAAGAGGGGTGGAAACCGTTTCTTGAAGACAGCTGCATACGGACACTTTGGAAGGGATGACCCCGACTTCACCTGGGAGGTAGTCAAGCCCCTCAAGTGGGAGAAGGCTTAAATATTCACTTCATAGCACCTTGGTGCTGCATCATACAGTCTGATTTGCTATTGTGCCCGCCTTATGACCTCCTTAGGATGTCTTATTTGATTCTTCAGTTTGGTTCTCACCTTTAAACTTTCTTATTTTCATTACGTAATGCAGAAGGTCATATGCAAAATGTATGGTTATTTACGTATTTGTATGGTTTTAGTACCTTTTAATGGGAACACCATCAATCTTTGCTCAATAATGTCTTGCTGAACCTGATAGCTGCAAAAACTATTTTGTAAATGTTGAGTTTGAGTCTCTTCGTTGACAACTTGACGGTGGGCAAAATGAGTGTCGGAAGACAGTTGTGGTTGTGGGCAGGATGAGTGAGTGGGGACTGATCCTGCCAGTGTCGGCAGATCTGAGAAAACAGGGAGATCAATAACGACAGCAGTCAGCACACGTCTAATCACTCGCCATTCTTTCAGAGTCGGACATGCTTTATTACAGCTAAACTCTCATTTACGGGCCACCCACATGTACTATGTCGGCTTTCGATCCGGTGATTGCTGCAGTTCACATGTCTCTTCAATCAATCCAAAACCCAGTTGTAGTTGACAGTCACTTTGATTCAAATATTACAGCTGAAGTGCTGAAGTTGATAGTTGACACAAAACTTGATTCAAATCCACCGACACTTCTTCAGTATAAATTTGGCAATAGCTTACAGTTTTTTGCGCATACAGAGGTTGATATTAAACTCAAACAGCACAATACATAAATGTATAAAAATGCGGTAATAACCTCTAATAACCAATAGGTTGATTCCATGACTGCATTATGTACTGAAGGTCTGAAGGAGCCATGAAAAATTGGCGCCTTTACGGATTTAAACTCAAGACAAAGATGCCACAACTAAGCAGAACAAGGCATCGTATCGTATTCATTTTACATAATAGCCACGGATAACATAATCTTAACTCAAAGAGTTTATTTTTCTCTTAACTATGATGTTTCTCTGACTACAACTTACTTGGTATTGCAAGCCACACAAGACATGCTTAACTTGACTCTCATGCTGAGAATTGTCTCAGTCTGTTGACAGAATTTCCTTTAACCTATACGCAACAAATATGTTAAAGAAGGAATTACTTTCCTGAGAACACACCAAAGTATGGCTACAAATAATCAGTGCAAGCTCACCTTGACACCAAGGGCTATTGCTGTTTTCAACTCAACAACTTCGCCTAATCTCAAGGAACCGCGTTTGCTGTCCTTCACATAAATCACCGGCACCTTCCTTGATTCTGCCAGGGCTGGAATATGTCTTGTAAGCCACCGTGGATTGCAGTCACATGCCAAGATAATAGCCTGCATTCGAACTGTGCATATTACTCATCTATTCACATATATGTCTATTGAAAACCCTGTCTATGGACAGGACACCTGACAAACCCCAATACATCAGATTCAAATTACAATGCCATCACTAACCTGAAGCTGAACTGAAGACCCTCTACTCTTTTGCACATTAGTCTCAGTACACGGCCCCATCCGCTCAAGCACTCGAGTTACTTCATTCACTCCAATAGCAAATTGTTGCTGACGACAAAAAACCAGTCCATCAATTTTCAACACATTCAACTATGACTGCAAACATACAAGCCAAAATAATCCAACCCAACCAGAATTACAATGATAATACAAAACATAATGTAGTTTCCTAACTACAATCTAACTTGCCACAAATCTACCAATTCTTACACAATAATATCTAAAACACGCTCAAAACTTCCGTAGTAAATCAAAATAATTTCAAAGGAGAAACCTTGATCCAAATTTTCTCAGGCAGAGCTTTATTCAACAGCTTCTCCAACTCAACTTCCCTGCATAAAACACAATAAGATTCAAACAATACGAACTTCACAACCCCACAACCTCTCAATCGGAATACGCTTTACTAGTCTCTGACCTTTTAATCGAATGGAGAAGCTCATCCAGATGCTCCCCTTCGTAGCAACTGCTCAAAACACGAATTAATTCGTCAATGATTATTTTGTAAAAAAACAAAATTAGGGTTTGTAATTAGCAAATTGACTCTTACTTTTGCTTCCGAGATGATTCCGGTGCTGCTTCCGATACTGCTTTGCGCTTCTTCGTCTGGTTAGGTTTTATGAGCCTCATGACGTCAGCGAGAGTTCAACTGATTTAGGGTTTGATTCGAAGTTGCCGAAGCCCTTTTGTGCGCGCTTATTACTCGACGAAACGCCTCCGGTTTCAACTGTCAAGTTTTATTTACAAGTCAGCCCCCTGAAGTTTAATTTTTTTCGTTTTACTCCCTAAACTGACATTTCTTAATTCCTTTTTTGACATTTCTTATTTCAATTTCTAGCAATCACACCAATTCTTTGGATTCTTGGGTATACTTGGGTGCCTTGTTTGACTGTGCATGATACACTGCTTTGTCAAATGAAAAACATTATCAAAATCACATTATTTTATCTGGAAATATAGTCGAGTAATAAGCAGGTAGGTCACATTAGGTAAGTGTTCAGATTTGAATATCTGATTTCCCTTTCCAAAAAATCACACTATTTAATTTTTTGAGTAAGTAATGTTCGAAACACTTGATCTCATCCTTTTTTACAAGCCACCAATGAAGTTTTAATCGAACTTCGCACATTTAGACTTAGAAGTGTAATAGACATTAAAGGTCATGACGAATAGTACATGACTCCGGACCTGAGTATTTTTCCGGGAGCCAATACCAATGCATCGTAAACCCGCCATAAACATAACGATCATGGATCTGAGTACCTAATCAGTAACCTTTTCGATCTGCCCCTTCTGGCCCTTGACAGGTACAACACTGATTAGATTTACTTACGAGTTCCGACCTGCTATCCATATTTCTTCTTTTCCCATTAGTAGTTAAGATTTTGTATCCAAATCCAGCAACAATCTTTCCTTTTCATCTTCAACTTTTCGTTAGGTCTGTATCAAACATTTTTTAACCCTGCAAAAATCAGTGCGGATTCCTGGAATCTCAAAAGCAACCACAGTATCATAAATTTCAGCTAGTTGAATTAAATGAGGTATCATGCACTAGATGTTAGGCAATACTGACTTATCACACCACCGTCCGCATTTATAAATCAAATATCTCGTCAACTTTACCATCTCATTCCATCACTGTTAGCAAAAAGAGAATAAAAGTTACGCAAAAGGACATCTGAAGTTAGATATCCGATTTTTATCCGTAGATGTCAGTGGTTCAAGTCATCCAGAATGCATATCCGTCTTGAATTTGGGTCTATCTAATTCTTGAGACGATGAAAGAAGTAGTTACTATAACACCTGACACTAAAAGACCATAAAATAAATGAAATTAAGTAAAGTATTTCAAGCCTCACTGACCATTTTGGTTTAATCAAACCCGGAAAGTCCCCTGCTCCTTCCTACCATGATGTTTACCTCATGTCGTTGTCTAGCCAAGTCCCCACCTCCAATCCTCCATTCTGCGTAATGAAAGTAACTCTTAGTAAAAACTTAGTATATATCATCACCAACGCGGCTTCTGGGACACACCACACCGGCACTTTGTGGTGTGGGCACACTCATCTTCGCCACACGTCTATAAAATCAACCTTAGTTATAAAATATTGCAGTAGAGGATATGATACATACAATACATGGTGTGATTTTTGAGATTTGAAATTTGAATCCATTCTGACTAAAGAAACTTTTTCTTCAACTTTACATGAACATAAATCGATTGCTGGAACATAAATGTTCCGAGCCCATGAGTAAAGCTCCATGGAGCTTCATTCTTCCTAAAGTAATTCCTAAGTTGGTCTCGATTCATTTCTGGTATTGCCAAGCACAGTAAACAATAACAACCCTATTCGAAAGAGAAAAATATTTAGAAACCGAAATTTGTGAATCGGGCATGGAAGTGTACATTTATAAGAAGTCATAACGATTAACCAACCTCCAAATTCTAAATGCTGTGAATTTCCATAGGGTGTGGGATACTGGGAATCAGATAAAATATGTGTTCATAAATCTCAGTGCACAAACCAATGTGAACGAACATGTGGCGACAGATTAGTGCTGGACCATATAGTATCTACTGACCAAATGTTACGTGTCACTTACGGAGTGGCGTCCGGCATAGGGAGGAGCGCTTTCCGTGCTCAGCAATCTTACTTGACTTGCTTGTAGCTCGACACTAAGAAGTATATCAGCATAAGTAAAAACTACAAAACAAAAACAGTACAATCAGTTTTCTTAGTATAATTCATACAATGCCACCTCCAAGCTTAATATACATATAACAGACAGATGTACTGATATTAAATGTAAGACTTGAATTCGCCGAGTATATTTAATTCTGGTGATGCCAAACAGGTTAAACTGAAAGGGAATATCTAAAAAGGAAGTTGGAAAAAGCAGCTGAGGTTAGAATAATAGAAGATGAAAGTAAAAGGTAGTGTAGATTTATAAATAATGTAGTTGAAGAAACAATTTAGTTTACCTTATCGGAAATATCTGAGAGGATCATAACCTGAAAGTAAAACAAGAACTTAGTTGAGTTGAGAGAGTGACTTGGAGGTATGGATTCAGACGAGACGCTTACGAGTCAAAGCCGGTTTTCTTCGTCTGTCCAGCTGATGAAGGATGTGTCTTTGGAAGATATCATGAATTGTGAAGGTGGGCATTCTCAGAAGTATTTTTCTTCTAGGTTATCGTCTTGCAGCAGCTTTAGCAATGATCACGGTGGCTACACGTCTATGTGTAGTTTACATAGTATGTCACTTTTTATTGAGAGCTTTGATGGAGGAGCTGATGCGGACGAGGAACTTTCAGATGACAATAAGGCGGAGGGGCAGTTTTTTCATGGTTTTTCATCGGAATCAGATGATGGGGAAGCAGTCTGTTACTCACTGCCTCCAACTACACAGCATATCCTGTTGGAGACAAAAAGGATTATAAGAGTGAGACTGATGTGCAAGAAAGTAAACTTGATGCAGAACAGAAAATCAACAGGCATCACAAAAGAACTAAGAGTAGAAGCAAGAGTAACAGGAAGAGTAGTACCCTGGAGGTTTACACGGCGGCTGATGCGGATAAAAGGAAGGCGTTGGATGGTGAGGAAAATAATATTAACAGTGTAGGGAAAATGAGTCTTAGTGGCGGAGAAAGTGAGGGAAGTGGACTGATGATAATCACTAAGCCTAAAGGCGGAACAAGATCAATATGTATGGATATGGATGAGGTTAAGGCCTGCAGGGATCTTGGATTTGAACTAGAGCATGAGCAAATGTTGGAAATGCCAAGCAGACTGTCGGTCTCAGTGTCCAATCTTGATACCAGTAGTGGTGGTAATTCACCTATTTCCTCATGGCGCATTTCCAGTCCCGGTAAGCCACTTTCCTTAACTGTGTCTGCATCTCAATAGACTGAAAATAAGGTGCTTAAAAAAACTTAGTTACTGATCTTTTAGGTGATAATCCGAGAGAGGTCAAGGCTCGACTCAAGGTTTGGGCGCAGGCAGTGGCTATTGTGTCGACCACGGCAAAACCCCCCAACTGATCATCATCATACATCATTTCCTTGTGTGTTTATTCTTTTCTTTTGTGCATTGTACCATAAGCGAGCTAAATAGAAATTCTGTCTCTTCTTTTTCTTCATTTTTAAGAACACAGGTGGTGATCATCCTCGGCATGTTTTTGAGCTGTAGATCACCAAACTCCTGTTCCAAACACTCAGATAGGGATGAGTAGAGAAAAAGGGAGATTGACAAGTCTCAATGTAGTATGCGTGTTATGCTGTTTTGTGTGAATCTTTGGATTTCAGAACCAGCTATATGCTTGTAATTACTTTTAGGTCAGCTGCTAGCCTGCTATTAATTCTGTTGTTTTATTTTGTGATCATCGTACTCACACACACTTAATCCGAGTGCGGTTCTTTGCGACCCCTTTGCACATGTTGAAACTTCAACTACTTGCACTTTTAATTATGGTATTTGCACATTCGAATTTGCACACATGCATTTGATTTTTTTGCATTTTACGACAAATGAGCAAATAGTGTTAATTATGCACCGTTGGATCAAATTGGGGATCGTAAGGATCGTACCACGTGTGGGGGACGCAAAGCCTAATTCCTACAACTAATGCATCTACAACTAATCTACAAACAAGCACAAGTACCCATCAAGGGTTAGCTTAGTTTGTAAGAGCCGGAGCCAAAATGGCCACCACTGGAGCCAACCCAACAAACAAGTCAAACAGTGTACCGTTTTCTTGAGACTCCATTGATCTTCAGCACGTCTGAAAATGCTTTCATTTTTTCATTAAAACAAAAGTAATGACACAAGAAGACGGAATTATTTCTTACTGTTATTTGTTTATCGTATTCTAAAAGTGAAGACATTTTAGTTATTTCGGGACTCGATATATACTGAAGCCCGATACATATAGCACCACTCTTCGTGGAAATTTTTGAGCCCTCGGCCAGAGGGGACTTAAGAAACGAAATAGAGCCATTTGTATACATCGATCACGTTACCAAAAATATTTGACAAATTTACGCATACAAAGGCTATATTCTAAACCCTTCATAGAGATCAGTGAACCCGGAACAGTCGCTCCTCCTGCCCTCCCTTACGGTATAGGCTGCATCTAGCAGATCTTGAGGTTTATACATAGTATTTTCAAAATGACATGACTTTGTCTAGTATTGTCATCATATCCATTCACTCGACCACCCCTTTTGGGACGTTATTTATAGCTTATGTATGTTCATTTGTTCTTAAAATGTTACTTGCTTCTACTAGACTAACACTTCTAGATGGTTGGTTTAAGGAGATAAAAAAAGTAAGGTTAATAGGTTTTCCCGACAAAAAGGATTTCATTGTCTGATCACAAATGTTCATTACCTGCAGACTTCGTCAGATTCACTGATATTATTAAATGTATTTTCACATTTTTATACAAACCTGTCTTTTAAAAAAATTGTTTCTATTTCGTTCAAGGAATGGACAGACTTAGACTTAAGGATGCAGTGAGTAGAACTTGAATCACCGACCTTTGAGATCAGAAATCCTAAAGATCGGATGGTTAACCGTTAGACCGCTACTCCATTTGCTTATACAAACTTGTATAATCGTCGAAGGGGAGGGGTCCTTACTTTCACAATGGATTAAATCCGAGGATTGTTTTTGAGGACTACTTAGCTGAAAAAGATGCTTTGTAAGATGTTCGATAGGAATCTCTCTTTTCTCTCACATACGCTCCATCTTCTCTCCTCCATTCTCGACAGCTTCTTCCCTCCCTCACCCTTCTGGGGTGGAGCAAGAAGTCCATGATGGACCTTCTTCTCTACCCCTAGGAGGTCTTAATTTTTCTTTTGAATTTTCACCATATCAGATCTTGAACTTCCTTTTCATGTTTCCTTTCCTTCTTTAAGGTCCTCCCTAAAGTGTTTGCCCTAGTTTTATTACTAGCCTTTTCTCCATGCCTTGAGTCTGTTTGACTCGAGTTCGTCGTGGTTTTTCCGCTGCCTTGAAGGAATTTGTCGAAGGGAGGTGTGGTGGCTGTGTCTTGAGTGGCGGCTGTCCGGCGGATCTGAGTGTTCGGTGCGCGGAGTGTGGATTACAGCTCGGGTCGTCCGGTGCGCGGATCTGGTCGTCCGGTGCGCGGATCTGGTGGATCTGGTTGTCCGGAGCGTGGATCTGGTCGTCCGGTGGCGGATCTGGTCGTCCGGTGGCGGATCTGGTCGTCCGGTGGCGGATCTGGTCTCTGGTGCGCGGAGGTTGTGGTCAGCTTGGCCCAGTCTGTTCTTCGAGCCCAGCTAGGGTTGTGGACCTCATTTCTTTGACCATTCTCCCATTGTCAGAAGTTATTCCAGCTTTATGGTTGCTGTGTTCTTATTCTGAGCTTGGTTTTCTTTATGTCTCGTGGTGGTTGGGTGCCGTTTGGCCTGCGCTTTATTTCGATTTTTATGTACTTGACTCTGAATGATGTAATGTCTTGTACGAGGTTGTAATCCCACCTTATCAAAAAAAGATATAACCTCTTTTCCTTTTATAGAAGGTATGATACCAAAGTTAATTTCAGAGGCTCACACTACAACCAGTGAATACACACAATAACACAGACTATATTGTAACAATGCTGTGTTACGTTACAAGTTTCATTTCAAAATTTGGGATTTGTTGCGAACAATTTACAGACTTCAACACCCTTGACCATATCAAACCTTATTCTGTTTGCAGTCCGGACATATGCACAAATGCACCATAATAAGTATGTAAACATTTACCACACCAAATCGACACAAACTCTCCACTCCACAGCATAATCATACACTTCTTCAACCTGTTTATCCTCCTTTTTCATCACCTCCTCTTTTGCAGCTGCGTCGAAGCAGTAAGACTCTGTACCTGACGTTTGAGAAGTGGAATGCAGTAACTGAGCATCTTCTTGACGGAAAAGTTCCGCTAACAGAAGAACAAGTGAAGCCATAGATACCAAAAAACCCAAGCAAAATCAATGAGATATAACAAATGGGTGTGTTGATATTTATACCAAATCAACTTAGATTTACAAATCAATGAGCTGCTGGTCTTGGTTTTTGCTGGTTTCATTTATGTCTTCATTTATACACCTCTTGTAAATTGTTGGGATGTTCTGCTAACCATTTTTTTCATGATTTAATAAAAATTGATTCAACAAAGTCAATGTGTATCAATTGATTTGGACATACACTTTCTCAACCATTTGCAACTACAGACTCTATAAATTCTATGTTAATAATGTCTTTTGTTCTTCTTCCTGCCAAACTTTTTGACCTCTGCTTTGAAACATTTATCTGAACACATGTCCGATTTTTGTTTTGAAAAAGGGACTAGAGATGTTTCAAGAAGGTTCTGAATATGGAGGTCTGCCTCTGGATATTTTAGAACATGTGCTTATGTTTTTTGTTTTTTATGTGAAATCAATATTAAAAGAAATAAATAAAAGTTCTTTACTGTCTAATTAACATCATTTATGTAGGGGTAAAGTACAAGAGAAACAAAGAGTTTAGGTGACATGGAATGACTTAATATCAACCGTTAGATTAGATTAATATGCGGTTGAGATTAAAATTGGTTTTTATATAATGGACGGTTGGATTGACAAAAAACCCCTAGTGCTTGAGATTAACGGTTACTTTTTTGAATCAATTACTCTCATCCGTTGGATTATTAATAATCAATGGTTACGATCATGTCTCACCGTCTCACATTTATTATCGATTCTCTTAGAACCTTACTCTTTAAAGGATATTAGGAAAATTTGTACCAAATATTTTTGGGTTAATAAATGTTTAAAATAATTCATTTATTTAATAACAGTTTTCAAATGAAGTTGAGAATCAAAATCATTGAAATCAAGTGGTTTTATATTCTATTACAGGGTTGCTATCAGGGAAGAAAAATGAATTTTGTAAGAAAATAAAAAGAGATTTTATATGTTGATTTTGATTATTTAGTAGTTATTAATTTTTTTAATTGAAACAATGAAATGATGTCCTATAATGTGGCATATATTTTTCATTTACTATTTATTTATTATGATATTTGAATATATTCGTTCGCCATTATAGTCTCAACCATTGAATTTATTATCTTACGGTTGAAATTAAAAGTAATATTTAATTAATCTGGTATTGAATTAGCAAAAAACACGCGGCGGTTAAAGATTGACGGTTATCAATCTCAACTATTGGATTACTATAAATCTTCGGTTGAGATGATGTCCTTCCATTCTACAAAAACTTACTCGTCATCCTAGAACTTCATCCTCATAATATAAATTGATTTTAACAATGTGCTTGTTTGATGCCTCTATAAAAATGATTAATTGATGAACATTTTAACTTTTGAAATCGAAAAATGATGCAGTTTGTAAAGGCAAAAATGATAATGTTTGAGTTTGAAATTTTAGATGAACTCCTCCACCTTGAGGTTTCGATCAAACTCAGCAGTGTCACCCTTAGAACATGATTCCCAACGGGCAACTCCGAATGAGTACCAATATTGTCACGTCTAGCAATGATGTAATCCATTTAATGTATAAAAAATCTAATTGTTGACGCAATTCAGCGTTATCTCTCACCAATCGTCATTTAATGTGTAGATCCTTCGATTTTATTCCGGTAGACATCTCCCGTAGTTTAGGAGTCATCTGCGCAGGAATGACTGAACTCTGATATCACACAGGTATTACACGTGGGAAATGAATAATAAAATTTAAATTTGAACCCTATCCATGAATTACAAAATTTAAATTTAGAGAACTCTCCAAAATTTTATTAACAATCAGAAAGCTATCAAACTAATATAATAAAAGTTTGTTTAAAAAAGAAAAGGAAAATTTAAGCAAAGAAAAACAAAATTATTAGGATATGAATCCTAAACTTATTTTCTTCTAAATATATTAAATGAATTGAAATAAAAGATTGAGATCATTTGAGACATGATATATATGTAAGATAAGAGGACGAAATCTGAGCCATTGATTTTAATAAACTGACGGTTGAGATTAAAGTTGAGTTTAATTAAACTAGGCGGTTGGATTAGTAAAAAACACTGGGCGGTTGGATTTGGCGGTTATTTCACTTTAGCTCTCAACCGTTAGATTATAATTGATGAATGATCGAGATTGTGTCCTATCGTCTTACGAAAAGTTAATCGTCCTACCTACAACTTTACCCGCGAAATAAAATACTAATCAATTAATATAACCAAAGGCCTGAATCAATAATCATTATGAATAATATTCAACCATGTGATAATAGATGAGACTAACCTACAAGTATATAGATGAGAAAAGATTCTAATAATACATTTAAGTTTTTGTGAGATATTTAGTTTGTATCAAAAAAGTAAAGTAGGAACGATATATAATTAATAGTAAGACGGTGAAACACCATCTCCGCTCGAACCCAGGACCACAAGGTTAAGAGCCTTGCGCTCTACCAACTGAGCTAGACGGGCAAGTTATTATGTGTTATTATTTTAGTGCCCAGAACAAAAATAAACATTAAGATTTGCAGCTCATGCGAACCTTCGAAACAGTTCATGCTGCTTTTAATTTAAAACAAGTTCCACGTTAATAATATCCAACAAAAAAAATTATTTTAATTTTAATTTTAATTTTTCTCTCTCTAAAATTCTTCACATCTTTTTACTTTGGTGGGTAGGGATGATGACCACCTCCTTCCGGGGAGGTGGATCGTCTTCCTCCGTCCTTTGTAACTAGAAGTTTACATGTCTCTTTCGATTTCCTACTAATTTTATTTTCTGTTTTCAATAAGATCTATGAATGATGTTGTAAACTTCTTACTCCTATTTCTTGCACTTGCATGTTCTCCTGTGGATGTTGTTGACAACATACGGCTGCCTCACACCTATTTCTTGCACTTATATGTTCTCCTTTGAATTAAGTTCATGGGGAGGTGATTCACGATGGAGGAGTGAGTCAATTCTTGCCGAAGGAGGGTCACGGTTCACACATGCACTGCCTTGGGATGAATTTTTGGGACATGTAGAGCACATGCATAGGCTCCATATAAAAAAACGTGTGTTACACATGCATTGCTCAAGCATACACGTGTCATACATGCATGGATTTGGATGGTGGTTCGGTACATGTGGCAAATATGCATATTTGAAGTGGTGGTTCGGACCATGTGGCAAGCATGCATGGGTTTGGAGTGGTGGTTCGGAACATGTGGCTAACATGCATGGGTTTGGAGTTAGGATTGAGAGATGGACCAACCATTGTATAGTAAATTTTAATTTCCTAAATAAGGATCTGTCTATTGTCATCAGGCTAATGATATCAGGTAGATGTGATGCTATTGTCATCGTCACTGTCACTTTACCTCAAGATCCAAAATCGAGAAGAGGCAACAGAATGAGGGTGTTTTTGGTGCTGATTTAGAGAAAGGTCAACTGGACTACTTTATCATGTATTGTTAGTTCGAGGTGGTTTGATTTAACTTTTAAATCCTTTTTGACTCATGTACCAATATTCCGGCATTTTTATTTTTATTGCCACTTATCAAAAAAAACTAATTTATGTAACCCAGAAATCCAAATTATTAAATGATTTAGGCACATAAGCTACGCACGTTGCCTATCTGGTTTTGTATCTCCAAATATAATTAAAAACTTAAATGTATTTCAATATAATAAATCATTGAGATTATCTGACAAATCAATACTTTAATCAATCGATATAATAAATCAAATACTTGTTAGAGTACTTTATATTCGAATTTATGTGAATGGTTAAACAATCGAAACACGACAATCACGTATACGTATTCGAAAATAATATAATAATAACTATACGTTACCAACCAAAAACAAATAAAGTTTGGAATTCTTATTGAACGAATCAAGTTATGAAACCTATTTTTATATAAAAGCCTAATAATGTCTCTTTAAACGTGTAATATTTATATCTGGTGGAACGCGAGTAACTTTTTATCTTTTAACTCGTAAATCTAACTGTTTGCTCATTTGTATTCATGTTTTTTGGTGAACTCGCATCCGTTAATTGCATTTCATCAATGGTTGACTGATATTTCATCACTCGATTGCACATGTTATGTGCTACATGTGCAAATGACATGTCTCATAATGTGTTGATGAAATTTTGAGCATTGATAAAATGTAATTGATAGATTCAAAGTGGGTCATGCAAAAAAGATTTTTCCACATGAATAAATCTATGTATATCTATTATAATCGCACCAATTCATACTCAATGATTTTTTAGACAACATTATTCAGTTTAATAGTATAAAAAACATGGCAATGACAACGTTATTCAAATGGCTGTATGAGATTCAAATGTTTCACCATTCGATCAAATATCCACTGTTTTTTATTAACTTAAAAGTCTCTAAGCCCTAGTCATATTCTTCAGTAAACAATTTACACATGTGCCATCGCTAGAGTTTAAAATATCAAAAATTTACTATTCAAACTAAATGTTTGATCACTAGTCAATTAGTAGATGATGTGAATGCAGAATCCCCTAAATGTTTGAACTACTGCCTTCACTTAGCCTGTGCTATTGAATGAGTTTTTTTTATGAACACCGGGTAAAATTTTGTGTGTATTGAATATTCAAAAGAGGAATTCCGTAAACATCGGTCGCAGGGCTTACAAATGATTTGTTTAACCAAAATACCTCTAAAAAGCACCCATTTTTAGGTTCTGCGAAATTCGAGGATATTTGTAATTTGAAATTATTAAATTACTATTGATTAGACAATTTCCTTTTATCTTTAATCGAATGTATTTTGATAAAAATACCATTCTATAAGCCACTAATGAAAACTTCACGCGCTTGAATATTAGACCAAGAACATGACCAGTAGACCATCACTCTTCTGCTTACTAAAAGAAAACTTCGACAAGACTGATACTGTATGCATAAAGGTTTGAGGTTAGTTCATTTAAAAAAATTGCTCAATGCGCAGCGATTCAACATTCCTTAATTGAATATTCATACTTCTCCTGTCCATGTTACCATTGCACCAGCCACCACCAGCAGCAGATTCGATCTTATTTGAGATCCCGCTCTGCAAATATTTAAATACAAATGCAAACTCCCTCAAATCTCATAATCGTTTAAATTCACATATTCTAAACCTTCCAAATCTCTAGTGATCTCACCAATCTGTCACACATCCTCGTCCAATTTTCAATCCCACATTAACTATAAATGTTTCTGATGATACTATACTCTAACATATTCAATCTCATCAACTCTTTTCTGATCTCATTTTTGGGGTTTGAGTAATCATCAACCATGCCGGCCGGCCTCATTGACGATGACTCTGGCCGGACGATGATGGGTGATCAAAGCTGGACAAGGGGAATCAGCTTCAGGGAGACACAGCCTGATGTGTTTACCAGGAGTAGGAGGGAGGAGGATGAGGAGGAGCTTAAGTGGGCCGCGATAGAGCGACTTCCCACTTACGATAGGATGAGGGTAGGGATGCTGGCTCAGGTGAAGCAAAATGGGACTGTTGTTCATGGGGAGATTGATGTTGCTAATCTTGGAAGGTCTGCTAGGAGGCAGCTGATGGAGCACATACTTAGAGTTGTTGAAGATGATAACGGCAAATTCTTGACTCTGCTCGAAACAGAACAGACAGGTTGTCTTTTTAAAGTTGCTGTAAAAATCCCTGTTTTCTTGAAGTCTGAGAAATGTAGGACCTCAAGAGGATTTAGGCTTTTGTGTCTATGAGATTTTGAGCTCTGAATTGATCAATCATTCGTTGATGATGATGATTTCTTGGACTTGTTTGGTGACTTTGATCAGGGTGGGGATAGAGATACCGAAGATTGAAGTGAGGTTCGAGCATCTTTCCGTAGAGGGAGATGTGTATGCAGGGAGCAGAGCACTTCCAACATTACTAAACAACCTTAAACGCTGTTGAGGTGATATTCTCCGTTCATATATTTGAGAGCTCCACTTTAGGCCAGTTTTGACCTTCTGGTTTTTGTGACTCTTCTTGTGTCCTTATCAGCTTAGTATTTGGTTGCCTCTATGTTCTAACCACTGCTGCATTTTGTTATGTCCAACAGTCTGTTCTCGTGCTGCTCAGGCTTGCTCCGTCGAAGAAGAGAAGAATCAATATACTCCGGGGATTAAGTGGAATAGTTAAACCATCAAGGTATGCTTTTTTCATTATGCCTTCCTTTGCTCCACGGATTCTTACATTTCAGGCACTGACTACTCGATCATTCTTTTTTTTCAGGATGACCCTTCTTCTAGGTCCTCCTGGATCGGGAAAAACAACACTGCTGCTGGCCCTTGCAGGGAAGCTTGACAAAGACCTTAAGGTATGCGATTAGCTCACTGTGAAGCTAAACTCTCTGATAAGAAAGCAAAAAAATGTCAACTTTTGCGGAATACAAACAGGTGAGCGGGAGAGTTACCTATTGCGGACATGAGATGCATGAGTTTGTTCCTCAAAGAACATGCTCCTACATTGGCCAACATGACCTGCATTATGCCGAGATGACGGTAAGAGAGACACTAGATTTCTCTGGACGTTGTTTGGGAGTTGGTGCTAGATATGATTTGCTAGCTGAACTATCTAGACGGGAGAAAGAGGCTGGTATCAAACCTGATCCGGAGATTGATGCATTTATGAAGGCTACAGCTTTGTCAGGCCAAGAGACCAATTTAGTTACTGACTATGTTCTCAAGGTATGTTGTTTCAGTATCTTCATTATTCACTTAACGGCATTATTCATTTAGAAACCTGATTATGAACCCCCTGAGTCATACCGGGTAAATCTATATCTTCTGGCAGATACTGGGACTGGACATTTGCGCTGACATAATGATCGGGGATGAAATGAGAAGAGGCATTTCTGGAGGCCAGAAGAAGCGTGTCACAACAGGTACATTGCATTGCTCACTAGTTACTATCATAACAGTTGCCTGCATTTGACTCGGAATACATCTGTAACGATGTGGTACTGAGCAGGTGAAATGCTGGTAGGGCCGGCCAAAGCTCTGTTTATGGATGAAATATCAACCGGGCTGGACAGCTCGACCACTTTTCAGATCAACAAATTCATGAGACAGATGGTGCATATAATGGATATGACCGTGGTCATCTCCCTTCTGCAACCAGCACCTGAGACATACAATCTGTTTGATGATATCATCCTTCTTTCTGAAGGTCAGATTGTCTACCAGGGTCCTCGAGAAAGTGTAGTTGAGTTTTTCGAACACATGGGCTTCAAGTGCCCAGAAAGAAAAGCCATCGCTGATTTTTTGCAGGAGGTCACCTCTAAAAATGATCAAGAACAGTACTGGTTCAGGAAGGATGTGCCATATGAATTCATCACTGTTTCTGATTTTGTTCAAGGTTTCAAGTCTTTTCATGTTGGCCATCAGCTAGGGGATGAACTTGGAGTTCCATACGATAAGTCTAAAGCTCACCCAACTGCACTCGTCAAGGATAAGTACGGCATTTCAAACAGGGAACTGTTGAAAGCCTGCTTCTCAAGGGAGTTACTTCTGATGAAACGAAATGCTTTTATATATGTGTTCAAGACTACCCAGCTAACGATCATGTCAGTGATCGCATTGACCGTATTCCTAAGAACAGAAATGCCTGTCGGTACCATAAAAGATGGAGGGAAAATTTTCGGCGCATTGTTTTTCAGTCTTGTCACGGTCATGTTCAACGGACTGTCAGAGCTTGCATTAACTGTGTTCCGGCTTCCAGTCTTTTACAAACAAAGGGACTTGCTGTATTATCCAGCATGGGCTTTTGGCTTACCCATCACACTTACCAGGATTCCTGTCTCTTTGGTGGAATCAACGATATGGGTTATCATGACATACTACTCGATGGGCTTTGCTCCTTCTGCAAGCAGGTAAGTTCTTGATACTCCAAGAATTTCCATGCATCTAAAATGTTGCTCAATGAAAACTTAAAAAATTGTTTTACTTTGCAGGTTCTTCAAACAGTACCTAGCATTCTTCAGCATACATTCGATGGCCTTATCCCTCTTTAGGTTCATTGCTGCAGTCGGACAAACATTTGTGGCTGCAAACACTCAAGGAACTTTTGTTTTGCTAGTAGTATTTCTGCTGGGAGGATTTATTGTAGCCAAAGGTATCCATTTCTTTCTCTCCAAATGATACCACTATTACCTGAAGCTGAACGAAATGTTTTTCTATCCTTCTTGCAGATGACATCCTTCCATGGATGCGGTGGACTTATTACATTTCTCCTATGATGTATGGGCAGAACGCAATTGTAATCAACGAGTTTCTGGATAAACGATGGAGTGCTGTAAGTTGCTAGCCATTTCAAATAATTTGAAAAGTTGCACTTTCTATATAAATATGGCAAGAGTACCTTTTTTACTTTGTATGCCAATGCAGCCCAATGTAGATCCAAGATTCAATCAACCTACGGTGGGAAAAGTCCTTTTAGCATCCAGAAGCTTTTTTATAGAGGAATATTGGTACTGGATCTGCATTGGCGCGCTAGCAGGGTTCAACATCATCTTCACTGTTCTATTTGTTGCAGCACTATCTTATATGAAACGTAAATAGTTTTTCTCACTCAGGTGTCATAACTGTTCCTACTATATGAAGTAAAAACTCACTGATTTTTGTCTGTTGGCATGATTCAGCTCCTGGCAAGGCGAAGGCAATGCTTGCTGAAGATAGGGATGACAAGAATGAGAAAACGCCAAGAGGTTGAACTCTGAAGGCTGAACTGTGCCTCCTTTATCATAAAATCACAAACTCCGGCTTTTGGAGTAATTGATGATGCGGGTACCAAGTAATCAATCTTGAATTGATTGCAGGCACTGAGAAAGAGTTAAGAAATGATTCAAAGCGAGGAATGGTATTGCCCTTTAAGCCTCTGTCGCTGGCCTTCACCCATGTGAATTATTTCGTAGATATGCCTGCTGTAAGCCATTGATTTTCAGTATCACCATTCGGAAATGTTAACTTACAAAATTAAAATGTGAAATTTTCTACTAACCTTCTCAGGAAATGAAGACTCATGGTGTTGACGATGAAAGACTTCAACTACTGAGAGATGTTAGTGGTGCATTCAGGCCAGGTATACTGACGGCACTAGTTGGCGTTAGTGGTGCGGGGAAGACAACCTTGATGGATGTCTTGGCAGGCAGGAAAACAGGTGGATATGTTGAGGGAACTATCAGTATATCGGGGTACCGAAAAAGACAAGAAACATTTGCACGAGTAAGCGGCTACTGTGAACAAAATGACATTCATTCCCCCAATGTCACCGTCTACGAGTCTCTTCTCTACTCAGCTTGGCTTCGCCTCTCATCTGATGTAGACACAGAAAAACGAAAAGTGAGCCAACTGTTCATTCAATGAAACTTGCAATTTTATTAAACCAGGCCAACTGAAAAATATAATTATTGCTTGCGTGCTTAAAAAAAATCTCTTACCGTACCCGTTTCAGATGTTTGTTGAGGAAGTTATGGACTTGATTGAACTGAGACCACTAAGAGATGCTCTAGTGGGACTTCCGGGTCTTGATGGCCTTTCAACAGAACAAAGAAAGAGGCTAACAATAGCCGTGGAACTAGTTGCAAATCCATCAATAGTCTTCATGGATGAACCCACATCTGGTTTGGACGCTCGTGCAGCTGCCATTGTAATGCGCACAGTCAGAAATACAGTGGACACTGGAAGAACTGTTGTTTGCACCATCCATCAGCCAAGCATAGACATATTTGAAGCTTTTGATGAGGTCAGGCTTAACTTATCTAATCTCTTATCATGCAATTGCAGTTCCGAAGTTTGACATTTTAAACTGTCTTTTGTCAGCTTCTATTGATGAAGAGAGGAGGAAAAGTCATATATGCTGGACCTCTAGGACGGCGCTCTCACAACCTTGTGGAATACTTCCAAGTGTGTGATCCAGCAGTTTTTTTCTTTTACCCAACAAAAGTGTTGATGTGTCATTTCATTGTCTGACAACTACAGTCAACTGTAGGCAATTCCTGGGGTTCCCAAAATACAGGAAGGCTACAATCCAGCTACATGGATGCTTGATGTATCAAGTCCTTCAATAGAAGCTCATCTGGATGTAGACTTTGCAGATATATATGCCAATTCTACTCTTTACAAGTAAGACTCCTTGGTTGTCTGCTGGCTACTATGTGAGCTTTTGTTGACTGGTATTTTTCCATATTTCAGGAGGAATCACGAATTGATCAGAGAGCTCAGTACACCGGAACCGAGAACATCTGATCTCAACTTTCCCACCAAATACGCCCAACCATTTTCCACGCAGTTCAGCGCTTGCTTCTGGAAACAACATTGGTCATATTGGAGAAATGCTGAGTATAACGGCACACGATTTTTCATGACTATTGTCATTGGCCTTATCTTCGGCGCTCTATTCTGGGACAAGGGGCAACAAACGTAGGCATCCCTCGCATTCCAAAGCTTCATCGCACTGATGGTTTTTATAAGGGACGCGTTGAGCTAACTTGAAGTTTCATTTTCTGCAGTTCTAAACAGCAGGATCTGATGAATCTTTTTGGAGCCATGTATTCTGCAATACTCTTCCTGGGAACATCAAATGCTGCAACAGTGCAAGGCGTGGTTTTCGTTGAGAGAACTGTCTTTTACCGTGAAAAAGCTGCTGGGATGTATTCTGAGCTTCCATACGCCTTTTCACAGGTAACACAGAATGTATGAATTTGATAGTCTATACTTATAATATGAAGTTGACTGAACTCAAATGAAGTCGTCGAATTGTGCCCTTCAGGTGGTCATTGAGTTAATCTACATTGGAGCTCAGTCTCTGATCTACACACTCTTGCTTTTCTCGATGATGAATTTTGAGTGGAAAGTAGCCAAAGTATTCTGGTTCTTCTATTTTGTCTACATGTCCTTTGCGGGCTTCACATTGTATGGAATGCTGATGGTGGCAATCACTCCTAGCAAGCAATTAGCCACAATTTGCATGGCTTTCTTCCTCATCATCTGGAACTTGTTCTCCGGCTTCCTTATTCCACGACCTGTAAGATCCCTGATTTTTACTTCTTCCACCAACACATCAAACAGATTATAATATATAAAAGTTATGTATGCAGCAAATACCTGTGTGGTGGAGGTGGTCCTACTGGGGGAATCCACTGTCCTGGACTCTCTATGGACTATTGACGTCTCAAGTGGCAGACAAAGACAACCCACTGACGATCCCTGGAGTGCTGGAACCGGTGAGCGTGAAGATGTTCCTTAAAGATAACATGGGGTTTGAGTACAGTTTCCTTCCTGTTGTCGCCGCAGCCCAATTAGGTTTTGTCCTCCTCTTTTTCTTGGTCTTTGCTTATGGCATTAAGTTCTTGAATTTCCAGAGAAGATAAATTCCCTTCCAGTGTCCAATTCCAACATCACCATAAAAGCTATGCATCCTGTAGTCATTCGCTCTTGCCCGTCTCTTGTACCTATACTGCAGTAAAAATCATTCTTTTAAAGGTTACACTAACATGAAATTAAAGATTGTGCGATATAACTTCTCCAAGTTCCAGGCTCTACAATGCTGTAACTAGACATCCCTTTAACTGATAGAAAAGCATATATGTGCACCTGAATGAGCACAAACATTTTATCTAAAACAGAAGTGCGGAAAAAAGTATAGCGGAAAAAGCGGCAAGTATGTCACATATATGAACTAAGATAACAAACTATATAGCTTAAGGTTGTTCTCCATCCATTCTATTCTTCAACTTTTTGAATCAACAAGCTAACACAGGTGTAGAAATCTGAGATCCAAAACCCTAATCAGCCGATTAAGTAACCAAATTATAAAACAGGATTGCACTAATTTTACAAATAAAACTTAGTTGAAACGAAAACCCTAATACATCAACAACGGTTTCAAATTCATCAATCGAAATGGAAATCAATCTGAAACGAAATCAAATTACCGGTCCAACAACAAACTTTGACAGCGTAAATTTGATCAGTGCGTCGCCGGCCTTAAGCGCAAGATTTGTGTAGTTTTTCATTTATCCAGAAATTTCATTTTTCCTAGTAGTAATTCACCTTCACCCCTCTTTATTTCATTTTAGAAATTTAAATATAATTTGCATTTGTGGAAATTCGAGCTGGTGTTAATTTTATTAATCTTATACTCCCTCCGTCTCCTTAAGTTTGTCCAAAAGCATATGTTTCATGGTATTTGAGGTATAAAATGTAAAATGTGTGATTGAGAATGAAAGATTTAAAAGAATTTGAGAGGAAAGATAAAACATGTGGTTGTGAATTAATGAAAGTTGACAAATATTAGGGAACACTTAAAAAGGAAAGTGGACAAATATTATGGGACAGAGGGAGTAGTTCATAACTGTCATTTTCAACTAGTCTATTTATTTAATTTAACTACCTATTTTAATTCAAAATAAATTTGAACAAATGAAATTTTAATATCGTCAAAATCTGAATTCTAACCGAATATAGTCTTTATATTTTTTTAAATTATCAGAAATTATTCCCGCATGCATAATCAAATATCATCTTTACATTTTTAAAATTATCAAAAACCATCTAAGAACGTAAGTATTTGTGAGATAGAACTAAATTTCAATTGCAAAATATGCATCGTTAAATTATTAAAAATCAATGATTGGGATCATTACGCACGATCCTAAAAATATGTAATAGTCCTTCATAAACCATTCTCCATATTTATGTTTTTATAAATTCCCGGAAATTCAGCACACCTGGTGCAACATTAACCTTTAACATTTTTTTACTAACCAATAATTGAACTTTGCAATATTCAACTAGCCCCTTTCGGTGTAAAACTTACACGATACAAAAAATAAAATATCAAATCCGAAACCTTAATAATCTAATTTATGAACATACATTATACTTATAAATTTACATTCAGAACTGCTGTAATTTCTTCATCCAATTCCACGTAGGGGGATGAATCAGATGAAGTTCAACCAACGCAGTTGGACAATTTTTTCTTTTTATTGATTACCAGTCATCTTCGAGGGTTGCTCTATGGAAACACAAGACAGTGCAAACAAATATGAAGAACGATGTGAATTCAATAAACATAGCTCCTGTTCCTATTAAGCCAGCGTGTCTGAGAATGATTGGGATGGCTACACTCCCTACGGCAGAGGCACCAGTTAAAAACTTAGCAGCATTTATCCATCTACAATAATTAAAACACAAATGTTAATGTGACGTAATTCAAACAAAATTTAATGACCCAAGCAAAAAATTTAATGTTGACAGTGTACAAACATCAATGCAATACAAATGGAAACCTTAGAAGGAAAACTATAGTAAATTGCAATTCTTAAAAGCGATATGCTTCACAGGAGTATATCTTGAGTTAATTTTGTTTATTTAAATGACAAGCAAAAGAAACACGAATAAGTAAATTTTCAAACAAAATTTATGTATTTTCCCCTTATAATTATGAATAAACAATGGACTAGCTTTTCTTTTCCATTGCCCCATATCTGTAAGAGTGGCAGTAGCGCATCATTTCAAGTGTAAAGACATGTGAAAACGATGTTGTCGTTTTACTAAACCAGCGACGAGACACTTTTTGGGGAAGAGGATAGGATGATCCACTGAAGCCCTTGAAATGCCAAGGCTTGTTTTCTTCCTTTTAGGAAGATTGTAATGCGAAGAAAAAGTTTAATTGGCTATGACAAAATGTCACTATGCCAAGCATACAATTAACAACTCAATAAAGACACTCACCCGCCACCATCACGGCTTGTTAAGAACTGGGTTGAACCTCCCCCAAAAAACAAACAGGGCATAGGCACCAGTACATACATCAACGCTGCATAAAAATAAACTCATAAGTACCTACTACAGTATAATAGTACCTACTACAGTATAATAGCAAATTAGCACTACAAACCTGATAGCATCGGCCACCAATTACTATAAAGTACGCATGCCTGTCATTAAATTCAAAGATATCATATCAGCTCATAGCCTTAAGAAAAGGTGTTGTTAAAAACAGTAAGGTTACATAGGAGAGCCACTTGTCGCACAATAAAGTGGATTAAAAAAGAAAAAAATTGTATTGCGATACAACTAAAATTTAGAGGCCAAAAAATATAATCATCACCAGGATACTGAGAAGTGGTTAATTAGGCAAGTCACTGGCTAAACTAATAGGTTAACATTAACCAACTGAAGAAGATAGACATGTTTGGTATTGGAAATCATTGAAAATGACAGATTCATGCTGTCAGTTCATCTTTAGCAACATGTCTTGAGATACCTGCTATTTTTTAATTTTTACTAATCACTGGATGAAGCTTTTACTAAGAAGAGTAGGTTGATTCCTCACCAAGGTTTTACTTATTATAAAACTAAAAGCACATACTTCCACCATTCTATGAGGGTATAATTATGCTCACTGGCTTCAAAAACCGGTTAGCCCAGTTCCTCATATTTTTATTTGCAAACGCAAATGCAATCTAGTTAAGTACTCCAGTTTATGTTGAACTAGCAAAACAGTTGGTTTGCACAATTAAAGACTTGCACCCTTATCAGTTGCCTAGTATAAAGTCTTACAATTAGAATAACTCAGGACAGTCTGTGCCACGAAGGAATATACATCACATGTATCCATTGAGTGGGTGTCCAGTTAATATATACTCTAAGAATAAGATGCAGAAATGAAAAATCGAAGAAAAATACAGAATGTCTGGCATTATTGTGAACTAAAAGCTGCATATGCAACATTACTACCGAAATGTTTAAAAGAAAAAATTTACACAACCTACACAAACTAATGATTCAAAACAAAGTAGTCCAAAATTAATATTTCTAAATGCTAATAACAAAAGTCAAGAGGGACAAACCAGGATCTGTAGCAAGATGCTAGATGAGAACATACACGCTAGCCCAGCCAGTCTGCATAGAATTTACAACAATTTCAGAACTTCAAGCAACTACTAGAAAAAAGAGATCATGAAAAATACATAAAGCTTGTAACTTACACTGCATTGATTCAGGAATTCCACAATATCAGTAAAGCCAAGCAGAAAAAATAAGATAATTGAAACCAGTTAGTAAGTATCAGTGATGAAAATCAACAAACAAACAAACAAAAGAACAAAAAGCAGTGCATGAAGAAAATCAACATTTTAATCAAATCGATGTAAATAAACAAAACCCTAATTTTGAAATCAGCTCTAGAATCAAGCCCTTTCAATCAAATCATACTAAAGTAATGAGAATAGATGTCTGGAAAGGGGAAAAGGCATACCCTCGATGGTCATCCCCATGTCTGAATTCCGAGCTGCGAATTGATCCGCGGGCGAATGGATCGATTTCAGAGAAAAGCGCCGGTATGGATTTGAGATGCTGCTAAGATCTGTAAAGAGATTTTGGTCGGAAAGTTTCGAGATTTTTCTCTTCTTCGACCGGAGTTGGAGAGAAGGTTGTATCGATGATCGATTGAAGATGAGCTTCAACTGGGTAGGATTTGATTAATACGATGTCGTTACGATGTTCAGTTTCGTCGCTATTGCTGTTGGTTAGGTCCGTGAAAACTGAATAAGATTTTAAATTTAGGTAACCGTAAATAACAATCAATTTGAAAGATAAAATTTTAGTCGCTCATCTTTCTATGAGAGTTTTCTCTCTCTAGAATTTTTGGAATTTGGCGTTTCTTCGTTATCAAGCGGAGCAACCACTATGCACTTTTACACGCTTTGAAACATTGAAAAAATGGCGTTGCATAAGTGTATGTTGTATAAGTTCCGGACGACATTTAATTTGACGTTGCATAAGAGGACACGTTGTCTTAGATAACTATCGGAACATACACTAATGCAACATCTAAACATATGTTGCATTATTTAGGATGATGTACTAATGCAACATACTCTAAAGCAACATCAAAATGTATGTTGCACTATATGAAGCAGAGAAAGCTTGTTGACTTTTCAACGTCGTTGTAAACAAATCGTACAAGTGTTTTATGATGGTTGGTGAGGGGTTCTCGCTCGGCTACGCAACATACTTAGTCTTTGTATGTTGTAAAAATATGTTTACATTAATTGTAAAAGCAACTAAGAAACGCAGTGTGTACTTCACAGATCAACAACACTCTCTCCGAGAACTCTCCATGACCTGCGGCTCCTTCCTCGACTCTTCAAGTTTGAAGCTTCATTTACTCTTGCAATCTCATAGGAATTGCATATGGAACACGGCGTGATTGATCTACACTTCGTACTTTGAAAATTTCAAATTTCTTGAGGTAATCCGTTTTGAATGAAATTTCTACATTTGATTGGGTTGTTTTGTGTTAAGATTCGCTTGAGTTTGAATATGCAATTATTTGTATTTTTGTAGGAAATCGAAGAATAACCAAGTCATGGATAGGTCTTGGATGAATTTGCCAAGAGTGGATCGACGGAGATAATTGTACTCCACAATTACATCCTTGTCCATGTAGGCTTTGTAAGGGCGGCGGAGAGTGGATTGATTTGAGCGAAATGTGGCGACATTTGGTTCAATATGGGATGTTGAAAAGTTATACAGTTTGGACATTGCATGGTGAGGAAGTTGAACCATTAGAAGTGAGGTATGAATCAAATGATGTGTGTTAGATCATTTTACTTGTGTATGTGTGTTAGATCATTTTACTTGTGTTTGAGATTTGATGATCATGGCTACTATTAGTTGTGTATATATGTGTGTTAGATCATTTGACTTGTGTTTGAGATTTGATGATCATGTCTACCTGATGCAGCTAGCGTGTAGGCAAAATAGGGAGACCCTAATTTTATTCAATATCAATTCACTGCTTAACGAAATAGAACACGACAAACCAAAACCCTAGCTTCTTGAACATTTCAGATTATTCATAAAAAACATTAAAAAATATAAATAAAATAGTAAACGGGCTCGGATTGGGCCTGGACACCAAACATCCCGAGCAAAGCTCGTGTATTGTGAAGATCTCGTCGTTCCGCTCGAAATAAGGTATTATGGGCTCAAATCGGACACCGGGAACTCGATTCCTGCTACTTTGCTGAAATCCTGCTACATTAGTTGTGTTTGTGTGTTAGATCATTTTACTTGTGTTTGAGATTTGATGATCATGGCTACCATTAGTTGTGTATGTGTGTTAGATCATTTTAACATGGTGTTGAGATCTTACTATGATGTTTGGTACATGTTGTGTGTAAGAATTTAGTGGTTTATGAGTGTTTTGCATGTTGTTTTTGTTAGGGTTCAGGGATTACGTCCTACCATTAGCATGATGTTTTATAGATGGATTTTTTTAGGATTGAGATCCTGTACTGCTAACAGCATAATGTAGCAAAAATTGAAGTGATGTAGTTTTGAATTATTGATATAAAAACTACGTCGTTTCACATGGGTTCAAAATTTTAAAATGAATTTAGTAAAATTGTGTCGTTGTATATTAATCAGATCAATACTACGCCGTTTTATTAATAAAAATTGAATTCTGAATTATAAATTTAGGTTGTAATCAGCTATAGGCTGTACGGGATCCAGAACCGTTTTTTACCTAAAATCAATCTTATTCATCTACTTAAATCAACTGTTAAGAATTTACGACTTTTCTGAAAATAGTGATAGTTCTCATGTTATTAGTAGATCAAAAAACAAAAATATTTTTAAAATACTAATGAAACTTTTTTGTTTTCTTAATATTTGTTGGACTTGTGCAGTCAAAACAACAAAAGAATATATATTTACTAAGCTGGACTTTAAGAGCTGAATCCCCTAATATCATCCCAAGCTAAACAACTAACAGATATTGAAGTGTAAATCAAACTTTGATATTTGAGATTAAGGTCAAGATGTCTGATCTACAGGCCAATTGCTTCAGGCTCAATAAAAGATGATCAAGTGGAATATTGTTCTTTGAAAGCAGTGTCAACAAACCACACTTTCAGCTATAAAACCAAGGTGACAAACGTCCAATCAACATGCAAACTGATTCAGTATTAATTAGGGAACAACATTCTACACTGAGACTAATGAAATGTAAAAACGAGTTGATGCAAATATTCTTGTGTGAAGCTAAGAAATAACAAAGAAAATAATTTTTCGTTAAAATTGAGCTATTGAGAACGTGATTTTTGCAACCAAAAAAACCTTTTACGTAATGGTTTTCAGTGGCCAAATTCAAAAACATGATTTAATTTCAAATGTTGGTTGCTTGCAGGCAGTAATGTAGTCTTTCCAAGCATTCAATACCCAAACCAACAAATATTAACTCCTATAGTCCTGCCGAATTTCCGACTCAAAAGTTATGGCATTAGTTTCATTTGGAGCAGTTCAACCAAACATATTTTGTAGAAGCGGTGGTGGCCTAATGATCATACTCTTAGTCTGACAATTAAGAGTATTCGAATCGTCCTAACTTATTGTCTATGATTCCCAATTCTCTAGCAAACTTGTCTACAATCTCTCACCAGCTGCCTCTATGCAACCGCCAAATCTCTCCCTCTTTTAATGCCCATTTGCAAAACACAAAACAAGAAACCAAAATCAAAATCCCAACCATCCATTTCTCACACATTCTTTATATTCACTTCACTGAAGAGCATTTTGTTTTGAATTCAAACACTCACTTTCATGGCTAAGAAAATGAGAATCTTCAAGCACAAAAATCCACCTCAAGACCAACCATCAGTTTCTTCATCCACAAGGCAATCTTCTTGGGTACCTGATCCGGCGTCCTCGGCTACTTGCACCACCACTGATCAGCCCTCATCCACACTGACTCAATACTTAGTCGACGAAGCAGCAGATGAGTTAGAAAGTCTCGTCAGAGGGGTGCAGATGATCAGGTCATCAGAGCGACTGTTTTTTTCACCCGAAAAAACAAACTCCTTGCTAAAAAAAGCAGAAACAGATCAAATCCCGATCTCTACAATACACGCAGAGAATGCCGCACATATTACCACAACCTTGGAGTCTCTAGATCCTTACATGGACTTCAGATCATCCATGGAAGAAATGGCACAAGCGCACGGTTTCCAAGACTGGGACATGCTAGAAGAGCTTCTAGGATGTTACCTAATGCTGAATGAGAAGAATAACCACTGTTATATTATTCAGGCATTTGCGGATTTAGTATTGAAGTCACACTTTGTACACTTGACCAACAAATCCTACTCTGCCTCAGATTTCTGTTCTTCTCCATCCAATGTTTCGGATTCTTTTGTTACTTCTTTCTCATCTCCTCTACATATGAGTTCCACAGCTGAAACCAGCTGTAGCAACTCTTCAGTTGCACCGGCCGAAGCTGCACTTTGACGGAGGAAGAGCAGGTGATCACTAAAGCAATATCACTGTTGATCACTAAAGAACATGTTCCATTTTTAAGTACTAACTCGTTCACTTGTATTCTACCTAGTCAGTACTACTAATTCTTAGTTTAATCGATCTTAAGGTTGTCTTTTTGAAAGGAAATTATCTTTGTATACTTTCAGCTGCATAGCTTTTGAGATCAAATCAGAAATGTGGTTTAGGGTTTGGAGTATCAGAAACAAAAATATGAACATTTTAGGTAGAGTACCAATTAATGGAGTGAGTGTTTTTTTGAAAAGAGAGGTTGCTTCAACGGCAATATTGCGTACATTAATGAAGAAGACTGACTGTAGTAAGAATTAAGCTAAGTCTGCATCATGCAGGAGGGTTCAAGTGGCCATTCACTCACAGGCCACAGCTGATTTCTGAGGCTGGCCGTTTGCATATTTAATCCGGTGTGTACCTCTTGTCTCATGAAACACCGGCATATATTCATGGATCTCACACACTCATTAAACTGAGGAAATAAGATTAATATGCAATTATTTATTTGCAAATGAATTATAAAATTATACAATATTACTGATGAAGTAAAGTTTAAAAGAACATGTAACTTTCAGTAAGACGGTAAAATATAATCTTCATCCTTGATTATTAATCAACAAATGAGATTTAATTATAAAATAACCGTCAAATCCAACCGTCCGTGTTTTTTACAAATCCAACCGTCCAATTTAATTAAAACCAACTTTAATTTCAATCGTTAGAAAAATCAAATTAATGTTTAAGCTTATATTTTTTGGTCTTATAAAAATATATCGTCTTTCTTGATCTTAACCCATTACTGATATTTTAACTTCATGTAAACTATGTTTAATTTAGAAAATCATATTCATTGAACTAAAATGATGAGAAATGACAGTTTGATAAACGACCCACATATTTAGGAGGAGAATAAATGTCTAGGAACAATGCTGATTATGCCTTCATTGCATCATCATAAGGCCTAGGAACATATACAGATATCTGCAATTTCACTAACTTGAAGAGTTACAGAAAATCAGAGTGCGGTTCATTTTATTCCATATGAATTTAGATACGCGCATGCAATTACATCCGATCCTTGCAATACATGATTGTTGCAATTTAAGTATCACTACCAACAGCTACGTACTATGATTGGTTGGCCGGATCCGAAGGTGGACGAGCACCTGATGAAAAACCCGGGTAAGCACCGGGGCAAGGCCACAGTTGAAAAGTCTGAAAAATGCATTTATGGGATTTACAAACAAAAAGGGTCTGCTGGATGAGCTTGGAGAAGCAGTCATAGGCTGCAGATAAGCCCATGCAGCTTGTTTAACGAGGCGGTTACGTATAGGAATCTCATAATAAGGTGTACTTAAAGAGGGTGGTCCAGCTACAGTCGGAGAATTGACGATAGATGCGGTGGGGAGGATGTCTTTTAATGAAGTGTAGGATTGGGAGTTGAGTGATATGAGCTCAAAATCTAAAGATGGGAAAGATATCAAAGGTGAGGATGGTGAGTTTGATACTGGGGTAGTGTTGTCTGAGCTCCATGGTGGTAAGAAGCTGAAGTTTTTTGGTAGGATAAGATCATTAGGAGAGATCGAGTACCGGCGATGGAGACTAGTACACGAATAAGTCCTCGATTCCATCGCTCTGCTCCGCTCTGTTCCGCTCCGTCCTCTGCTCTTGCTCTATGTTTTTCAGTAGCTTTTAGGGTTTTCTTTGTTAGAGTTTGTGATTTTGTTGAATGGAGAATGGAGATGGAGGATGAGAATGTGAGCTTGTAGTTTAATACTTGTATAGTTGTGTGTGGTCTTCTTCAAAGTTCAAATGTGGAATTGGTCTTAATTTATGTAGCTTTTATCTTCTACTTTTCAATTGTGTTTTTTAGAAATTTGTAGTTGGACTTTGGTTTGATGGAGCCGTGAGTGACAAATGGGATGATCACATTCCTACAAGACTTACCTTTTGCGTATTCATCCGTGACTGACTAGATGTGTGATGCTTGCGGTTGCGGGCTTCCTTTCACTTTTAGTGCAATTTCATTCACTTTTATATTTAACAAATTTATTTGAACGTGCTTATTTGACTATTTGCTGCATGTAACTTAATCTCCAATTAGGACTCATAACTGTCTTGAACAGGACAATGTGGCCTGTAGCCGAGTCAATATGTGGCCAAGGAAAGCACTGAGCATTTTCAAAGTGTCAACTCACTATTCACATGTCTTCTTCTTAGTTTCTTGTTAATATGGTCAAGTCCACGTCGGGAGCATTAATCATTTTGTCACATCTTCATTCAACATTGTCTGCTAAGTAGCATTCTGCATTTATTATCTGGAGAGGATCAAGCCATCACGGTCGGACTATACCATATTTTATGAGTACTCTAAACCTGACTGAGCTCAGTCAACTCTGTATGTACAAAGTCAACATGAATCCATGATGAACTTGTCTTGTAAGAGTAGCAACCATTGGTCGAACCGGTAAATTATAATTTGATTGAACCGAACAAGCATGAAAATGTATCGCAATCTGTCGCGCAAGGCCCATCAATAAAATATTTCTCGGCCCAATACAAAGTTAGTATTTGACCAACAAGGGTCAAATCAGTCAAAATAATCTCTTAATTTATTCCAGAAACTGGTCTTGTACAGGGCGGCAGAAATTAATTAAATTAAATAATAAATTCAATTACTACTAACTAAGTGGTTAGGGCTTCATTTAAGAATACTTCAATTTGCAAGTCAACTAAAGTTAGTTTCAATAATAACAAAATATTAAGTATTTATATGTATTTGTTTCAAAGTGAAAAGGATGTGTCAACCTCTTCTTAATTTGTCGATGATCCATATATTTTATTTTCCTTAGAAATTACTACTACATTTGCTAGCTAGCTACCATACCACAACAACCTTATACAACTGTCATGCATGTATAAATTGAATTCATTTAACTTGTCTTATGGATGTGAATTGGTTCCACAACGCTTTTAAATTGACTAGGTTTTTGATGCACATTATTATGTGCATATTGATTGTATACATTATGATTCATTTTTATTTTTTATATTCATTTTTTAATAAGTATCAAATAAATATGAAAGAAGCGAGAGGTAAAACAAGAAAGAGATTTAGGGCTTCAAAATAACTGTTAATAAACCCCTTACGTTTTATATATAGTAGAGATTTTTATGCATGCATTCTTCATTTAGAAAATTAAAATATGCATCATATTATGTATATTTTTCTAACTGGAAAATGTTATATAGATAATTACAAACGTTTTTTCTGATTTTCCACCTAAACAAGAAATGCAACAAATTCAAATACTCATGCAAATCGATTTTACATTTTAGTAAAAACGAATATAATTGTAATTCGACAAAAATAAATACTTTGATGTGATGTCTCAGTCTTCCAAAATCCAAACCTATTATTATCTCTTCAAAAGTCACCCTTTTTCTTACATATATATTCCTTTCCACATTGATCAGTTCGCAGAAATTGCAGGGAGCCAGCTAAATGATTACATTATTGATTGAGCAGTCAATTATTTTTAATATATGATAATGACACTTGTATTCATTTACTTGGAAAGTTTTCTTTTAAATTTCAACTGACATATATTTTAAGTGGGTAAAGTTGAAGAAGAACATCTAAATATATGTGAGATGTGAGACGTGAGCCACGATCACGATCATTGATTAATAATAATCCAACCAACGGATGAGATTTTGTTCCAAATAAAACCGTCAAACTTAACCTTTAAGGTTTTTTGCAAATCAAACAACCCATTTAATGAAAATTAACCTTAATCTCAATCTTCTGATTATCACAATCAACGACTGATATTAAGTTCTTCTGTTTTACATATATTTAATGTTTCCCTAAAACTCAACTTCTATTTTAAGTAATTATATAAGTTACAACCACATGCAAAGAGGCACCACTATTATGAAAAATCAGCAACAATGATCCACATGTTGATCTCTTACAACGACAATATGATAAATTTATTACAATTAAGATTAAAAAACATGCAAAATGACAACGAACGTAATGGCCTAAATAAATAATCGCTGCACTTAATTATATCAAGCGCTAACGCTGCACTTCTTTACAAGCTGATACTTCACGGCGTTATTAGACAACAACACGCCGGTGGACTGGCTTCCGAAAGTTATCCTTGCCGGACAGCTCACGCTAAGATGAAACACCCTAGTTGTGATCAAACTCAACTTGTATCTAACATGGCCAGTCATTTTAATCACTAGATCCACTGCTTGTAAGTTTTGATCTTGAGCCAGTGCTTCGGCGTTAAACGGAGCGATCGGGATGGAGCTGCCGAAGAGAATAGGTGACCAGACGTTGAGTCCATTATGACCTTGGTAGACTGATGGAACCCTAGATGAGAGACTGATTTGTTGATCACGATAAGTGGCGTAGACACCAAGGTTATCGTAGTAGATGCCGGTGTGATCGCTAGGGTTTCGGGAAGTGATGGTGACTTGGATGGTGGAGGTGAGGAGACTAGGGTTGGAGGAGACGTTGAAGGTGTAGAGAGTGACGTCTTGGATGGTGAACTGGGGTTTGGATGGGTGGAGGGCGGCAAATACGATGAGAGCGATGATAATTATGAGCGCTACTATGATGAAGACAAGGGCTCCATAGATGAAGATGCGCCGGAAAGTCTTCTTGCATGACCAGCCGTGCTTGCCACAATCATGAGCCATTGTAGGGTTAGAAAGAGAGAAATTGAGGGGTGTTTTGGAGTTTGGTGTGTGCGAGTGAGGGGTGAGTTGGTGTAAGATATACAAATCGAGTTTTTGTTGAGTTTGGGACTCATTTGGTGGTGGATGAGTTATATAAGAAGGTTGAGAAAGTCAGATTGAGAGGGAGATGTTGTCTTATTCTCTTTTATAAGTTTTGCAAAAATAAGGATAAATAAAGGGCATAGTGTGAATGGAAAATGCACAATACTTCAGTGCTTGGAGCTTATCTGAAATGGTTAAAATGCTCCTCCATATAGAGAATAATAATGTCTAAGAGCACAAAGACAAACTATTTTTATCATTTCCTAAATTACTCTTTCTCCTATGCACAAATGGATTTAAGTCTTTTTGACGTTCGATAAACATGGAATGTCGATGCATCCAACATTGCTCATTGTGAATTTCAATTTACTATGAGTTTGGCTACAGAATTCCACTATCTATTCTATTTACATTTATGTATTTATTCGTTGTTGGTCAAAATTGATCTGTCACTATACTTGAAATCAATAATAAGTTGAATGTAGAAGAAGACCTAGCCATATAACATATTTGCATAGAAATGGGGTGATGATCGTTTTGGAACTATATAAGTGGGAAACAGACCATGAAGTTCCTTAATTTCAAGTCAACAGATGTTGGAAAATGGCATGCTAAAAATCAAAGGAAGGTCGCAGGAATCTTCAAATGAGACATAAGTGGTCCAGTGCTTTTATTTAGGAAAATGTAACTGAAAAAACCAAGTTTGAAAATACAGTTGGAGAAAATAAAATCCCTCCATAAAGATGTTTCTCAAATGATTTGGCCCTCATTGATTGCCTAGTAGCCATAGAGCTCATATTACATTCGATTCCATGACGAATACTATGGACGTTACAAGTACACATGAGAATGAGGATCACGTTCATTTGCGATCCCAGTATGCACTGTCACCAACCTTCTTAAATTGTCTACTAGCAATTATGAAAGACAAAAATAGTGAAAAATTTAAATGCACATGTGCACTGAGATCGCAAAGGAACTGCATAGTGCACATACAAATGTCCAATAACACTAGTAAATTCTTTTGCTTACAAGCAGTGGGAAAATAACACTTTACATTTTGATGATAAATATCGATTTAATCTCCTAGCAATCAAGTTTAAGCTTTATGGAGTACATATTGATATAATACTTGGCATAGGTGCGCATATTCTCATTTAGCAAATGTTGACTTATCGAGGGTCCATCACTGTAACAGACATGCCATTGGCCGAACGCAGGTAGTGAGAACTGGAAGAAGAGTCTGTATCAACTATTTTCCTAGCTGTGAAGAAGCCAGGGGCTTTTGGTGCAGGCAATTTAGTGTCACTAGTCAACATCAAGACCGCGCTAGCCATAGAGGGTCTATCTTGGGGATTTTCTTGGACACACAGAAGTCCGATATGAATGATTCTTGTAACTTCAGGTGGATCGCATGATTCTGTTAGAGCCTTATCCACTGCCTCCATGAATCGTTCTTCGTTGAATAGTTTCCATGTCTACAAAGTAAAAAATGAAAAAAAATTATTCGACATAAGCATAGTTAAGTTGTGGTAACGGATGATATATATATGAGTGAAAATGAGGCTTACATGGCCAAGAAGGTTGAGACGGTGGTCAGGATGGTAGAATCCTCTGTTGCCCCTACCACTAATTATCTCGAGTACCAAGACCCCGAAGCTAAAGACATCGGACTTAACAGAAAATAGGCCGTCGATAGCATATTCAGGAGACATATAACCACTACAAAAGTAGAATGAAACCGGATGGAACTCTGATAAGATTCATATAATTTGGATATACTAAAAATATACATGATGGTAATTTTTGACTTACTATGTGCCAACCACTCTAGTTGTGTTGGCTGCAGTTTCTGCGCCTCCACAAATTCTAGCCATGCCAAAGTCAGAGATCTTGGGATTCATGTCAGAATCCAACAAAACATTGCTAGCTTTAAGATCTCTATGAATTATTCTGAGGCGCGAGTCTTGATGGAGATAAAGCAATCCTCTAGCAATGCCATTAATTATGTTTAAACGCTTAGGCCAGTCCAGAAGTGCACTTTCTTTGTCATCTGCATTAAATGTATATCAATCTATGAACATCAACGGGAAATGAGTGAGCAAAACTTTCAAGGATTATGAACTGCCTACCAAATATAAATAAGTCAAGACTTTTATTGGGCACGAATTCATAAATCAACATGTACTCCTCTTGAATGCAGCAACCAAGAAGCTTGACAAGATTTCGGTGCTGAAGCTTTGCTATACACATGGCTTCATTTTTAAACTCAGTCGATCCTTGCTTTGAGTCTTGTGAAAGCTTTTTGACAGCTATCTCCTGTCCATCTTGCAGTAATCCCTGAGAACCATTACATGCTTCAAGTCACTTAGGAAATAAGTCACTGTAAATTAAATTCACAAACAATTTGATAAATATTTGAAGCATTATAAACATCATCACCACTAAAGTCACCTTATAGACAGGTCCAAAGCCTCCCTCGCCAAGTTTATTGTCAGCTGAAAAGTTATTATTGGCTCTAGAAATAGTTTCCATATCAAACAAGGGTAAATCCAAGTCGCTACTGTTGGTTTCAGTTAAGTCACCCTTCTGAGACATCTCATCTTTAGTCCCTATAAGAAATAAAATATTAACATCAACTGAAACCTACTCTAACTCAACAGTAAAAATGTCAAATTCATCCAAATGTTACCTCTCTGTTGGTGTTTTCGAGTTTTCTTTCTCCGGCGACAAATGATAGTTATCACGACAAACACAAGAACTAGTGCTGCGGCCATGGAGCCTATAATGATCACTTTCACATGTTGGCCAGCTACGGACATTATTATATAGCGTCAGCTTCTCAGTTTAAGGATCAATACAAGAATGAAGTTAAGAGACAAACCTTTGAGTGAATAATCTCCCCTTACAAATATATCTTGCCCGCTTCCTGCATACACTCTAATATCCTTCAGTTTTCCAAACCAAAGCAAACAACCCCTTCCTTCATATGTAACATACATCTTCCCATAAGCTGTGCACGAGCAGTTCTCCAAGCAAGCTATCCTGCAGTCCTCCAATGACCAGCTCAAGTTTCCATATGCATTTCTTGTGTCCGGAACTTTGATATTGGAAAGCTTATAAAATTTATCTTCTCTACTACAATTTACCTCGATACCCTTAACACATCCCTTGGTCCAGTTAGCTGTTTTCCATTCCCCTGGAGACATCGGTACGTACCCTGCCAGGCACTCACATATTGGAGTTTTATGGATGTCACAGCTCGCATAAGGTCCACACCAATTGTATACGTCACAACTGTCGGTCACAAAGGCAAGGCTCATTTTCCAATCCATTTTATCCTCATCTGCTATAAAGCGGAGCCAAGTCCCATTTACTTCCAGCACAGTCCTCGAAAGAACTGAACTACTGATAGGCTCGAGTAAGAAATATATCCACTCATCGTCATCTGTATATGACATTCTATAAAATGAGTCAGGATTCAAGTGAGGAATACCACTGAATGTCTCACCGTTCCATGGCCCAGTCCTAAATGTCTCTTGCAAACCCTTTGAAAGAAAATATTGTGGAATACCTGTGATATCAAGTTTGAATATATATTCTCCCTCTGCAGGATCATCAGGACTTTTCCAAGAAGACTCGTGTATAGAGCGTTTTTTCCGCTTATCATAACCAATTTTCATTTTTGTTACTCGGGTATCACAAGGATAGTCAAAACCCTGCCACGTAAATTGATTTAATGGAATCTGAATCTTATCCCCAACCACAAAATTGCCAGTGTCTAGCAGCTGGGCCACTGGGTTCAACACAGATTCGTCTGAATTTGATGACCATATGGTTGCATTCACACTATCACTTATCTCGAGCACTCCATTCTGGTGGAGGATCAGCTTTCCTGGCGTCTTGACTACAGATGTTGCTATTAGCAACCCAAATAACAGTACTTTTATCCTTGTTGTACCAAACGCCAATGTATTCTTTCAACGAGGATCCTGGAGTGAAAAACCCAAGCTCAAATACTCCTCTACTGGACACTAATGTTTTATTTGAGCTTAGTGTCTGATTTACAACCAAACTGTCTCTCACATCTACAGCTTTTGATGAGACAAAGCAATGGCTCAAAGAGAACAAAAGGATCAAGATGCCGAAGCCCATCGGATTACTAAGACGGTTGGAACTTCAGGCACTCATCCTGAAACCTGTTAATGATTCTCAAAGAAAGAAAGAACTTAGTATAAATAGCATTTTGACAAATAGCTAGATCATAAGGAAATGGTAAATTACCCATTGGGAAGTTGGTCCACTATAGACATCCCTTTCATCATAAACTCAAAACCCTACAAATACTTTTCTTTGTACTCTCAATGAAAAGATAACTCAATACTGAAAATCAGTAGTAAATGTGATACTGCAACTACCTTAGAATCCAGGTGAGCATTTGATCAAACAAGTAGTGTGCGCAAACTGCAACTTGACAAGGGGCCTAGTTTGTAATGTAAATGCCTCTGTCCCAGTAGGCCAGTACATGCATACATCATAGATGAGTGTTAATGTGACATGATCCATGAAATGAATTGAGAAATAGTCGGCAGCTACTTGATCATGTTAGTGAAACAGAGAAATTGCGAAGAAGGCAATAAATAAAAGTATAAAACAAAAGCGCCTCGATTTCCGGAGTATTTCACTTCAAATTACCAACGTATAAATCTTAATTTTCCAAAAAGAAAAAAATCAAACCTTGTTGAACACTCTCCAAAGTGACATCATTTTGTTCACAACTATGTATTTCCTTTGGAATCATTTTACAGTCATAACTTAAACGACGTAGTTTTGAGTTTTTCGTTCAAGACTTGCGACGTATTTCTGGAATCACAAATCGTACAATGTATGCACACTCAGTTTACTGGTCATACACCCCATTATGCCCATCAAATGTACAGAATGCAAGTACAAATGTGGCATATTATAAAACAGATGCGGATTTTTTTTGGGTACAGAGCAAATATCATAAGGAACGAGGCTAACGTCTGAGAACAGATTTATAATTTTTTCCATGTCCTCCTCCATCAGTAAAGTTTTATGTGACAATAAGTTTTCCCAACAGAATGCAATGTAATTTTTTCCACTTTGCATCCTTACACTATTAAATGCATTTAGAAGGGTAAGTAGTCACTGAGGAAAGGTGATATGAATAGCCAAAGCAACAGAAAATAAGGAGCTGAGAAAAGCTGATGCCTGAACATACACTCATTGTCACATGAAGACGATTAATGCAATATGAATTGTTAAAACGCAATAGATGGGGGACTAACCTGCATGAATCACCTGAGGATCTTCTTTTATCATCCACATTGTTGTATTACGCGTAAGGACGAATGGATCCCAAGGTGCAAAAGCAGCAGTGCAACTTATTTCCTTCGCCTTCACACAGTGAGATACACAAGATTATCCATGACAAAGCTACTGTTTGCAATATATTGTTGCCAACACAGTTTTCCTAAAGCATCCCAATTTGCAAACATGTAGCTTTCCATAATACTAGATAACCTGGCATCAAAATCTGGGAAATCAGCAACCATTGGAATTCTGAAACCAGCCACCTGATGCATCTACATTTTTATGAAAAGCGTATCATATAATAAAGCAGGTCTCACACATAAAAATGCAACATTTACAAAGGATTACAAGAGTAGAGGATTAGTTTTCGAAAAATCAAGGCACCTAGATATGACACAACAGTCAGACTGACAACTTTTCAAAGCAACGATCGTCTAGAAGAAATTGCTGTACTGGCTGGTGAGAGAGTCTCTGAGATTCGAGTACAGCTTATAGAGTGAGTATTGGCGCAAGTTCTCAACTTCATACCACGAGTTGAACACTGACATATGTTTGTCTGTACCAGAGAATGCTAATTGTATACCCAAGCTGCAGTCTACATTTCCACCTCCACCGCGGTTTTTACAGCTATTAGTTTTTATCGCACAGTCTACATTGTTGAGACAGACAAAGCTTGAGTTTCCAGAACAGATTGCACATCCATCTCTTTTCCAAAACAAATTTTGAAGCCTCCCCTTTTGAAACTCAAGTACCTACAACAATTGATGGAACGAAATGTATGACTAAATTATAAGCAATTCACGAAAGCGCTAGTCAAGAGGACATAGAAAAAGATGAGAGTGCTTGTCTATTACGAGGGTAAAGCTGGTAACTGTATAAGTGCTGTTCGCAACAAAAGCAGGAATAGACCTGCAGCGTACTTTCTACCCGCAAATGCAACCATATATCCACCATAATTTTCCTGTAAATAATTGAAAGTTCAATTGTTACAAAACGAAATCTTTAAATATACTTGAAAGTCGAGTTACTACACTCATAAACATAAACTGCTACATTTAAATTGATCCCAATTCAGTCAAACCCTAGAAAAGCAAGCTTGTTTCGAAACTGTCTACAAAGATTACAAAGATCACAACAGTAACGAGATTTCGAGTAGTAAGTCCAACAACCAATTAGAAAGGTGTAAAATCAAATATAATGCAAGAATCAAGTAGAGAAAGTGAGAGCAGAAAAAATGTAATTACCGGGAAGAAGGAACTGGTGTTGACAGTGAGGAGCGAGATCTCATCGACTTTCGGTCTGAAAACAGCGAGCTGCGAGTTACCGGAAGAAAGAGATAGACGGGAATCGCATGGAGATAGCTGAAGCGTGTTGTTGAAGACGAACGAGGTTCGAGGAGCGAAGGCGATGCCGAAAGTGAATCCGTCTGATTTCTGAGCTGCAGTGTCCGTACAAGGAGAGAACACGCGATTCGAGTCGCCGGCGTAGGTCGGCGCTACTAGTAGCGTGATAATCGTGAAGAGGATCGACGCCGTCGGGGTCGCCATTTTTTATGTTGAAAAGACTTGGACTTGGGACGTGGCTGCGCTGCTGGACCGAGACACCAAACGTCGTCGTTCGTGTGAATTATAGTAATACCTTTTGTTTGTCAAAATTCACAAATTTAACCGTATTAAAAGAATGAGGCTGATGTAAAGATTTTAGGAGACATGTAAAAGATGTAAGAATATAAATATAATCGTTGATTTTGATTAATTTAATGATCAATTTCCAACCGTCCATGTTTTTCACAAATTTACCACTTAATTAATTGTAAAAACAAATTTAAAAATTGGCACTTAATAATATTTCGCAAAATATTCATATCGCCCTACATTCTAACTCATGAATGAAAAATAGAGTTCGAAAATAAGGAATTCATAAATTTTGAGAGGAAAAATAAATAATATGTAATTTTTTTGCTATTACTATCCTCTGCTTAAGCAATTTTAACGAAAAATTCCTTCATTTTTTATTTAAACAATTTTCAATCACCTTTAAAATGTTTTAGCAGAAATTCGAAAGCACGTTGTGATCTCACGTTAAGACTTACAAAACTAATTAGTAAGAAAAACATGTTTTTGCAAAAGCATAAAGAGGCGGAGAACAAAATCTATCAAAATATGATTGTGTTCTTTCTTTTCGTTACTTCTCTTCCTCTCTCCAAATGATGACACGTGCAAATGTGCAACAGTGCAATCATCCGGAGACCATCTCGACTTAAAAAGTTCATATAAATTCAAGTGTGATTAGAGAATCTGAGAAACAAGTGAATCAGATCTTGCGCACAATCTAGTATTTCATCTTTAGTACGATTATGAGATTAATAGAATCAGATTTGGTGCAGCAAAGTGTTATGATGTTGTTTTATAATTCTATGTAGATTTTGTTGAACTTTTTCACAGCACTGTATAGTTTCAACTTTAGTATGTTACGAGATTAGGATAAGGTTTTAGAAGGATTATCAATTTTTATGAGACGAGACGGATGGACATCGTCTCGTCTGTTGATTTTATTAATCTAACGGTTGATATTTGTAATCTGTGCGCCTGCATTGATCTGGTTGAAGAAGATCAAATGGAAGATTGCTTGATGCCCAAGAAAGCTACAAGAGTTTGAATTTATTTGTAATTGAGTCTCAGGTATGTAGTTGCAAATACATAGTAGTCTGGGGTCAATATGCAAATATGTTAAGTTCAAGACAAAGCACACAGTCTGTTGTGTGCTGCGTCAGTCTGACACCTGCTGCAGCAGAGGTGTGCCTCATATTCTGTGTGTCTGCAGCAGGGCCTATAAAGGTGTCGGTCTGTCTTGTAGCTGGGGTGTGAGAGTGTCTGTGAGTGTGAGTCTCTTGTGGTGTGTGTGTCCTGTAGAGCGTCTTGAGAGGCTGGTTTGTGGTGTAGAGTAGAAGTGAGGGGTAGCTGGTGGTTTCCGGCTAGAGGTTTATTGTAATCTCTTGGTTCCTCCTCCTTGAATCATCAATAAACTCCTGTTTGCTGGACTAGTCTAGCCACCCAGAGTGTGGCTAGGAAACCAGGGTAAATCTCTTGTGTAACTGAGTACTGCTTCAGGTCTGTTTCAGGTCTAATTTAAGTCTGTTACAGATTGTTGTTCTGAGTTGTTTCCGATGGATTGGGGCGTGAGCTTAAACAATTGGTATCAGAGCCCGTACGGCAACCAGAATGACTCCGACGAGGTTTGAGATGGAGAGGTTTGATGGGAAGGGAGACTTTTCCCTTTGGAGGCAAAGGATGAGAGCCATCTTGGTTCAAACGAAGCTTGTCAAAGCTCTGCAAGGTGAGAAGGAGCTTCCGGAGACTATGTCCAAGGAAGATAAGGAAGAGCTGCTGGAGCTGGCCTACAGCACAGTGATCTTGTATCTTGGGGACAAGGTTTTGAGGGAGGTTTCCAAGGAGAAGACCGCAGCAGGGGTTTGGCTGAAGCTTGAACAACTCTACATGACCAAGACACTGACTAATAGGGTTTACTTGAAGGGAAGGTTGTTTGGGTTTAAGATGACTGATGAAAAGTCCTTGGATGATTATCTGGATGAGTTCTCAAAGATAGTGATAGATCTGGAGAATATCGGAGTGAAAGTCGAGGATGAGGATCAGGCCATCATGATATTGAACTCACTTCCGGCTTCATACTCTACCTTTGTGGAAACAATGAAGTATTCCAGAGAAACTTTGAGTCTTGAGGAAGTGTTGTCAGCCTTGAAATCTAAACAGATTGAAGCTAAGTCAGCAGGGGATGTTGCGGAGGGCTTAACTGTGCAGAGGAAGTTTGACAAACATGACAAGAAGAAGTTGAGGAAACACAACAAAGGTAAGAGTCCTAGTGGTCAGAAGATGGAAGCTAAGCAGAAGCTATAAATGCTTCATTGTCAACAAGGAAGACACTTCAAAAAGACTGTCATGAGTCAAAGAAGCAAGGGAAGAAACTGCTCAAGCAGAGGTTTCGGTTGCTGAAGATGGGTATGAGAGTGCTGAGGTTCTTGTTGCAGCAGAGAAGGATACCAGTGTTAAGTGGATCCTGGACAGTGGCTGCTCGTTCCACATGACTCCAAATAAGCATTGGTTTGAGGTGTTTAAGCAAGAGGATGGTGGATCTGTCCTTTGGGAAACAACAAAGCCTGCAGAGTGCTTGGTATTGGATCTGTGAGAATCAGAATGGAGGATGGAGCACTAGGTTACTCACCCATGTCAGGTACATTCCTGAACTGAAAAGAAATTTATTTCTTTGGAACTCTTGATGCTTTAGGTTATTCATTTAAGGCAGAGAAGGGTGTTATTAAAGTTGTTAGAGGTGCATTGATCATGTTAAAGGGTGTTAGAACAAATGGCTTGTATGTGTTGTGTGGTGAAACTTTTATACCTGGAGAAGGCTACTTGTCGGAGGAATCTAGAGATAAGACCATGTTATGGCATCTTAGATTGGGACATGTAGGAGAGCAGGGGTTGATAAAACTAGCAGAACATGGCTGTTTGGGGAAGGAAGTTATCAGTAGGATCAAGTTTTGTGAAAACTGTGTGTTGGGTAAATCTAGTAAGGTTAGATTTAGTAAAGGAGTACACAGAACTGCTGTATACTTGAAATATACACTCTGATCTTTGGGGACCCTCTAGAACTGAATCAATAGGAGGTAGAAGGTATTCATGACTCTTATTGATGATTACTCTAGGAGATGTTGGGTGTATTTTCTGAAGCATAAGAATGAAGCTGTTGATGTTTTTAAGACCTGGAAATTGTTAGTTGAGAATCAAACTAACAAGAAAATTAAGAGGCTTAGAACTGACAATGGGCTTGAGTTTCTGGACAAGACATTCTTGGATTTGTGCAAGTGTGCAGGTATTTCAAAGCATCACACAGTTCCTGGAAATCCACAACAAAATGGATTGGCTGAGAGGTACAATAGAACTATACTGGAAAGAGTGAGGTGTATGTTGTTCCAAGCTGGTTTGCCAAAGAAGTTTTGGGCTGAGGCATTGCAAACTGCCTGTTATCTGATCAATAGATGTCCGTCTTCTGCCATTGAATTCAAGACACCTATGCAGATGTGGAGTGATCATGATGTGGATTACTCAAAGCTCAGAATTTTTGGATGTGCTGCTTATGCACATGTGAAGCAGGATAAACTTGCACCTAGAGCACTGAAGTGTATTTTTCTTGGGTACCCGGAAGGAGTCAAAGGATACAAACTGTGGTGTTTGGAAGAAAATCATAAGAAGATTGTCTTAAGCAGAGATGTCACCTTCAATGAAAGTCATTTTCCTTTCAAGAAAATGGGAACCTTTGAGACTGGTGAGTGTAGCAGATCTCAAGTTGAGGTGGAGCTTGAAGGTGTTGCTTCAGAAAATGGAAATGGCTGAAGCAGGTCAGGAGCAGACTGACAGAGCTGTGAGGCAGTGACCAACAAACCACTCCTAGGAGTAGAACTGCAAGGCTTCTAACTACCAATTAGCCAGGGATAGGAAAGAAGAGCTGGTGCAGGAAGAAATCCAATCAGATTTGGATTTGAGGATATGGTGTCATTTGCATTCAATGTGGCTGAGAAATTGATGAAAATGAACCAAGGTGCTTCAAGGAAGCAGTTGAGTCTGAGAACTGTGACAAGTGGATTCAGGCTATGAAGAAGAGATGGCTTCTCTTCAAAAAATGAAACATGGACCCTGTGACAAACCTGATCATAAGAAACTAGTAAGTTGCAAGTGGATTTTCAAGAGAAGGAGAACATATCTGGATCTGGTGAACCTAGATGGAAGCAAGGCTAGTGGCCAGGGGTTTTTCTCAGGAAAAGAAGGTAGACTTCAATGAGATTTACTCACCTGTTGTGAAGCATAGATCAATCAGAATGCTTTTGGCCTTGGTAGCAGATGACTTGGAATTGAACTTGAGCAGCTTGATGTCAAGACTGCTTTTCTGCATGGAGACTTGGATGAAGTGATCTACATGACACAACCAGAGGGCTTTGAAGTTGGAAATCCTGATAAGAAGGTATGTCTGCTTAAGAAGTCTCTGTATGGTCTGAAGCAAGCTCCTAGGCAGTGGTACAGAAAGTTTGATGAGTTCATGCTGAAAGTAGGTTTCAGGAGATCCAGTTATGATTGGTGTGTCTACTTCAAGAAATCTGCTGAAGGGTGTTATATTTATCTGCTTCTCTATGTTGATGATATGCTGATTGCTAGTAAACAGAAAGAAGAGATAAGTAAACTGAAATTGCAACTGAATGAGTGTTTCGAGATAAAGGATCTGGGATCAGCCAAGAAAATCCTTAGGATGGAGAGCAAAGGAAGTTGTTTCTGTGTCAGTCTGGTTATTTGAAAAGGGTTTTGCTCAGATTTGGTTTTGAGAATGTGAAGCCAGTTAGTACTCCATTAGCAAATCATTTCAAACTAAGTGCAGATCAAGCTCCTGTTACTGAAGAAGAAATTGAATACATGAAGGGTGTTCCTTATTCCAGTGTAGTAGGGTGCTTGATGTATGCCATGGTCTGTACTAGACCTGATTTGGCAAATGCTGTGAGTTTGGTGAGTAGGTTTATGGCTAAACCTGGTAAACAACATTGGTTTGCTGTTAAATGGGTGATGAGATATCTGGCTGGGACATTTGAGAAGGGTCTGATGTTTGGGAATTCTGAAGCAGGTGGAGCCCTGGTGATGGGCTATGTTGACTCTGATTTTGCAGGAAGTTTGGACACTAGAAAGTCTCAAACTGGATATGTGTTCACAATGTTTGGAACTGCAGTGAGTTGGAAGGCTTGTTTACAGTCTGTTGTGGCTTTATCAACAACAGAGGCTGAGTATATGGCTATCACTGAGGCAGTTAAGGAAGCTTTGTGGATGAGAGGGGTAGTGACTGAGCTAGGACTTGTGCAAGAAATGTCAATATTTCTGTGATAGTCAAGGGGCCATTCACCTCGAAAGCATCAAGTATTTCATGAGAGATCGAAACACATTGATGTGAGGCTGCATTTTGTGAGGAGAGTCACTGAGTCTGGGGAAGTGAAGCTGGTGAAGATATCAACTCTGGAAAACCCAGCTGATGCTTTCACAAAACAATACCTGCTGAGAAGTTTGAAAATGCCTAGGACTTCTGTGCATTGTTCTGAAACACTAAAGATAAGAGTGTGTATGTAGTTTGTTGGTGGTTAATAGAAGGAGAGGAGCAGATCAAGCAGTCAAGGTGGAGATTGTAATCTGTGCGCCTGCATTGATCTGGTTGAAGAAGATCAATTGGAAGATTGCTTGATGCCCAAGAAAGCTACAAGAGTTTGAATTTATTTGTAATTGAGTCTCAGGTATATAGTTGCAAATACATAGTAGTCTGGGGTCAATATGCGAATATGTTAAGTTCAAGACAAAGCACACGGTCTGTTATGTGCTGCGTCAGTCTGACACCTGCTGCAGCAGAGGTGTGCCTCATATTCTGTGTGTCTGCAGCAGAGCTTATACAGGTGTCGGTCTGTCTTGTAGCTGGGGTGTGAGAGTGTCTGTGAGTGTGAGTCTCATGTGGTGTGTGTGTCCTGTGGAGCGTCTTGAGAGGTTGGTCTGTAGTGTAGAGAGAGAAGTGAGGAGTAGCTGGTGGTTTCCGACTAGAGGTTTGCTGTAATCTCTTGGTTCCTCCTCCTTGAATCATCAATAAACTCCTGTTTGCTGGACTAGTCTAGCCACCCAGAGTGTGGCTAGGAAATCGGGGTAAATCTCTTGTGTAACTGAGTACTGTTTCAAGTCTGTTTTGAGTCTGTTGCAGATTGTTGTTCTGAGTTGTTTCGATGGATTGGGGCGTGAGCTTCAACAATATTAATAACCGCCACTCTCAACCGCTCTTGCATTTCGCAAATCTAATCACCCCTACAAATCTAATTAAAAATCAACTTTAATCTCAACCGTTAGATCAATCAAATCAACGGTTAAAAAGCTGTCCCTCCGTTTCATAAAAATTATATGTCTCTCAAAAACTCAACCCCATAAAATTAAATTGAATTTATACTACAACATAAAACACACACAAAAAACACAATCTGGAAGCAAATAAGTAAAAAAGGACAAGTGAATTCAGAACGAGTGAGACTGTAAGAGGTGAAGACATCCACCACACATCACATGCACCAGTCCTTCCTATGCTTGTGGTCCAACTCCGACACCAACCAGCTATTCATTTCATTTCAATCACACCTGAGGATTTTCCAAAGCTGGATTGCTGTACACAATGACTCAACATCATCACTGCTATCTACTTGCCTTAAACATAAATCACTCCGACTAATACCGTCTTTATCGTAAAAATCATGGTACTTCGATGACAAAACTAGTCATGACGCACAACTCTCATCCGATGTGGGACGAGGTGTTACATCATTTTTCTTCAACACGAACCTCCTTCAACTTAGCCGTTACGGGATACATTTGATGATCAGCTTCGCATCCACAAGAGCATGACGGTCTCCTGACCGCCGTCTTTCCTTTATTTAACCACTTTTGTTGCTTCTTTCGCCGCTTCTTTAAAACTTTTCTATATATTCCTGCAGGTATTGTGTATAAGGCTAGTATCACTATGTTTAAAATTCCGCAAGGAATACAGCAGCAGATTACTGCACATTCCGTCGCTGCCTCCGCGAACCTCGCGCAGCTATCTGACGATGATTGGCTGCCGTTGCTCATTTTTTTAAAAATTTGAACTACTTGAAATTTGAGAGATGCAAGAAAATTGAGAAAAGGAAATGAAACTAATTGATTGGGGGATTTGGAGAAGCTGTGGGAAGGAAATGGAAGATCAAGAGAAGATATGAAAGAGGGATGTTTTCATGGGTGAGATCAGAGAATGATTGAGGTGTTTAGCATAACTTGAGCTTTCACTGGTTGAAGATATGTCGACCATAAAAATTATGTATCTTTTATAAGTATTTCTGTATATGAAGTAAGGTATTAGGAGGACAAGAAAATATTTGTTACACGTAAAGACATCATCTCAACCGTTGAATTAAACTAATTTAATGGTTGATATTGATAACCGTCATTCTCAATCGCTTGTGTATTTTGCAAATCACACCACCTATTTTATTCAAAATTAATTAAATTTCAATCGTTAGATAAATTAAAATCATTACGAAATTTCATTGTCTCTATATAAATCCTAACTCTCTGTACATATATACATAAACTATGCCAATGACAACCAAAAATCAAAGATTTTTATATATGCATGACACACGCAGCTTAGAATCATTAATATAGTAACTGGAGTCAAATTGTTGGTGAAATGTCATTTTATATGAAGAAAAATTGAATTAAAATATTCAAAGAGGTATTCAATTTGATGTGTTAACTCTGTAGACCTAAACTTCAACTGTATTTTGTTTGTTTAATATTGAGAGGTTTAATTTGGTGAGTCCTTCAAATTGGAGGATTCCATTTGGACAAGAATGTAACTCATTTTCACTTTCCTTTGAAATTTTTTACTTAAAAAATCAAGGTACTTGGATTATTAGTGAGAGAACTGTATAATTAATTAGTCACGACGTATTAAACACTCTCTCGATGTGGAACAAACTGGAATGTTACAATGAACATTGCTTGTCGTATATTATGATCCCAACTTGTTTATCCGGACATGGCGTATAATTGAGTTTGATAGTGAGAGTTCAATACGCCGTATTGGGAACTTATTTGAGTGTTGGAGTTGGAGGAATAGTTAGGGGTGGGCAAAAACCGCACCACTTGCATAAACCGCCCGCACCACACTGTAAATGTAGGTTTAGAAATCGCACCGCATTTTAATGGTGCGGTTGCGGTTTTGGTTTTCAAGCGAACCGCATAATATGGTGCGGTTGTGGTTTAACTTTTCGAGTAAATCGCACCGCACCGCATTACTAGAAAACATATAAATACATATAATTAAGTACATTTATTATAAATGATGAAGTTTGTATTGATTAATATGATGAATTAGTTAGATAAACTAGAATTACATACATTATTATCAATACTTCTTTCATATTTCATGGAAAATATAGTATGTGAATGTTTAAAATTACTTATTCTATAATTTTAATTGTGTTTTAAGTGTATTTTATAAAAATTAATAGAAAGCGGTTTTCAAACCGCATCGCACTACACCGCACCGCATATGCGGAAAACCGCATGTTTGAGAAACCGCATAATATGGTGCGAGTGTGGTTTCAAAAATAGGCAAACCGCATAGTGCGGTGCGGTTGCGATTTTACTTTCAACCTGCACCAAACCGCACCGCGCCCACCCCTAGGAATAGTTAGTGTCACAATCACATTTAGTATTGAAAGGTACGAGCCTATGACTATGTGGGAGTTTGGTTTACGTGAAGAAGATGAGTAATTGAGATGGCGTTGGTGATTGAAGGCTGAAGTGGAGTGGAGTCAGACTTTGAAATTTGAATAAAGAAATTGTTTAATATATCCACTCTTTTTCCCTCAACACAGATAATTCAAGAGTATTTTGATAAATTCTGTAAAATTATTAAAATACACTTAACACTTATCATTCATTCGACTTTTTATATATATGTGGTTGTAACGAGCGATATTCTGCGTAAGACACAAAATAAAATACAAAGTTCTTATTGTATTTGATTTTAGAAAGTTTCGTAATACAATCTCTATTTCTCATCTGATTCTACTACGTAGAAGATGATCGCGTAGATTACGTTTATTCGAGTGACACGCGTAAGTTTCTTGTTTGTTGCGTGAGCAAGGGTCGCGTTGACTCTATCTTGCTTTGGTGTTGAAGACTTCTTTCGTAGCTTTACAGGCGGTGCGTTGTATGCACTTGTTGACTGCGTAGGCTAAGATACTTTGGGTAGCTTTGGCAGGCGGTACGTTTTGTGTCCTTGTTGACGTGTGTGCTGATGCTTTGCTTTAATTTGCTTTAGCAGGTGCATTTGTATGCACTTGTTGACTGCGTAAGCTGCTTGTTTGTTGCTCTAGCGAGGGTCGCGTTGACTTGATTTCGCTTCTGCGTTGAAGATTCTCCGAGTAGCTTTAGCAGGCTTGTACGTTTTCCGCACTTGCCTTTTCGTGGATCTAGGGTTTCTCAGAGAACTCTCATCTTCAATTTTTCAGGATCTTTTCAAATGAAGGTGAAGCTTTCTATTTATAGAGAGAAATCCCTAATGGGCTGGGCTCATTTTGTGAGCTTAGTTTTCGGCCCAATGGGTCACCGGTCCGTTTACTTCATTGGACCGGCCCGAAATAATTAAATTTAATTAATATTTAGTATTAATTCAAAATAGTTATTTAGATTTATTTTGAGCTCCTTAATAAAATTTCCGTGCCTACAGTGGCAATCGGGAAGCTTGATCGCTCTTTGAATAAAGGGAACATTTCTATTTTGTATGTCTTCTTTTGTAACAGTTAGTTGTGGCTGCTAAAAGATTCTAGTCCAAAACACCTTTCACTATTTTTCAATAACTCATATTCTATCACAATCCATGTCCAGCAGGAATTGAACATGACTTCAAGCAATAGATTAGTTCCTAATGGGTAAATAAGTATCTTTTTCTTGATGCTTTAATAATGAAAGTGATTTTATAAATTATAAAATGAAGTGTATTATATAAGTGATGCAACATAATGAGTGAAATTTAATATCATATTAAAAACAGTAATATTTAATTTGAGATATTTCTATTTAGCTTAAAATAACTGTTACAATTACTCTACTAGTATTTACCGAGTCCTATGGTCTAGTTGCATATACGGGCAACTTCTTCTGCAACTGCCACTTGATGCACTTGTGAACTCATATAATTTGGGACTTGGAATTTTGAAGGCCAGGAAAAAACAACCTAACTAAAATGATAGGAAAAATGGAAGAGCAGTCCGCAGTAGAAGCTCCTATAGATCAAACCACATTCAATTGCTCAAGTTTTACTGTCGCAGTTCAGGCCACTACATATACAAACACCAGAATAAATACCGGACCCCTTTCAGAATGTCAAGGGGCTTGATGTGAAAACAAAACACATGGAGCTTCAAACCAAGACTATACCCCAATATACAAGTCTTCTGTCAAATCTAGTTTTTGCAAAGCTAGCAAGGGAGATAACAAGAAACTGAAACCTCCAATGCCAGTTGTCGCCATGACCATTGAGAAAGGAAAAGTCAATATAAGGTTTCCGTATAAACAACATAAAACCACAACTGCTATTATATATATGTATATTAAACAGCAGGGAAGAGGCGCATAATGATGCATCATCATAACTTCTACTATCTTTATCTAGATGCTTACTCTCTTCCGAAGAACTGTGGTCGCTGCCAGGTATTGTCATTCCTTAGGTCTTTATTAAAGCATTGTATGCTGCTGGAATTGGCATGTGCTCAATTGTATATCTTGACCGGCTTCTCATATGCATGACGATTCTGTCACACGATAAAAGGATTTGAATACATACTTTGTAGAGGTGAGTCACATAAAACAATCATATTTACATTGTAACAACAACGAATCACATTATTTGGAGAGGTCACCAGGAATAAAATTAATGACAATGTTGACATTTAGGGTAATAAATAACATGCCTGGTTTGCAGCATAGGCTTTTTTAGGAGTCGTGTCAGAATGCTCCAACCCAAGGTACTGCTCCCAAGCACCATACACATCTCTTCTCTGAATTACAGCAAACTAATATTAAGTACAGATCCAGGGAGAGCGAGACAGCAAATGACAAATGTAAAAATAAAAGTTGACAGTCAAAGCAGGATCTTCGTGCCTGAAATCTGGCTGATAAAATATCAGAATCCTGCAGGTACTCAGGGCGACCCATCGAAAGAAAAGCAAACTTCCACTGCAACACATAAAACAAATTTTTAATGAACATTGAATAGATATTCCGTTTTAGCATTTTTATGCAGAAGAGGCAAGGATGGAGAACATGCCTTAGAGAATTCCTCATCAGGGACCTGCAACTTCTTTTGAATACGCTCTTTAATCTCAGCTACAGTTTCACCTTCATGGATGACAAGAAAAAATGGTTCCCCAAAATTCTGCACTTGCTGAAGAATGGTTTACAACATTAATCAGAAAGTTGATCATCCACATGCATTCAAAATTTATTAGTATAAAATCACCACCTGATTCTGTGCATTCTCCTTACTGAAATGGTAAACATGGATCAAGCGATCATGAGGACCAATATTCTTTTCTTCCTCAGGAATCTGCGGCAACATAATAAAAAAGGTTACACTGAGATTAAAGGCTTATAAAACAATTATTGGTCAGTTCAACAGTGAAATGGAAAGAAAAAAGGATAGGTTTCACCACAAATAAAGTAACCTAAAAAGGGAAAGGACTTGAAGAGATATTAAAAACAATGGTTACATTAAAGGCACAAAAGAACATGAATAGGATTAACCTCTTCTGCGCGTAATGTCCAATACTGATCATTTATACTCTCAATTTTCTCTGTGAGAGGAAATATCTGCAAGACCAAAATAAGAGATTACTTGCTGTCAGAGTCAGACTTGAGCTTGCATTCTCATTTCTTAATACCACATGGTTAATAAATTAGTAGGACAATGTCATAAATAACAAGACTAAAGTGATAGGCTTGGGCCATTTTATGGCATATAGCAATGAGAACATTGTATTATCATTAATCGTCTCTGGAAAAGTGAAAACCCTGCATACCTTGTATATTTTGTGATAGAACACTTCAACCAGCCTGAGTTCCGCATTCGGATGAGATAGCTCAACCTGTATCGATTTCCAATTTTCATAATTGCACATGAAGTTCAAATTAGTTCTTTACAAAGTGTAAAGACAGTTATGGATGAATACGACCACTCTTCTCCACTGATTAACACGAATTAGAGTAAGGTAAAGAAAAGCTAGAGTGGGTCTTACAATGTAAAAGCCTTTGAAAATTAGTAACTCTATGCAAGAAATCATTGGAACACAAGTATATGTGATTCAACATAAACTATGAAATGACCACAACATTACCTTTCCCTTCAGTTCATTAATCACATCTGCAATAGTGCTCTGCTTTGGCAATCTAATGTTGTGAATAACGACCTGGAATGATTACTCACATATGATTATGAGAAAAACATATAGCCAAATTGTAATTGACAGGTTGTGTATGGAAGTAAACTGTAAACGATCAAAAGGAAAAATACCTCATCTTTCGTTGCATGATGAAATACAACTTTAAGGTTCTTAAGTCCTTGCAATTCAGGAAGCGGAATATCCAGCACTTCATAATACAATATGTCAGATGCCTGTCCAAAACAATTTAAATCTGAGTTTTAGAAGGTCAAAAGGAATATGCATGAGAGAGATATGATGACTACAGCTTGATGTGTCAAAAAGAAGTAAAAACGTGATAGCAATTGACACCTGACTGTAATGGACCAACATGTCCGACAAATGTTCCACTCCACGATACTTTATTGGCTGTGGCTTAGGCTGCTGAGAATAGCAGTTGTGCGCAGTAAGCCTAATCTTAGACGCATCATCCAAACCAATATGCTGAGCCACTTTTTCCACAACGTCATCATAGGTATGTTGCTTGGAACTGAGATTAATGTTCAAGCGTCAACTAGTGTTTTACGAGATGAAGCGATGGCACAATTGACCATCCCTTTGCCCACATTAAACACTTACAGTTCAAGACAAAAGTCATCTTCCTTGGGCTTGTCAAGAGCTCGAAAATGAACAATCTGAAATGAATACGCTTACGTAAACCCTCTTCTCAAACCAAAGAAATGTTATTTGCCAAACTTTTTTGTTACTTGGTCATCTTTTTGTTTGATTGTTCTTACTCGGATGCCGGTTTATGAGTAGGGATAACTGCAATAGTTTCGGGCATGTTTCTTCTAGCTTACATTTATAACGAATTCAGTACAGTTCTCACAATGGTTTCACACTTAGGTCTTAGTGAAAATTCTTGGAATAAAAACTTAACGAATTACAAATAAGACAAGTACTTAATTAACATTCTATCAAGCCATGCAGAAACATCATTCCCCATTGAATGTAAATCGTCAAACATTATATGCACGAGATAATGCTTCCATCTCAAGTTTCCTTATTTCTCTTTTTCGATATTAAATTGCTCATGTCTGATTTGAGCAATTAAAGAGTGAAGCAGTTACATAAACAAACTCTACAAGGACAAGATAATGCTGCAGTACCTGTCGATTATGCACATATTCCAGATATGAAGGTACATCACGGTACCGAAATTGTTCTTCAATATCACGTCGTGGGGCTTTCTGGAAACAAATGATGTCTCCATCTTCAATCTGTGAAAGATACGTAGGCAAAAAGTATTGTCATGTATGATCTCAACAAGAGTAACAACGTATTATGAAGATAATTACCTGACTTATCCGGAATGAGGTTCTCCTATCAAGATGCTCACACATAACACAAGGATCAAACTTTATCTCCTGGGTCAGTTTTTAATAAACCTTTTAAGGACAAATGCATGAAACATAGCAATCGATCAAAAATGCACAACAAGAAAGCAAATAAACCTCATAGAGTTCTATTTCTTCATCAGGAGGATGCCCAACCATTTCATTAAGTTTTCCTATGATTTCCACGGGTTTGCTACTACTCTTTACATAGAGCTTGCCAACATAACTGGATGAGATTCGCCAAAAAATAAAGAATTCAAATATTGAGCTACAGTGTCAACAAATAGCCAAATTAACAGTGGAACAAACCGAAGCTCTTCTTTCTCATGGTTATAAAACTTAAAGAACAGAAGAATGTCCTCTTTGGTCTTCTCTGGCAAAGGAACTGGCCGTGCATCCTAAGGAAAATATTTAAAATAGTTAATAAAATTCAAGATACTAAAACAGATATGTTATTAGCCGAAAAATTGATTTTAAAGTAATCTAGGTATAATATTATTAACAGAAAGTATTTGATGAAAATTCAACCAACATGCTACCAAAAAATAATTCCACAGTCTAATGCTTCATAAATAACAGGGTTGATTACTTTTAAACACACGTAAACCCATTCAACGTTACTAGTCCACAATACAACTAATATTATTTTAATACCCGTAAACGACACAAAATAATTGGAAAATATTTATTTTACTGGCTTGCTATAATTCTAAAAACTATAAAATATTTTATAAATTTTCAAAAAATTTTTTTTGTTACTAAGTGTTTAATAAAAAAATTATATACCATTAAAAGCTAACCAACATGTCTTTTACGGGTGGTTAAAATAAAGAGTTATGTTCCGAATGGGGCTCTTTTATAGGAGTGAATTAAACCTAAATTTTATTATTTACTAATAAGTTTTGAGCATCTAATAAGGGACAAAAGGAGGTGCTTAAAAATGCGAGAGGAATAAGCTAGGTTACGAGTTGTGTGTGTTAAATTATAGAAGTATCTTCACTGTTTCCAACAGTCTACGCGTCTAAAGCCAGTATATGCTTTTAGAAAAAGTGTAATTGTGTGTCCGATATGTAACCCCAATTGGAAAGAAATACAATATTGCTCCATGGGTTTTGGAGGTTTGTCCATGCTTTCTAGAGTCATAAACACTTGAATTCTCAAAATTTTCAAGTTCAATAAAGAAATGGCACATGAATAAATTAACGTGAAAAGCAATTACCGGTCCGAACTCAACTTCCAGTAACAGTTTCAGTTCTGCATTGTGCGTCTTACTGGACACTTCCCTCAACTGGCCAACCTGCCAGCAACATGTCATAAGCCAAGAACATGGAATCAAGCTAATTATTTGTCCTAAAACACCATAGGACGACAATGCACTGAACAACTTTTAGCCAGAATAACAGTGTACATATAATTATATAGGAGAACGCAATAAACAGGAGATCATTTATGACCTTCCCTATCCTCCTTTAGTCCCATATAGAAACAATAGAGGTGATTTAAAAAAATTATCACCACAATGATAGAATTAAATCATCAAAATAATGATCCACACATTCCATGTTCAATATGAGTATCGTGTATCATAAGCCAGAGTGAAGACACTGGAATCTGACCTTCAATCCCATGGTTCAAAAGGCCATTTATCTAACTGTTAATTTATATCACAACCCCTACAAAGGCAGCCGATGTAAACCATGGAGAAACATGACAATATTACAAGCATAGTTTAGACCATCTATCTTGTTTGATAGCTTTACAGTTTTAAGGAAGAATTTGTTATGCCTAATACAAGAATCCATTGGTTAAAAGTAGCAAAACTAAGCCTGCGGAAGACACTTATCAAAGTTTCTCTATGATGACCTTATGAGCTAAGACAAAGAGCAGCTTACTGGTTGTAGTTCTTCTTGAGGTGTCAGTGGTCGATTGGGACGATAAGTATGGTTTTGCCTTTTAGCCCAAAACCAAAATCGCTGACACTGAACTGGAATTCCAAACTCCTTGGCAATTTCCTCCTGTAATTGTAAATGACCAATCACACGATGAATAACAAAATAATCTGGGAAAGATGAGAAATATCACTCAAGATGAAGCATTTGCCCTTTTAAAAGTTGTGCTTACCTTGAAAAGATTAAATGGCATCTGCTTCTGGATGCGGAAGTTACGAACTTTGTCATGGTCCACAAGATCAAAGAATATATCTTTTCCGATTTGTTCACGGAGATCTTCATCTCTTGCAACCTAGCAGAACACATTATATAACATCTAATTACACACAGGTCAACAGATGATGATGACTAGAGAAATTCGAAGTTCGGAGCAGTTACCTTTATAATAGTGTAAAGGTGGGCCTGTGCTTTATATTTTCTCTTTTGTTCTTTCTCTTCCTGTTCTTTCTTCAATCTTATCTGAATGTAATGATAATAATGAAAATAATAGCATAAACATGCAAATAGTATTCAGCTGTTTAGTAAAACAGGAGAGAAGTTTACTCTGAGATGCTCCGCGATGTCCTTCTCATCCACATTGCATATTATTTTCTCCTTGTCACTTTCACGTATATACACAAGCATGTATGCATTTGAATACTTGGTAAACTTGAAAGGAGTGTTATTGAACCCAGGATTTGTATGTGGCAACTGGTAATGAGTGAGGGTGAACATTTAAGTAATTGTCACACTTAGGAACACAGTACATTTCATTGCACAGCAAAATGTTACCTCCTCTTCACCACCATATTGCTCCTCTAATGCTCTTTTTGTATTTTGTGACCCGCTCATCGTCAAATTTAAACCTAAGACAACAATATCATAAAGATTACAGTTATCAGAGTGTTTTCGGGTTCTGCGGTGCAAACTGAAACGGCAGCTCTCAGCTTAGACAGTAGAAGAATATGTTATCAGGGAAACAAATGTACCATTGATCAGAAAGACTGGGCCTTATATATGCATAGTAATGTCCCCCATGCACACCACCACTATGAACCAAAACACTGCATAGAACAGAAACAGTAAGCTGGTTCAAGTGAGTTCCTGAGTTTGAGAGAGTGGCACCTAATATATAGGACGGATGTGCAAGCTTTAACTTACTCTACTTACATAACATAACTAATTCTGAAGTATTATTTTGTATGTGAGTTTTCATATTAAACAAAGGGATATATTTGGTAATCATGACCCAATATAGGCATAAACTAGATACTAAACAAACAACTAGCATTACCTATGAAGGGTGTAAAGATTACGTACACTCCTGTCAGCATCAGGCGACAAGTATTTTCTGTTTTCTCTGTCAAGGTCAAGTTGAAGAGGAAACTCATATCGATCATTTATCTGCAAAAAAATGTATGAGAATCTGTTACATAACATAGCAGGCTGATCATATTGTGCAAAAATCAATCATGTGCGTGCGGCAAAAGCAAAACATGGAAATCATGATTGATAATGAAGTAATAAACTTTCAATTGACTTTCAATTGAAAACCATGTTGCAAAGGGGTTAGTTATTACCATGCTATCATATGTTTCCATTCAAAAGAAGCTTTACTTTCTGACTAATAGAGAACCAATCATCTTAAAAAGCATAATTAAATGACAGGTCCAATATCGGTGTATTTTCAAGAAACTACATAGAAATTTTATAAAAAAATTAATAAATACTTTTTGGAAAGCACTAAGTTTTATTATATCCATTGATCGATCCATTGATGATCATACTGCTGCCACTGTTTACTTCTGTTCATTTTTAAAATTGTGTATTTTTCAATTTTGTGCGTTTCTTGAATACCAACCTTAACCATTGTGTCCCTCATAAAATCATACTCAAATCTCTTCAGCTGTAATTGAAGGACTGGAGGAAAATCTATAAATAAGACACCCTTTTTCGCATCCTGCGAGAAAAGTACAAGAGTCAGGGAACCTCGGAGATAAATAAGTGATTATTGTTAATATTGCGTCATAATCAAAGCATATGAACCTGCAATCCATGTCCTTCAGCTTGATATTTGTTATCACCCTCAAGACGTTCAACTTCGACATACTTATCAAAAGATGCATAAACATCTTTGCATCCTTTCACATCAAGCTGAAGGTCTGACACAATATAGAAGTTTGAAAGCATTCTCAATGATCAAAAACTATCCAAAAGAACAAAGAAACTCAATTTTACCATAAAAAGATTCCTTCCTCGTTGATTTGTAATCCACATTTATGCACTCGATGTAATTCATATGATGGCCTTCAAAAAGCTGTTGTATTGTCCCCTCAACTACAGTTCCCTGAAAAGACACTCACAATGGTTCACATAATGAAAATACACACGAGGCCAACATGTCGCTACTAGTGCAGTTACCTTCATTTTATCTTCAAGCTTTTCACACAAAACCCTGTTTAGTTCTTGAACATCATGCTGCATGAAGGAATCGTGTGTGTCCCATCCAAAAGACTTGGTTAATTCTTTTGTTGAGACGCTAGAACCGTTATATTGAAGCTTATAAAATAAACTTTGCAAAGCCAGAGGGATGCTTCCAGAAGGTATATCATTTTCAGTGGTAGGCATGTGGTACACAGCCTGAAAAATCAAACATGGTTGGTGTTTCTCAAAACTGAAGGATGTAAAATAAATAGAACCTATATATATATATGAATAAAGCTTATACACCTTCCGAAAATAAGGGATATGGTACAGAGTTTGCAAAAGGGAGTTCATGTAACAAGTTGCTCCCTGGTTTTTCAGTCCGACAAACCCAGTTTCTTTTTTGGAATCATAAGACCAGTAGTCCAATACCCGGCGAACGAGAACCTCTGCTTCGATAACAACGGTATCGTTTACAATATATCCTCTACTTGGATCATAGAGTTCACCAAGTGGCATGAACGATGTGAAGCCCCAGTCACTTTCTCTTGCATTGAATTGATGCTGGGTTTCTGCATCCCAAAAGCAATATAAGTAACATATAAAGAATCATAGAAACTAATAAATACTACATTAACACAGGAATGAGTCTACAATCCTGGAATTGCATACTTTGCAGTGATAGGCTCAATTAAGGTGGGCCGTGACAAAATGACCAAAGAAATCTAAAAAGTATTAGTACCTAGCTAAAAATCCAGTACAAAATACATAACATTTAAAATTCCTAACTCCACTTCATATATACAGAAACTAGATACATGACGGAGACCTGCAGATTTGAAATTCCTAACTCCACTTCATATAAATTAGACACAGTAACTATGTAGAGCAAAACTAAAACTTTATTGCCTTAAATCTGTGATACATAAGTTGCAAATGGAGATAGCCCACAAGACATTCGTTCTAATTACTCTTGAAAAAGATACCTTACACGCATTAAAGTTAACTGTAAAATATATATCTTCATTTGTCATCTATCACCACTGTGGATAATATAGTACTACCAATTACCATGCCACCAACTCTTAAGAGTTTCGGTATTAACCTCAAGGCCGTTGCTTCATAACTTTACATAAAAAACCACGCATGTTCAATTTCTACAATCTATTTATATTAAATGCTTGCCAGGTCCGTAATCCGTATAAAGACAGGTATTAAAGGCATTTAGCAGTAAAGAAAAAGAAGTCGTCTATATACAGTCAACTATATGTATAACTGCATTCATCTACAAAGTTGTGCATGGTACAATAATATGTCAACTAACGTACCGAGCTGTTTACTTATTTACCTTTCCGTATACTATACTTATTGTAAACTTGATTGACCACTGACAAGCTGAAATGAGCATGTCTACTCCAGCCATATGGCAATGTTGTTGAATCTGCGACATCCAAATACAATGACAGGTGGTCGACATTGTTCCCCTTTGGAAAGATAAGAACTCGCCTGTATCAATAATCAATTGTTGGCTGATCAAGGAATCAACTTTTAAATCCACTGTCCTTGAGTTATAACAAGATTACAAGAAAAGAGTACCACTTATATCCTCCAACTGTAAATATCTCCGAATAGTGTTTCTTGGTGTTCAACCTAGAAAAGTTCTCAATTGTCCATGTGAACCTAGACGTTTGGGGATCCTCAGCTGACTGATTCTCAACAGCAGTCTCAGGTTCAGCTTGTGCAACTACTGGCGAAAAGCAATACGAGTATACGCACCATCAAATACCAGGTTATTTAAAGTTGCAACAAAAAGCATTTTTTTCATGATGAATGCATCATCTATAATCCACATAAAGAAATTCACATGAACACAATAAAAAAGGAAAGTTTTGCTCTCCTACTCCGAGTTCCAACATTTAAAGAGAAATTAAAAACTACATCAATCATCATATATGCCAACAAATCCCGACTAACCTAACTCGACAGGAAAAACCATAAATCCCCTTTAAATTCTAACTGCGAGTAAAAAAAGGAAATCAAATCCAACAAAATCATACCGTCCATAGGTTGAGGACCTTCTACAATATCAGTATGCGGCACAAGTAGCTCTTCATCTTCCTGCTGCAAATTATACCAACAAATCATAAATTCTTACTATTCAGTAAAAACCCCAAAATCAGCCCTATAAAAACTGAAGCACAAATTCATAATACTCAACCCCGTCCCAAACGAAACTCTTCCAGATTGAACTCTACTCAATACACCTAATAACAACCACATCCGAACGATCATATCAAAAACCAAACACTAACGCATTGAACAGGTCGACGCAGCAGGCACAAAGACACATACACGAATTAGAAGAAAAAAACTGGTGAATAGATAGATAATAAACATGTGCAGCAGCAGCAAATTGAAGAATTGAGATACGAACGTACTTCGAGCGGCGGAGGAGTGATCATAGTCATGATGGCGTGAATTCCGATTGCCGAATCCGGCGTGCGATTTAGACAGAGAGAGAGGTTCGACGTAAGAGAGATGAGCAGATGGATCTCAACACGGAGGGCAAGATTGTCAATAACGGTAGAGTTTGAGGGTAGATTTGGAATTTGGATAATTGGATTCCTTGGCAACGTCATATGCGACGTGGTAATTGAGTTAGTCATAACTATCCGGAAAATAGATAATCTGATCAACAACTATTTTTAATCGTTATTATGTTAAATTAAATTAAGTTGTTGTGATGCTCAAATTAGATAATTATTCAACATTGAATACAAATTAATATTATTTTCTCTTATTTATATTTTTTTAAGCTCTTAATGAGCTACTAATCTGTTGTTAAATGGTTCAAGAAGAATAAGTGAATTTTAGTGATACGAAAAAAGCTTATTTAAACCGTTAATTTTTATTAATTCAACGGTTGATGTTATTAACGGTCTATCTCATTCACTCTTTATTTTTTATTAATTCAACCACATAATTAGTTTAAAATCCATGTATATCTAACGGGTATTAAATAAAGATTTGCTGAAATCCTCTTGTCTTACAATAATTATATGTTCTTATTGATTCTAACTTTTTTGAACATAAGAAAATTTAACAAGATTATGTAATACAAAAATATGAACTTCTACATTTTGATTTTAATGTACTGATTTATTGGACAATCATAACAATAAAGTGACTCCTTTCATTCTAAGAAAGTATAAAATGTGGGTTAAGATAGATTAATCATGCATATGAAATTCAATAAGTTTTTATTTAGAATAAAATTGAATTAGCTAAAATGATGAGGTAGGTGATACTAACGGTAATCAATATCAACTTTTAAAATAATGTAAATTGTGTACACTAGCTAATATTCCATATAATCTATGTTGGATAACTCAGTTGGCTAGAACAGAGGCTATAATTGTCAATTACTGGAGCCAATTCAGATTCAATTCCTGACGGGGTTCATACCGTGACCAAGTATAGAATGTTACAAACAAATAAGAAGAATATTGTAGTAAGATCCATACCTTTACATTAGATTTAAAGGTTAATAAAAGTGTTGAACGTGTTAAGATAATGCGTAATATGAAGTTTTTCATTTAGAAAAATCTATATTTATTTTTATAACTCAATGCGAGCAATTATTAATGATAACAAAAAATAATACTTTCATGCGAATTTATGATCAACAATTAAATTAGAGAAACAAGTAAATCTTTAACCAATATTGCTTTGATCAGTTCGACTGGTCCTATGAAATGAGTAAACGAAGCAAAAAATGCTGCTAGTTTCTTAATTCATTGTGACCTACAAAAGTACCTAGTCAGTGTAATACATTTAAGTAAAGGTAGTTTAGCAGTTATTTTAAGGGACACAAATCATTTAAAGCACCAATTCAATGTTGGTTTTTCCTAGTTGCTTTAATTACTTTTGGTAAAGATATAATGCAAAATGATGTAAAATAAAGACAACAAGTAGCTAATCTCTTCACTAGTTTCCAGTTGTGATTTTAGGTGATCATCTTTTTTCAATTAACCCAAACCTTGTTCTCATGCATAGCTTTTTCTAGATGTGGTTCTGGCAAAGTAATTATCTGTGTAAAGATGAACAGTCACAAAATGCAGAAATCCATAAGCTTCTGGGTTTCTGTGTAAAGACTAAAGATGGCATTTCGCACTTACATTTAAATAAATAGCACACATTTTCAATACTGAACAACTGATGATGCTGTATGAAAGAAAGGGTTAATAGGTACTGTCGTGGATGTCGCTTTCTAAACAAGCCTTTTTTGGACACGATGTGCACACAAGGCACATAATAACACGAGTCGGGTAGGACTAAGCACCTTTGTTTTGCCATGGCTTGAGTACTGAGACGACAATGATGATGACAATGATGAGGAGAATTATGATGCCTATGCACATCCATTTTCTTGAGCTCTTTTGCAGTGATTTTGCTCTTTGAAGAGCTGTGTTTCCTGTCTGTACATGATCTACTGCATTTGACACCTAATAAAAAGATTCTGATGAGCGAAAGAGGGATACAACATAATGCATCTTCAAGAATTGAAATGTCACTATTATTTATTTCCACTAGAAAACAGAAATGTACTTACCTGTGATTCAATATTGTCAAGAAGATCGCCCTGGGCTTCTACCAGTACTGCCATATCCATAAATATCTGCGCGTGACAAATGGAATTACTATTCAGCAACACGAATGTTAGTGATTTCGGCTGCACTAGCACTACATTCAAGGCTGATTTTACTAATAAATATTTTGGTCAACACCAAAATAGTTGCGCTGACAATTGACACGACTATTAGATAGCACACAAACTCTGCATATAGATATAGGTAGGCATTCACACATATTAGCCGCCAATCCAAATGTCAATATCTTAGTTATGATGAGTTGCTGAACTCAAAAGTACTTCATCACTTAAGCAGAAGTTATTATATACTAAAGATTGCTATTATGAATCGTAGATTTATCACATGAACATTGGGTAGAAATTTTGATGGACAGTTAAACTGGCCGGAATTCAATACATTACAACAACAAATCTGAAATATTCTAACACAGGAAAAAGTTAATGTAACTACCTGTTGGAGGTCTAACAGCTTTTTCTCAACATCCCTGACTGCATCATGGCGTTCTTGAATTTCAGCTAGCGTGTCCATTACCTAAATTAAAGAATCATTTTCAATTGATTGCCAATCAGTCGGGTTAATATAACAAACCTTATACATTTAAGCACAGTTCAAAATATTCAGGATTTCATGGAGGATGCAGTCTTTTGTCGGTCGGACAACGCCTCCATTAAAGTTAAAAATTCTACTAGTCGGATTGTGAAACTGCTCAGGAGTTAACATGATCGTTCCTCTTATTTATTAAACAAGTCACCATTAACCAGGATATTAGAGAGTTCAAAACAAACAAAATGATTGAAAGCAACGAAATGGAACCTGGCCTCGCCCCTGTTCTTGAATTGCTTTTTGGAAAATTTGTTCGCTGTCTCCAGTCTCAATCAACCTCTCGATGGTCTGTCACAATAAAATATCAAAACTATGTAAATTTAAAAAAATCTTACAACACTAAGGGTGGATAGAAAAAAGTGTGAAATGAACAATTCAGCAATATTTACCTCTTCATCAGCTCTTGTGCCAGTTACTGTAAAAGGCAGACCCATGAGCTCATTAGCGACCATGTTAATAAAAATTAGCGTGGAGGACATAGTTACAATTGCATACCAGTATAGACACGTCGCTCCACCACTTCCCGATACTCTTGATGAATATTCTGTCGCAGGGTCTGAGGCAAGATAAATGGTAGTCACAGAATCAATAAAAACATTCACTACAGGCAGACAAGAGGTATAAAGGGCTCGCATTCATCAATAAACAAGTCACCTGAAACTCTGCCATTTTGTCTTTCAGCTTTCTCTTTACAGAGCTGCAAAATAAATATCCACACTTGAAATGATTGCCAACTAAAGGAATAGACAATAGTCAAATGAAAAGGTGAATTGCTTGCTACTTGGAAAGTAAAATATTCGTAGTGAGTGTATGCGAGTAGAAGGCCCTATAACAGTATATTCTGAGCAAACTAGTGTCAGAATCTACATCCGAAGAGATAATTTTTGAATGTTATGTGTCTAACACTCAAAGTGTGATACTCATAAAAAAATCGCAGTCTTCGGAAAAAATTAAAATGTAACAGTATTCGAGTGCAGAAGCTTACATTGTTGTTGATGTTCTAGCTCTGTCCACAGCTGTTCCCTTACCACATCCGGGCTTCTGTCTGTTGCTTAAATTCTGAGTCAATACAGATGCAACATGTCATGAGAATTTTCAGCTTAGCATCTATGGTTACATTACTGCATGCAAGATTTTTCATAAGAGGCATAAATCTGAGTCAACAACAAACATACCACGCAAAAAGTGTACTTTATCTAATGCAGTAACCCACCACTTGGTTTTTTAAAATGAGGGAAAGCAAGAAAGATGGGTAATTTTATGGGAATATAATTTGCCTATGGAGAGTCGAGAGGAAATTTGTCTTGATTTCTTTGTTTTCATCTGATTTACATGGCAAACCAAACACATTAAATCTTTTCCCTCTGATTTTCTTTCCACCCTCCAAACTGTCCACAACCCAAACTGAAACTAAAGTTCCATTTTAATCTTACATCTTTATCAAGTGCCTCAATCTTTGTTTTGATCACAAGGGCTAATTTTCCAACTTCGTCGACATCTTTTTCCATGCGCCGTTTAATTGCTGCAATCAAACAATAGCATCACTCACAAACGAACTGTGAACATTCTCAACAAAAGGAGATGGAGTATGAAAAAAGAATGTTTTACCTTTCATGGAAGCAGCCTTTGTAACAGCCTTTGATTCCTCGTGAGCTTCCTGTAATATATAAACTCACTCAATATAATGAAAAATTGGGGACATCATATCTCAGGAGACATAGTAAAAATACTAGCATAAGGACCTGAACAATTCTCTACAGAAAATAAAATTTAACTTTTTACTAGCTTCGGAAATCAACTCACTGATAGTTTTTGTCTGACTCAGTTTTGCAAAAGCTGTCATTAACAAGCAGGGTATATAGTAGATACAACAGTAGATCACAAGACTAATCGATCAGAAGAATATTGAAGTGTTCATCTTTATTGCACGTCAGACCAAGCCAGAGGATTCACTTATATCTTAGAAACAGAAGTCAAAGGTGTTCATCATAGGGGTATAAACAGTACCTGGAGTGCAATGAGCAGTTTATCCAATTTATCATACAGCTTCTCTATTTCTTTAACCTGAAAAACAAATGCTAGCATTAACAATTATGAAACAGGACCTGACGCAGACAATTTTTAAACATAAACTCAGTTCAGCAAAGTTATTTACTGATTTTCATATGAGCAGCATTTTTATCAATAGCACATTAAAAATTCTCATATATAAAAACCACAACTCAATACCCAACTGTAATAATGATATGTATGGAAGGTAATTGTTGGTAGGCACGTAGTGCTCACCCTCAAAGTCACAACCACACAGCAGGTAACGAATACAGGATGTGGATGCAAATGTAAGTAGTATAATTAATTTATCTCTTTTCATGGAATGAGTGTGTCAAAATAGAATATTTTAAATCGAATAAAAAGACTCAAGACAGATAACATTAGACATAAGTTTAGAATGAGACAATGTTATGCTGATAGAAATAAATCATCATCTTTACCTGCTTGAAAAAGTTTTCCAAACCCAACTCGCCTGAATTCATTGGAGGATTCATCCCCATTTCAATATCCCTACCCCCAGCATTTTGACCTCTACGGACATCATCAAAAGATCCCTGCATATATTGTTTTAAAAGTACCAATCATCATTCACATCTGGCTTTCACTTAATTTAACAATTTATAACTTTACTTATATGCAAATTCTGATCAATTGACAACTGAAGTAACATCCCTAAAAAACACCAGTAAATCAAAACACACAATCAAATCCAAAGCAATAAACTTTAACACCTACACCACAAACCAACTCGAATTCCACACAACCCAAATCGAAAACATCAGTAACAACAAAAGGGGAGGGCAGATTTACCGATGAGAGAAGGTCGTTCATGTCGTCTGGATGAGCTGGCTTACGTTAGCTTCAAGTCGATCGATCCAAATCCAATGCTGCGGCAAAGTCGATTGAATTAGGAGAAGAAGAAAAAAGCGAATTGTGGGAGATCCAGGGGGCGATTTGAAATCTAGGGTTTTGATTGATTTGGGTGAGATTTGGGAAAGAGAGAGAAGGGAATAATTCCGTTAGAAGAAAATAATACAACAAGACGTGAAGAGAGAGATGAGAAACCGATAGTTGCAGACAGCACGAGCCAGCCGTCAGCCAGCTTAGGTTTCTAGTTCTTGCATTATATATTAAATTGCATATTTAAAATCGAAATTATTGTAATTAAAATAAATTTTCTTAGAAAAGTAATGATTCATTCTTATTCTTAATGAAAACAATTACATATGAGTACATGAAATAAAAAATAATGATAGACAAATGAATATCTAGTTGTACTTTGTAGTAGAAATCCGTCCGCCAAAGCCTTCTGTGAGACAAAATATAACTTCTGCCTCAAAATAGAGAAAGCTGTCGGAAACTCCCTACCTTTGGCCTCTGCCATCTCAATTCTCGCCGCCACCGTCTTGATCAACTGATCCGCTCGCGCTCCAAAACCTCCTAAAGACTCCATAATAAATATAGCTTAGTGTTTATTTTAAAAAATAATTCACACCATTTTCTGAAAATCACTGTTTAAAATTATTTATTTATTTTATTTATTCCTCTTCTTCAAATATTTGTAAAATCGTAAAACATAATATCAAATATTCCGCTTCTTCAAATGTTGATATAAAATCATCTAATGAATGAGATAAAAGTAAAAAACTCTCTAAATTCAACCGTCTCGGGTTTTCACAAATTCAATGTCTTGAATTTTTAACAAATTCAACCATCAACTTTAAAAAAAACTAACATTAAATTCAACAGTTACATTAATTGAATCAACTCGCACTAAATTTGTCTTTTTATCTTACATGATCCTTACCATATTCCTACATTTATGCACGTTAATATTTATATAATATTTTATAATAAAATTTAATAACTTAATATTACAAATATAAATTTTCATTATTTTATTATTATTTTAACGCCATTCTTTTAATTTAAATCAATAAACACTCCCGTATATTTAATTTTAAAAATGTCTTCCAATTTTACAAGAATATTTACGGACAAATAATTTATCGAATCGAATTACGGTTTGTCCTTCCAACGTCGTGTACGAAAATACGAAAGCTGGCGACAGCGTTGACTCAAGTCAAACCCCATTCCGGCGGCTCTGGGGGAGAACGCTTTATGCTCAAGCCTTATTTCCCACAATGCCACTTCTCCGAATCTACTCGTCTGTCAAACTCAAACTTAACATGGCAGCATCGCACCACTTGCATTTAATCGGACGGCGTTGTTCAACTGCGTCAATCGGCACCTTTGCGGCCGAGTATGATTATCTTCCAAGAGAGGATGATCATATGGGTCATACAATGGAATCCAACCCTCAAATAGAAATGGTTGATTTAAACTCTCGTTTAAAATATTTGGTCAAAGCAGGTCACTTGGACGATGCACGCTCCATGTTTGATAATATGCCTCACAGAGACGTCATTTCTTGGACTACTTTAATATCTGGATATGTAAGTGTATTTAAATCCTCAGAAGCGTTGCATTTGTTTATGCAGATGTGGGGTGATTTGACTATAGTTGTTGATCAGTTTGTGCTTAGTGTGGCACTCAAGGCTTGTGGTCTTGATGTCAATGTGAGTTATGGGAAACTGTTGCATTGTTATTCTGTAAAGAGTGGTTTGGTGAATTCTGTGTTTGTAGGTAGTTCGCTTTTGGATATGTATATGAAGATTGGGCAGGTAGGTCTGGCTTGTAGTGTTTTTGATGAGATGCCTATGAGAAATGTGGTTTCGTGGACCGCAATTATAACAGGGCTGGTTCACACTGGTTATAACAGGGAGGCTTTGCAATACTTGATGAAAATGCTGGATTCAGATGTTGATTGTGATTCGTACACGTTTGCCAGTGCACTGAAAGCATGTGGTGAACTAGGCTCTTTGAACTCTGGAAGAGAGATCCATGCCCAAACATTGAAGCAAGGGTTTGAGGAGACATCATATGTGGCCAATACGTTAGCTGATATGTACCACAAATGTGGAAAATTGGAGTATGGTTTGCGGTTGTTTGAGAGGAAAGTCACTAAAGATGTAATCTCTTGGACAACAACTATCAAAGCCTATCTTCAGATGGGTCAAGAAGAGAAAGCTGTTGATGCATTTATGATAATGCGAGAGTCAGGTATCAAGCCTAATGAATATACATTTGCAGCAGTGATTTCAAGTTGTGCCAACCTTTCGAGATTTAGACTGGGTGAGCAACTGCATGGTCATGTACTTACCATAGGGCTTGTGGAATCTTCATCGGTTGGAAATTCTATCATGAAGTTATATTCAAAATGTGGGAAGCAGGCATCTGCTTTATTAATGTTTGAAGCAATCAACAAGAAAGATATTGTTTCATGGAGCACTTTTATGGTTGCATGTTATCAATCTGGCCAAGGTGAGGAAGCTTTTGAGCTTTTGTCTATGATGAGAAGAGAAGGGCCAAAGCCTAACGAGTTTGCCCTTGCCACCGTTTTAAGTGTGTGTGCAAGTATGGCTCTTCTTGAGCAAGGTAAGCAACTCCATGCTCATGTCATTTCCATTGGCTTGGATTGTACAGCTCGGATAAGAAGTTCTTTGGTCAACATGTATGCAAAATGTGGCAGCATAGGAGAAGCTGAAGCTGTATTCGATTCATCTGTCTCTCTTGATATCGTCTCTTGGACTGCTATGATTAATGGATACGCTGAACATGGATTGAGTCAGGAAGCAATCAGTTTGTTCAGTAAAATTCCAAATGCTGGGCTTAAACCTGATTCTGTAGCCTATGTTGGCGTTTTAACTGCGTGCAGCCACGCAGGACTTGTCGAGTTAGGTTTTGATTACTTTAATTCAATTACTGAGGTACACAATATGAATCCTTCAAAAGAGCATTATGGATGCATGATAGATCTCCTCTGTCGAGCTGGAAGGTTAGAAGATGCAGAGAATATGATCAAAAGCATGCCATTGCAAAAAGATGATGTTGTCTGGTCAACTATGCTACACGCATGTAGGATACGTGGAGATGTTGATCGGGGCATATGGGCTGCTAAAAAGCTCCTTGAATGTGATCCAAATTGTGCCGTTACCCATATTACATTAGCAAATCTTTATGCCTCAGGGGGTAGATGGACAGAAATGGCAGATTTAAGGAAGCTAATGAGATCAAAAGGGGCTTTGAAGGAGCCTGGGTGGTCTTGGATAAAGGTCAAGGACAAAGTTTCTGCATTCGTATCTGGCGATAGATTGCATTCAGAAAATGATAGTATTTATGAGTTGCTGAGCTTGCTGAATGCCACAGACAATGAAGTTCAGGATCTTGAATCATTGTTATTCGATGAGATTGGCTGATTCAGGTATCAAATTATTGGGGCCGATGATGAACTCTTTTGTGTAGAACACTTGCCTTACAAAACTTGATTTAATCTCAGAAACAGGTCACCTCAAGCAGTAGTAAAATGTTGAGCTCGGATTCTTCTTTACAATGACTGCAGTATTTTGTAAAATTTATGCTCGACCAAGAATCTGAGCCAAAGACTGATGACAGCTCACAGCAGATACAGTTGTACAGATTTATTATATGTGAACATATCATAACTAATGACTTAGTTCACATCTCTTACTACAGGCGTGGTAGCAAACAAATGCTTATACATACGGTGCTTGAAATAAATTTTTTGGCCGGAAACGTCTTGGCAAGTTTACAAGGACCTGGCAAGTTACTTTTTGCAAAGGTTCTTACCTCATGACGAGGGGCTGATGATGCGGTTTACTTGGTCATACCTACGTAACAAAAAAGAAACATCCTTATTAAGGTATTTGCCAATATATTTTTTTCATATTCATTTATAATACCGGTAGAGCAGCTGTGAGTTTGAATGCTTAGTACTCGCTTCATATTTCAACTTGATATCATCAAACCCCTCTTGATCTCGGGTAGCTAAAACACTGCAAAAATCTAATGGCCCTAATGTGATGCGTCTCTTTTTGTAGTTTATCTGGATTTTCCGGATATGATTCTTCCAAGACACTGACATGAAGATGGCTATACCATAGAAAGCTCTTCTTCTTCCGCCCTTCATAATTCAAGCTCAAGTAACTCCACAGTTTTGGGATTTCATTTCTATTTCCTGCATTCAATTTCTCTGTTCACTTCATATATGGAAAGCATGATTTTTGAAAATAACATTATCAGGAAACAACATCATTATTTTTGTTCATTTGAAATTGAATAACATCCTTAGACATATTGCTGACACGGAACACTTCACTTACAGCTGCAGCTTTCTCAGCACCCTGGTCTAAACAAAAGTAAGATGCTCCTGTGTGGCACTTTTCCTCATGATTTGGAACCAGCTATACCACACGTGGTAGAGTTACGAATGTTTCCGGAAATCCTTACATTAGCATCATCATTTGGACGCTTTCTCTGTCCCAATCGCAATGCGGATTTTTCAGGACTCATGAGTTATGTCTAAGATTTAGCTTCCTTTGATTTCTGTGCAAAATTACTCATGCCACATGGATAATTCCTTACGTGTTACTTCATGAAATATATGTAGAGAGCAGATCACATATAAAGAACATTATTACTATAAACTATAAAGAGATCGAGTCCATTGAGTAAAACTAATTACAGTACGAGATCTTTTTTTTTTTGATAGTAATTGTTCAGGGTGAACTGAACTGAAAACACTGAGGAAAAAACCTCAGGAATGAAACAAACATAGAGCAAAGTAACAAAATATGACAGAAATTAATTAATCAGCTCCATGATTGCTCTTTCGCCTTTCGTGTGCAACAGCAACGGTATGCAGATAGCACGTGCCAGCGAGTAGCACCATTAAAAACTGACAGAAATTTACCTGAGTGAGCAGGAAGCAAAGTAACGAGTGCTGTCACGTGTCAACAGAACAGTAAACATGATCAAGCCCAGACCAAAATATGAGTGAATGAGCAGTAAGCATGATCAAGCCCAGCCCAAAAAATAAGGAGATTGAGCCACCACGTGTCAACAGCTAGAAAACTCAATTGTGGGAGCAGGCACGTGGCAAGTGATGGGGCAGAAGAAAGGATGACGCGGCACAAGATAACAGAACAGTGCCACGTACAGGGAGACACATGGCAGGCCAAAACGAGAGCCATCAGAACAGCAGCGGAAAACAGCGGCGGCACCGGCAACGCACGCCTGACAGCAGGCGGAGCACTCCAAAACAGCCGAGCAGTCCGGAAAGAAAGAGATCTCCGCTAAGCAGACGGAGCACTCCAAAGGCAGACCAGCGTCCACCAAACAGACCGGCCATCATCAGACCGGCCGACACCTACAGATCGGCCACCACCAACAGACCGACTGCAAACCACAAATGGCAGCATCATCAGGGACAACGCGCCATAAAGAAACCAGCAACCGAGAGCGACCACCACTGAAAGCAGCCTTCAGCAGCCGGGAACAGCAACCACCGCTGCAGCTGCAGCAGGGAAGGAAACGGACCCAGCCGACGACTTTCATCGACGACGAGCCAAAATACAACATCGGGTAGATGACGGCGGCGGTGAAGAATTAACGTCCGTGAACCAGCCATGTCGTCATTCCCCGAGGAAGAGACTCGAACCACAATCTGAGAAACGAAGCGGCCGAGAAAGAAACTCCCATCGGGAACGAGAGCAGCGGTGGAAGATGGCAGGCGTGAACCAGCTGCTAACAGGAGCCGAGGGAGGAGGAGACGCACCAGCCCCCAACCAACCAACACAGCAGCACACCACAACCCCGTCGCAACGATCACCAAGCTCCGAAACCTCTGCACGGCCGTAGCAGAGAGAGCTGGGGAAAGAGTCGGCGGAGAGGGGAGAGAGTGTTTTTAGTGAGAGAGCGTCTAATTACAGTACGAGATCTTAGAACCTAAATACAAATGCTGAAAAGTTTAACAGTAAATAATAAATTAAACAAATTAGGCAGAGCACATATAATCAGATGGCTTTTTCTTTATTTTTAGCCTGTATAGGATTTGACGATTTGTGCAAAAAATGAATATGCATTTCATTTTTTAATCTGAAAATATTCATTTTTACTGTAAACTATTTCATATATTAAATATATTGTACCTAAATTAAGGGTGGAATAACAATATTTTATATTTTAGAGTTTATTGTGATATTTATTATACTTTTGCAGATAGAGAGTGAATAATCAACTTTCGAAGTTGTCATCTGACTGAATCAATGTAACACCAAATCCTTTTTTTAGGCTTGTTTGATCATTGTATGGTAAAACACACTTTTCAGTATGAAGAAATTCAATCGTCTAATTTAATTTGAAAGATACTTTATTTTAATAATAAAATTAATCAAAATCGTTATTTGGAGAATGTCATCGAGATCTGAACAACAAATGCCCACATACTTACAATTTGGGATAACTGTATGTACGTTAAATTCCACAACTTTAGAATCCAACTGTAAGTAGTTTGTAAATAATACCTCCATAAAAACTTGAGCGCTTTTAAAAGGGTTAATATCTAAAGAACAAAATATGCTATAACCTTAAAAGAGATGACGAGTGGGTGAGAATGAGGACAAGACCATACAAGTGAAATTCTTTAATTCGATGGAGCTTATTAACGTCCCCTTCCAAGAAGTATATACAAATATACAACTTTGGCGCTGAGTTCAATTCTAAACGTTGCATTGCGGTGAATTTCACAGGAAGGTTAAACGATGATTTTGTTGAGTTCAATCACTAAAGGTGTGTTCACTTCGTCGGAATTGAATCACTTAGAATGAAATGAAAGAATGAATCTAAAATGAAACTATGTCCAAATTCATTATTTCATTCCCACGAAATGCATTCCATTCCGGCAAAGTGAACACACCGTAATAATGTTAGAATGCAAGAATTAAAACCTGAAATAACTGCCTGGCATGTAAATAATTCAAACAAAACTGGAAAAGCTTTGCACCATGTTTTTCATGGGAGAAATGCGGAAAACACTACCCTTTCAATCATGAGGCGAACACAAAATATTACATTCAGGCAAGCACTGGACAACGCTTCCGTCACACTCTTCACCATTCCTCATGAATTTCATGGTTGCACTTACGTGTGTAATTACAATTCCAGTAGAAAATTACTTTTCAGGAGCCGAGAAAGGAAGCATCAAGTTCCTGCAAAGTTAACACAAACTAATGTATTACTTTAGTTGTCCTGTAAATATAATTCCAACTAAGATGTGCAATGTTATCATTTTGAAACATAAATGAATGATAATAATAATAATAATATACCTCATACATCCTCCGTGTATCTGTTGCTGTTTTCAAACATCCAACTGAAAAGGTTCAATTTCATGTGTGCCTTCTTACCCAACTTTTGCCTCGCCATTCACCAATTTGGATTCATCTACACCTGCAACGGTATTTTCCGAGTTACTGATACCTCTATTTTGCTCTTCCTTGTTAGAATCAGTTGCCTCGCTGGATGATCTCCTAAATATCTTGGCGAAGTTGCATTGTTATCTGTGGAATCCCGCCTGGATGAGACTGACCCTCTAGGACTACTTTTTCTTTTCGACTGTTGAATGTCACCTGAGCTGTCGTTTGAGGTGATTTGGACCCTTTTAAATGTATCCATCCAACAGCTGAAGCATCTGAACTTTTATCTGCAGTCACCCGACTGTGTGGTTGGATCTGCTTTGTCTGCACTTGTATCAGGAAGCAGCGCTCGTCGACTTAGGCGAAGCTGCCCTTTGTCATTTATCTGCAGTAGAGATGCAATTGAAATCAAGAGTTGAAATGAGATCGAATGTAAGTGGAATGAGCAAAACCTATTCTATGCGAAGATGAGCTGGTAGCCGTAGCACTGCCACTAAACAAAAAAGTAATTTCCAATGGGAAGAGGAAGTTTTCCTCGGAATTACATTTAGCCTAGGGGAATCGGGAGCATCTAGTATTTCTGAAACGATACAGCTACCTTGAAGAAAACAAATGAATATAACGATATAACTAAAAAGAAAACAATACAAAATTTTCCATCAAAATTTCTTTCCTTGAATTTCCCATGAACAAGCGGAGGTAATGGCTAACATTGAATTTGAAGAAGCAGTCAAGTGTTTCCTAGACATTGTTCAGGGGCTTAGAAAATTTAACAAGTCCTGATTATAATGTTTGATATCCTTGCAATCACCTTTATTGGCTCTTATTTTTATTGGAAAGAAAAGTTAAAACGAACATCTGAGAACAATAGGAATTGCCGTGAGAGAATTACATATGTATCTGACACTTGAGTGTCTACTAAAATTTGAGCCGCAGGAGGATTAGGGTTTTGCCAATAAAAAAATATGATATTTTTCACATTTTCACTATGCTATACTTATCTGTTTAATGTGGCAATCTGCAGCATTTATTTGCCTAAACCATATTATATGTGTTGGTTAAATGAACAATATATTCATTTGCACGGATAATTACAATCTACATAAAGAGCAACACAGTGCCAAAAGCTTTGATATTATCTAAAGGTCTTGAATTAACTGTATGTTTTCCGTTCAATCAGTTTGATCTAGAGGTTTAGCTATTGTGGCGATACTATGTGTATGCATTTGAGAACAAAGACAAGGCAAGCATAAAGATGATAAACAACGCAGCAACATAGAGGTTCATGCTATTGTGGAGACACTGTTATATACGCTACACAGATATAGAGGTACCTCAATCAACTTGACATCAATCCGATCACCAATCTTGAAAGCCTGAAACATACAAAACTTGCAAGTTAATCAACCATTATCCATGGTGAATCCAACAAACACATATAAATGAAGCTGAAGGGGCATACATCTTCTGGTTTTGCCAGCCAATCCCAACTCAGTTCGCTTATATGACAAAGCCCCTGAAATAAATTAATAAGAATACAATGTGATTTCCAGCTTCTCGAAATCTTACAAGCTCCCAAAAGGCAAGACATTTTGATTACGCTCGTGAAAAGAACTTATGGCAGCTCCCCAAGCAGCCAAATGTCTCTGCTTGGGCTTGATGTTAAAGAATATACCTCACGACCCGGTGCTATCTCCACAAATGCTCCATAAGCAGCCAATGCTTTTATCTCACAGTTCCTAATCCGGAAAATAAAGTATTAACTTACCAACTGATTGAAAAATGAATTATACTTATAATTCGGTTCAGAAGACACCAACCTGTAGATGTCTCCCACAGAAGGAACCATTGTTAAATTCCTTATAATGGCTTTTGACTTTTCAATGCTAGCTAAATCCTTTCCAGTGATTCTTACCTGAAAAATAGAGTAGATGTAACAAGGAGAATTTTATGCAATGCTTAGCTAGACATATTAATAAAGAAATAAGTTTTGTTGTATTACTATTCCATCATCTTGAGTATCAATGGACTCCACCCCTGTTTCTTCAATAATACTCTTTATTTTCTTCCCTCCCGAACCAATAATAAGATTAACTCTGTCAGCTTTGACCTTCATCACGTGGATCAATGGTGCATACTTGGAGATAGTTCGGGAAGGTGGAGGCGTGCATTTCAACATCTCAGCTGAATCAGCAGATAGTAAACTCATCAGCCTCGCAAAATTCACCAAGAACTAAAAACTAGTTAAAAAAATCTAACACGAGACAGCTAGACAGCAGGTCAGGAAATTTTAAGTCTACAGCGAGAGACTGAAAGTCATAGAATACTTATGTCACATCTCCATAATCTGAACCCTAACCATAGAATCAAATTTGTTATACAACGACCACGCTATTTTTTATAAAATGTTCAATACTGCTTGGCAGCGATTTGGCACCATAACTGACTCAGCACAGCTTAAGTAGTTAACTGCTTATTAAGTTTCAGGTCCAGTGTATATGTATCCCCGTATGTGAATTGTGTGTACCAGGATTTATATATCATCAACTGTGTTGTTTTTCAGAGGCAGAACAAGAAATGTACCAAGAATATGTTTGCGCCCATCTCGTGCTTGCAGCAGGGCTTGCTTCATTATCGGCAGAGTAATTCCTCCAACCTGATTTATTTTAGGTCAATCAAATTATATAACTGATGAGCTGACTCTTGTTGAACAGAACATACTATATACAAACATATTGAACACTTATGCAGATTATCAGAAGGTAACCTTTATGTCCATCTGAAATGCGGTAACCCCATCTTCACTCCCAGCCACCTGCATCCATGATATACTGGGTAAACCATTGTATTCTCATGCTTCAAAAAGCTAAAGTATAATTGTCCTGAGTATTCATGTCAACCTTTTGTTAGGTCAAGATAAATCTTATAACAATTACAAAAGAGAACAAATTCGCAAAGGAGTTCAAGATAGTATATTGCCTTGAAATCCATGTCCCCGGATGCATCTTCCGACCCAGTTATATCAGAGAGTATAAGTGGGGATCCATCTCCCCCAAATTCTTGTGTATCCAACACCAGACCCATCGCTATACCTGCAATGGGGCACTTCACAGGAACTCCAGCATCTTCCAATGCTAAGTAACCCCCACATACTGATGCCATGCTGCAATACACAACTTGACATGTTAAGATTACTAGACATAATACAAGTTGCACTTCTGATACAAGTCCCGGATTTCACAATGGTTTAAGGTTCAATCATTATTCCTTAAAGATTGGACTATTGGAGCGAGAAGATTATACCTTGATGAACCGTTGCTTTCCAAAACAGTACTCTCAACCCGAACTGTATATGGAAACTGATCGTCGGAAGGTAGAATAGGCTCCAAAGCTCGCTCCGCTAGGACTCCATGACCAATCTCTCTCCTACTAGGGGCTCCCATTCGTCCAACTTCCCCAACAGATGACGGAGGGAAAGAGTACTAGAAATATGAAATGAGGCTATGAGTCAACACGTGCATGTCTACATTTAAGAGTTCTATGAAGGGAGTTGAGTGGCCAGTCTGGTATCATAAAGTGGAGACAAGAACCAGAAATAAACCGAGTTAATCAACAATCATTTGTAATAAATAACCACAGCTGAACAAATAAATACAGACAAAGTAGTGTCTGTCAGGGTGGGTGAATTATAAAGCCCTTATCGGCATACAATGAGTAACTTCCAATCATACTAATTGTAGAATATTACAACTCCTTAGAATCAAGAAAATGTCAAACCCATCCATGATGCATTACAATATCACTTCAGGTCTCAGGAATACCTGAAGATAGAACCTCTTAAGTTCATCATCACTCTCGAGATTATCCATTCTCTGTGCCATTTGTCTATCACCTAGTGTCACAACTGCCAAAGCCTGCAATGAAAAATAAAGTTATTGATGCATTACAAGACAGAACATAAAAAGTTCATCTGGTTTTACAAACTTGTGTTTCTCCACGTGTAAAAAGACAACTCCCATGTGCTCTGGGTAGTAGTCTACTCTGTGAATTGATAACACGTATTTCTGTTGGAGTTCGCCCGTCACTTCTTCTCCCGCCCTGTTAAATAAATACACAGTTAATCAAACTGCATAAAAGGAATAATAAATACCAGAAAATGTATACCTGAGATCATATCTTTTAAGGCGGTACTTCAATATTACATTATATTTCAAAAATCCAGTAAGCAGTGCATCAAGTAAACATAGACTGTTATATTTTAAATACCTCTACAATGCGCCTCCGCAGGTATCTTGATGAGACCTCTTTAAACACCAGTTTCACATCTACCTCGGAATACAACTAAAATAAAATTAATTAGAAAAGGAAACAAATCAGAACAGAGATATAATTTAAATAAATTAACTACAAGCTCCAAAAATGCGATGATCGGAGAAGTGAACAAATGGACAAAGAAAAGGCTTATTTAAAAAAATGTTGCTGCTGTTACTTACATTCTAAATACATAACAGCTAAGCTGGCTTTGAATAATAATACACATGTATCGGGATTCAATTTGCTCAGTCAGGATTTCATATAACCAGACATAAGATGATGTTTGAACGTGAGCTACAGATTTAACTGTCATTCATAACTTTCATCCATCAATATCACCGTTCTAAGTTCAATATCAATTTCATATGAAGAAATGGGAATTTCTAAAACACTGAGCATTCGGTGCTTTCCAACAGAACCCTTTGATTATAAAATTAATAAAATAGTAATAAAGAAAGGCAAAAGGACACTGATTATGAAGCGACAGAAAACCAAACTGAAAGATAGAGACTAGAGAGAACATTATGCCAAAGAGGGTAAAATGCATGGCAAATACTCACCAAAGGAGTAGCTTTTCTTTGAACCGGTTTAACGTGGACATCACCTTCATCTACTTCCCCATTTTCAACTACTTCCTCATCTTCGTCTTCATCTTCAAACAACTCCGGAAGTGGTTCAGGTAGTCGCTCTTCCTTACTGACAAACCCTTTTTCTGAAAGTATATCAATAACCCTGTCTTCGAGTGACGAAAGAGCCTTTCTCCTTGGTATTTTATTACTAATCTGTAGTACTTGCTCTAACTCATCACCAGCGATTTCCTTGCAATGTAATTTGATTTTTCAATTTTAAGTTAGAAAAAAACAAGAGTAAGAACTAGGAATACTCTAAATTTACAGACAACAGCGTTGACGTACTTCCACATGCTTATACAAATCCTTTGGTGGTAATTTTATTGCATCATACATCTTCGGTTTACCACAAAGTTTAGCCAATTTATCCACCTCCATACAGATTGTCTTGACGGCATCCTGATTAGCAGTTACAGAAAACAAATCAACAGAAGTTTCTTGATTTTTGTTGCATCAAATTAATACCATAAGAGGCAATAGATAAACCACGTTGATTCAATAACACAAATGCATCAGTAATCACAGCAACATATTTGCAACTTTAAGGGTTTAGGGACTTCAAAAGTAGAGGAAAAACTAGTGACAATTTTAAGTAAGCAGCCAGACATAAATGATCAATGTATAGAAGCCAATAATAATAATCAATGAAAGATGAACTGTGCGAAAAGTAATATCAAAAATGTTTCACAGCAGAAGTGTACCTGCCCCACTTCTACAGCTTGCAAGAGCTTTTCTTCAGGAAGGAAATTGCAATACCCCTAAAGTGAATACAACAATTAACTGAGTTAGCCTATCTAATTTTAAATTTTTACCTTTTCCTGGGTGGTTGACGCATAAAATAATTGTACGGATTCCACAATGCAGAACACAAACTCATATGAACGATCTGACACCATACAGTAATTGTGTAGCAATGTTCACAGCTCTGGGAAGTTGGACTCCCAGTCAGAACAAAAATGGTTTTACCATAATTAAGTTAAAATATAGCATCTAACTTCAAATAGTAAACTGATACCAGAATATATGGAGTGCTAAACTGGTTTGGTAGGACGCTAGCTTTGGGTTTAGGCATAAACCATTCTTTCCCAACATTCTTTCAGGAAAAATAGATGTTATTTTTATCCTTTAGTATGCAGAAAAATTCAAGAGAAATGGTCAATTTCCCCAAATGCAAGGATCAAATATCCTAAGCTTGACGGTGTGCATTGTATAAATGACCGCTAAATGTATCAGATATCAATATTATTATTCGATTAAGTAGCTGGAAGTGAAACTAAATTGGTCATTAATTTCAGATGACTGTTTGTCTATTTAACCATTTATTGCATAACATATATGGGCAGAGAAAAACAAAACAAAAATATTTGACAATATCCAGGAAATGTGCAAAAATGAATTTTGAGTTAATACATTTGAGTTCATATTATATAGTGCTTACCTCTATCATCAAAACTGCACTATCAGTTCCAGCAATTACTAAATCCAACTCGGACTGCTCCATTTCTTTGGTTGTTGGATTAACAATAAACTTATCACCAACTAAACCGATTCGAACCCCAGCAATTGTCTTTGAGTTTGGCACTTCAGAGAGCGCTCTGAGGGAAACATATCATTAGCGCAGAAAAATAACTTAATCTAAAAGACAGTCAATGGTGGAACGTTGAATGGCTTGATTAACTCACACTGCAATTCCAGCTGCAGTAATTGCTAACGAATCTGGGGCATGCAGTCCATCGTAACTTAATACCTGGTCACAAACAATTAATTAAGAATAGAGGTGTAAATAAAACAGAATTTTAAATTTCTTTAGCACGGCATTTAGAATGAACCTCATTATCAAAAACTATACTAGTGTAATTTCAAAATAGAATCACAACTACATTACCCAAGACAGTATCTGGGTCTCATGGTAGAACCCTTTAAGCATAGTCGGCCGCATTGGTCGGTCAATCAATCTACAAATCAGCACCTACAGGTGAAAAGGAAAACATATAAACACAAAACCAACGGAGCTTTGAGATGTCAGATCTTGCATGCTGATAGGACAAACATAGCATAATTGAATGAAGTAACAAAACATCTCCCGCAACGATGATTCATGGAAGAAAAATTGTGCCTATGAAGTTTCAAGACTCAGATACCTCGTGATCTTTGAGCTTCCCTTCTCGTTTGAAGAAACCTCCACTACAAGAAATTAAGAGAACTTGAGGTTGATAATCATGTTTACCCAATGGAATAACAAAGATGCAGATGAATTTACAATGTACCTAGTTCTGCCTGCAGCTGAAAAGCGCTCTTGATAATTTACAAAAAGAGGGAAAAAATCAGAGGGTTCGCTTGGAACATCAGCTAAGCAAACAGTAGTGTAAACAATCTGCAACAAAAGTAAACGACTACATGTCATTATATCCTCAAAGGAAAAGAACTGATTTTCATAATTTCCATTTAACAATGATATCCCTAAGCTTACAGTCTCTCCATCCGTTACAGTCACAGAACCACTAGCTTGCTTCCCCATATGGCCCGTCTCTACCAATATCTGCAACAGAAATCACGATTTGTCACAATTCCACTTTAAGCTTAAACCTCAAGAGACAATATGAATAATTCAAATTTCAGTCACAAACACAATCTCTAAAAACACAAAATGAAAGACTCAAACTCACATGTCTGTCACCAACTGGAATTTTGACAGAATAGGGCTGCAACACAGCACAAGCTCCCGCCTTTTTATCCTCAACATCCGGATTCTTCAAGCACTTGATGCTAAATCTGTCGTCTCTAGTAGAAGATACGAGTAACGAAATAGAGCGAGCGACATGCTTCTTTGGACGAATAAAACGCGGGATATGAGAGGATGAAGCGGCGCAAAGTTTAGGGTTTGGAATTTGCGGCCGTGAATGGAAAGTGGAGTTAGCCAGCATTTTTGGATAGAGAGGAAAGCTTAGCCTGAAAGCTCAAGTCGACGACAACGGCCGCAGCAACAACAAAATCGTCTTCTTGCCTTCTCTGCATACTTTATCCATTTGAAAGCTTGTCACTAAACGCCGCGTTTTACCTCTTCTATGCATTTTAAGTAGGTAGAGGGTGCTTCTGGTGGATCCACTACTATTTGGTGGATTTCATGAGTTCAGATCTGGACCACACATTTAATAGATCGGATAAATGATATTGTGACACCTGTCAGATAGATTAAAAATTAGTTTGGTTAGTAATGAATTGGGATTTAATGTGATGAGGGTAGTTATGTCTTTGCGTATGAGGCTCCTCTGTGTCCGTCTCTCACTCACTCTTCTGTGTCAGTCTCTCACAGTCTCACCCTCTCACCATCTCCTCTGGATCCATCCGCTCCGAAGTGTACTCACCTTGAAACCCATTTCGAGACGCAATGTGGAGAGAGGAAATCAAAACGAAGCGGGAGGCTGAGAGTATAAAAGGCGACGAAGAGGCGACCGGAGATAGCGACACCGATCCTCACACGCCTCCGGATCTGATCAAACCAGAGGAGCACTGAAGAGCAAAAGCAGTTGCAGCTCCTCCTCAACCGAACCTCCGAGCAACTGCTCACGCTTCCGCATCTCCAATTCATCTTCATCTTCCAATTCCTCCACAGATCTTAACAAGCATCATCTTCGACCTAACTGTAATTCCAAAAACCCTAGAAATCCAGCCACAACCAAGCTTCAGGTGAAATCGTCTAAATCGATAGACCAGAGGAGGAAGATCTAAGATGTTCCAACCGATTCGGCAGCGGAGCAAGTTCCGAAGGCCAATCGGTTGCTAATTAGGGTTTTGTATATTTGTAATTTGTGTGTTTGTTGGTACATGTGAAATGAAATCTGCAGCTAAGTTTCAAAATTTTAGGGATTTGATTTCATCTTGGATTAGTCCATGAATCCAAATCCCGACTCCTGAGCAAGATTGCATTTTCTTTTTTTGATGACTTTTGTTTGTTTGTTTGTTGAGCAGTGGTTAGGCGTGATTCGGAACCGGATCCTGATTTGGATATTGCGAAGCCTGGCGAAGGAGGGGATATCGGAATTGTGGGTGAGGATGTTTATGATTTTGGTGAGGAGATTTTTGGTTCCGCTAGTGGGATGGAGACTGTGACCGTGTTCCCTAAGAATGTTGGTAAATGTGAGTTTAAGTTTGCCTGTTACTTTTTAAAATTACAGTACCATATAACGCAAACACTCATTTACGAAGTTTTTTATTTGTCAGTGGTTACGGCTGGAGAGGAGACGGAACTTTTGGTTGGATTGAAGAACAATGGTGTGTTTCCATGTCTTTAAAATTTATGAATTCATGCAATTGCCGGTGATACTATGATTTACTTTTCTGCCTTCGGATTTGTTTTCTTATGGTATGATTTTTCTAGTTAAAGGAATGGTTGGAAAATGCAACTACGGAATGCAACTACGGAATGCAACTACGGAATGTAACTATGGAACGCAACTATGGTACAAGGAAATCAATTGTAATTTGTAACTGCATTTGTTAGATCATGCTGATGCATTTTGATTGCATTTGTTAGATCATAATTTGTAATTTGATTACTGCGAAGCCTGACACAAGGAAATCAATTTGTAATTTGTAATTGCATTTGTTAGATCATGCTGAAAACATTATTGCGAAGCCTGCGAAGCCGGGTAAAAGCAACGTGTTAGATCATGCCGATGCATTTTGATTTAGCATTTGTAATTTGCATTTTATAGTTGCATTTTCAATTTGCAAATTCGAAAGGGAAATCAAAATGTGATTTGCAAGTAAAATACAGTTTCTAATGGTTTTGCATCAGCACATTGCTCTGAACGTCCACCAGCCATCTATTTAGCCAACTTAAAAGTATGGAAACATATTAAATTTATACAAAATAGCAATACAATGCAACTCTAAAATGCAACTGCAAAATGAAGGATCAAAATGCATGTGTGAAATGCACATGTGAAATGCAGCAATGAAATGCGATAACTAAATAATGGAAATCATTTGTTACCGTACAACTATGATTACCATCTGCCAACACAACACAAAAAAAGGTAAATGATATGGAAACATGTTAAATTTATACAAAAAAAGCAATACAATGAACATGGAACACATTTGTAGACTTAATGCAATTGTAAAAATGCAACTGCAAAATGCAAGATCTAAATGCATGTGTGAAATACACATGTGAAATGCATGCTGAAAGTGCAAGTGGGAAAAAAATGCAACTATAGGATGCAACTACAAAGTGCAATAGTAAGGTGCACATGTAGGTGCAACAGTTAAAATGCAGTTGAGAGTGGGATTATTTGTTTACAAACGGGTTAGAATGGGTTGAGATTATGAAAATGGTGGGGAAATGAAAAGCTTAGATTATGAAAATGGTGGGATTGATTAAGGAGAAGGGTTTGGATTATGAAAATGGTGGAGAAATGAAAAAGCTTGAATTATGAAAATGGTGGGATTGATTAAGGAGAGAAGGTTTGGATTATGAAAATGGTGGGGAAATGAAAAAGCTTGAATTATGAAAATGGTGGGATTGATTAAGGAGAGAGAGTTTGATTTGAAAAGGGTGGGTTTGTGAGGAGAGAGGGTTTGAATTTTGAAAATGGTGGGTTTGTGAGGAGAGAGGGATTGATTAAGGAGAGAGGGAAAATGAAGTCATCTAATCAAGCATTAAATGCTAACTAGGCTAACTAAACTAACTAAAATCCTAACTATTCCCATATTACCCTTTAATTTGACTAATAGTTGACTATTGCTAACCATTGATCTAAATCCATCTAATGGCTGAAAGTTGGACTCATGGATCCACCAAATAGTGGTGGATCCACCAGAGGGATTCTCTAAGTAGGTATTTGGTTGGCTAATGGGCTTCCGCCCGGTAAGCTTTTTTGGCCAATTTATTTTTTTATGAACAAAAGAAATCAGAGTATACGCCAACAGACAGGAGTTCTGTTGGTTGAGAGACCTGGCAAAGGTAACGTCATCTAATATTTCAGATTTACCCCTCGCAACCTACAGTTATTTTAATGGTATATTAGCTTTTAATTTATTTAACTTGCAATTTTAATTTGTTGTGCTTCAAGTCTAGTGATTATCTTTAATTTTGATTACTTTTTTGTTTTGTTTTAAGGACCATTTGGAATTTGACAGCAACCTTGATTTAAATTAATACTATTGGCATTTTAATAATTTGATAAAAGAAAGTGTATCGCGTATAACTCGACGGAAGCTGGAGGTATGAGATGTAAAATGTATACAGTTGGAACATGTGGGAAGAAAAACCAACGAGATGAGCATCAGTTAGTTTTGATGGCTGAATGTGAAGGCAGCTTGACTCGTTTTCTATACTCAGCAAGGGCCCAAAGTGGGTATATGTTTCTATATGCAGCATAATGTAGCATGCAGTTCTTCATGAACACTCCAGTTATTTCCTGCATTCACAAATAATAGCTAGCGTAAATCGGCATTTTTAATCGCCAGATAGTTTTGTTATGTTCTTATTTTCTGAAAGTGTTGATAGTTACCTGCTGAGGAAAATCGCCATTTTCCATTTGGGAGTTGATCAGTAACTTGGCTGCACGGTGAAGAGGCGCCGGGTCTCTTTCAGCCTAAAAGATCAAGAAAATTTAGCTGAATAAATTTTAGCTCGGTTTCGTGTATTTTGTATAAGTCATGGGTGAGATCTTGGAGTGGAACTTACCTGTCCGGAGTAAATCAGACCCATGAGAGCCCAAGCAGTGTGGACGAGATTTGATCGGTTTCCTTCGAGCTGTACATATTTCTGCATCATTGAAAAACATCAGATGAGTTTTATAGAAGTCTGAGTAAATTTGAAAGATACAAGGGTTATACAGTACCTTCTCAGGGCAAGAACGATAGCTTTCGCCCCAGCCACCATCTTCGCGTTGAGTGTTCAGTAAGAACTGAGTTCCTTTGCGGATTGCTACGCAGCTGTTGTAAGTCTTTCTTGATGCAGTTAGTCCTCCGAGCGCAAACCATGTTCCATAAGTGAAGCAGACACCCCAGTTTCCATACCTGTAAGTGTAATGTTTTTTAAGAACAATGTACATTCAAGAGATTCATGGATGATCGAATATATGCCTCGACGGAGGCTTAATCTAACCATGAGCCATCAGGCATTTGGATATCTTCAATGAACTGAGCTGCACTCTTGATGAATGTTTTGACTTCCTTTTTCCTATGTTCTGGAAATAGCTTCTTAAACAGTACTAAAGCCTGAATTGCTGAGGCGGTACATTCGACATACTCGTGTTCGATCACAATGTCAGCAAAAAATTCAGTTGGATTTAGCAGCTGGTCAAAAACAGATGAAAAAAAGAAAGTAAATAATCAAAACTTGAAAATGGACAAGTGCAGAAAATATTTTCCATGAATAATCTCTGACATGCTCACCTCCAGCCATTCTTGAGCTCCCGCCGGCTCCCACGCAGCCAGTCCTCCATTTTTGCTCTAAGCGTCAAATAAAATCATTCAGCTTTTATAGCTAAAAAATGACAATGAAGAGGAGAAGAGAGGCTTGCGGACGAGATATAACCCGTACCTGAAGTGAAAGCAAGAGGTTCACAGAATCAAATAGCCTTTCAGGTTCCATTTTCTCACCAACAAGTTCAGCCGGCATGATGGAGAAGAGTAGACAGCACTGGAACCGGCGGAAAAAAGAATGGATTGTCAGATCATTGCCACACTCTTCCATATAATGAGTCCATAAGGCATATGTACAAGAAAGGAAAATAATTATTACCTTTAGTCCTCGGCCGTGCAATCTGAAACTTGCCACCCGTGGTCCTGATCGGAGAATGTCCAAGAACCCTTTGAAATATGCCGATGCATGCTTTTAAAATTGCCTGAAGGGTTGTCCTTAACCTTCAATATATTTACCCAAAACTAGTTAAACAAGAAGTCCAATGAAAAATGGACCTTTTTGGACAATATGTATTGTACCTGAGATTTCTTTACAAAATCATGGCCCTTTGCGAGCGTCTCTCCGATTTCATCAGACATATTGCTAGCTAGTAATGCTTGAAGGGCAAATCCAGTATCCCATTGCTGACTTCCAAAGCTCTGCACACACACATACAAGACTTTTAATTCGACCCTTCTCAAGGTTTTTTCTCAAGATTTGTGTTGTGGAAATTTCTCACCTGCATTTTCATACCGTCTTCCGCAACCCATATATAATCCGGTATTCTAGCAAGATGTTTCTTAAAGTAATCGCCGTTCGGATCTTCTACCCAGCAAGCAAGCATGCAGAGAACCTAAATGCAACAGTACTTTATTTACCTTCTGATAGAAATAAATTCCTTAGGCTTTGGTTTACTAAACTGTGAAAATGTTGCTAACCTTCTCGACGCATCCAATGGTTATGTATCTACTGTTTTCATCTTCATAGTGAATGTGCTTCATTGTCGTCTGCAACGCTGTCTCTCTGACCAGTTTGTTGAACGGCCAGCGAGTAAGTAACGGCTCAGTGGCTATATAAAGAGTATCCCACAGCAAGTCTTGAATTTTTGGATGAGGGTAGTAAATATCCTCCTGCTATGAAATTCCAGTTTAGAATGGAAAATAATTTCTACACAAAAATGTAGCATATACAACACATTATTTAGCTTAAAATGATCTTGGCCGGATAATGTTACCTTTGCGCATAAATGACGAACTTGTTTCCAGTTAACTTTTTCGTAAGGTTGATCGTAAAGCTCCTGTCGAAGTTGTAGAACTAGCGGTGTGATAGGCCCAACGAATCTTTTTCCGTATAGATACGACATTGGCATGTACACCATCCGACAGTAGCACCACATTTTGGCTGCATTTTCGAAAACAAAACGTATAAGTTACTGCATCATTAGCCTTTTTGCAAAAAACATGGTACTAAAAATGTAAAAAAACCCGAACCAGGGTACATTGGAAGAAATGAGGGAAGGAGCCAAAACTCCGGTGGCATCGGGTTGCTTCCAGACCAGTCAAACAAGCCCATTATCTGCATACAACAAATTAAAGATCAATCACACAATCGATTATAAGGGTGACTTTCTGCAATTAACCTATGATGAAAACAATATATGGAATGGAGAAGTTCCGTAGCGACTTGTATGATTACCGAAAGCCAAGTCTTTCCCCAAGAAGGAATGGCAGTGACACTTCCATGGTCAAGAATCCATTTCCTGCCTCTGGCAACAGCATTGTCAAGACCTCCATTGGGTCCTTCGCCAAGTATGCGCATACAGATGTAGCTAAGAGCTGTGCAGAACATCGTGCTGTGACCTTCAATGTGCAACCCCCAGCCACCATCTTCATTCTGTATTATCAACATGCTTAATCTCTTAGCTGAATCTAAATTTAATAATCTCATTCCTGAATCAACTTATTTTCATGTCACTTTAGATCTGCATTATGTACCTGGTGGTAGTAGATGTAACGGAGGATTTCTTTGCGGTGTTCAGCAGGGAAAACGGTGTCAAGATGTCCGGTAATATACAAACACATGACCTGAAAAATCCAAGGTTGTATTTACAAAGCTGTTTCCTTCAAATGAATAAATGTATGAAACTTAAAAAGCTAGCTACCAATGGTGGCAAGAAGAATAAAGGGCCAGTGTTCTCTGCAGGCCAGTGTCCATCACTTGCTTGCACTGCTGAGTAGAAATGCACAGCTCTTTTCACCGCAGCGCTCGCGGCCTCATACGTGATCTCCTCACCATCCAAGACTTTCACCGGCGGAATTTTTTGTTTGAACTTTTTCTCATTAAGAAACTAAAAGTATGAAAAGAAAATAACATTAGGAATAACTTGTAACTTAACTATAAATTTTGTTTTTCATTATGAGAAATGGAAGCATAACTTAAAGATCTGCTAAATGTATGAAATATATGCTTTGAAGTATGTGACTACCTGCATACGGTAAAGGAGATCAGCGCTAGGCTTTACTCGAAAGCGATTTTGGTAGAAATTGAGGCGGGCTGCTTCAATTTCAGCACGCTCTTCGGGTGTTCCAGCTCCGGATCGAATTCCCAAGTCTGCCTCCCCACAAAATTATTTGTGCTATATAAGTAAGGATCATTTGCACCTTCAGCTATCTTCAGCTTCCACATTTTTCACTTGCTAAATACTAAATCTCTACATAAATAAATAAACAAATTTTTAAGTATTATTAGGACAGGAGATAATTAATGTTTGTCAACATATGCTGATTGAAATCTTTAAACTAAAAAGTGACAAACATAGAATAAACATCAATATGTCATTTCAACAATGAATTAGGAACTTACAAGACATGTTACTGTTCTAATTACAACAATCTTGCTTATGAAGTCATGCTGATTGTGACAGAATCGAATGAATCCATGCATTACAACAGAAAACTACAAACTTGATATATATAACAAATTAATGATCGGATAACATACAGAAAAACATTAAAAACATTTTGTTTGTGTACAAAAGAGTTTAATAACAATTGGAGTTCAGAAAAAGTACAGGAACTGATTGTATGAACTTGTATACAGAACAAAGCTAGCATATCGAGATGCATGCAAATATATAATGATATAACATCGTGTTACGGCGGAGAGGACATTCTAAATACAGCTAAACTTACAAATATGCAGCGTGTTGTCTTTGTTTAGTGAGATGTACCAGCTAGAGAAATGACTTGCAATGTGGATACTACTGATCTCACCGATCTCGTAGACAATGAGGTTTAATTTGGTGCAAAGTCCTTGATGAAGTTGCAACTTATAGAATGGTAGTACCAGTGCACCAACTCTAATGAATTGTGAAAAAGACTTGAGAGCTAGAAGGGATCAGTGAGGAAATGGAAGATCTGAGGTAGAGAGATTATATATATTAAGGTGACACTATGGAGCTATAGGAAGGCAACATATTCTTTGTATGTATTAATTAAAACCTGTATCTTGTATATATAATATAACTAAGTGTAAACACCATTTTTCCTAGCTAGTGTGCATCCCAAAGTTCCACCATGAATGCCTAAATAGTCTGATAACTAGATACCACATTTTGACAGGTTGTCGATAAATAGTTAATGATGTTGGTCCATGCAAATATTGTCCTCAAAGATGTGAACAACTTAGCGACGGTTTCAATCCTTATGGGGACTCTTCCTTGGACCCAAAACATTATATTTCAATGAGGTATCGTGGAAGAAACATTATTATTTTGGGTTAATTACGGATAACCACCCGTATAATATGCTATATTCGACCAAACCACCCCTATATTGTAATAATACATTCCACCACCCTTATAAGTATAAAATTTCCAATCAACCACCCACGCACTGTACTGTCACCGTTACCGTTAAATATATTAATTTTTTAATATAATAATAGTATTTTATTACAATAAACCACCTCTATAATAAATATGTTCCACTTCGCCACCTTTATAATCAATTTTGTTTCCATTTAACCACCCTCTCCGTTAACTGCCGTTAACTGAGGTGGTTCTTTGGAAAGTTTTTAGTTATAAAGGTGGTCGAATGTAATATTACAATATAAGGGTGGTGGCATGGAATATGGCATATTATGCGGGTGGTCATCTGTAATTAACCCTATTATTTTTATTAAGAGTATTCGTCAAAACACATTAAATCCAATAATAGATTAATGTTTGTGATCCTAATTTGAACATTATAATACAAATTAATATTTTTACACAGAAAGATAGCTAGCTAGTCTTTCGTCGTCTGGTCTCTCATCTTAGAGGTCAGTAATTTATCAGTATCCAAATGATTAACATATACATTTCTTCCAAATATCCACATTTTGCCTTATATAGAAAAAAGCTCACTTTTGGCAGTATCCCTCTTCTTACGCTTCTTGGATGATATTCAAGTGGTAATGACGTCTTCATACACACTCTTAGATTATGAGTTCAACACCCTATGACCTCATCAATATTTCTTACATTGAAGGATGTCTTTTCTACTCCCCATGTGACTCTTATTGAGCCAATCACCCCTCTTATGGATTATAGTGGTAATCGTAGGGTCTGGTTTAAACCGAAGCATTTAATTAACCGATTTCATTTAATAATACCCGCAAGGCCTTGTCACATACTCACATTTAGTAGTATGATACAGTTCGGTGGTGCAAGGTTATTGTTACTATTAATATGAGTTGGTGTCATGAGCTAGAGGGTTGACATTTTGATAAATGCCTTACTATTATTATCATGAGTATCTAATGCACCATATTATATGGGGTTCAAAAATAGTGAGGTGGCTAGTAAAGAGTACTTAAAGCTTCACTTTTCTTTAGCTTTTATTTCCATAAAACGTGTTCATGTGACATCCATATTACTATATGTTATTGGATCATCTGTGTGTGTGCAAACTATATTATTATATCCAAAAAAGACGTCTGTGTGGCAGCCATTGTTGGAACTAAAACATAAGTCATTTGAAGAAATATAGAGCTTTAGAGTTAGGATCATGTGTGACAATAAATTATTATAAGATGGAAGAACAAAATCAGAATCGTTGATTTGATTGATTAAACGGTTGAGATTAAAGTTGGTTTTATTAAATTTGGCGGTTGAATTTGCAAAAAACACGGGGCGGTTGGATGTGGAGGTTTTTTTTAACTTTAAATCTCATCCGTCGGATTATTATAAATCAACGGATGAAATCGTGTCCTACGGTCTCACTAAATATTAATTGTTCTTCTAGAACTTTTTCCTAGAGCTTTAAGCATTCAATTATAAGAAGAAATGGGTCCTCCCTAGATGAAGAATTTCTGAAATCTTGAATATTTATTTCATTCATTTACATTGTGGCCAAAAGTCATTACAAAGTATGGGAAAGGTTTAAATAAGAACCTAATTTAAACTAAAATTTAGAATCAATATTAGTGATCTAATAATTACTAGTAATTGAATGCACATCCAAGTATGTGCAAAATATTTGTGCCTATTTTAAAATTCAAATTATTTTTGATTAATAATATAAGAAATATAATTGAAATACAAATGAAGTAATCATAGGTTTTATGTATGGTAGATTTATATTCATCATATTATAGATTATCTAAATGAGTAATTTTGATTGAAATGAGGGGCATTTTAGGTAAGTGAAATTTGGCTTCAAAAATAACCGTTAATAGAGGTCTTTGCGCTTTATTAATAGTATAGATATCGTTTATATTTAATATCTCATTAATTAATTATTAAATTTTTTAATAATGAAAGGGCACACTTCAATAAGTATTAATGATTTATATAAATAACGAATTAATAAGTATGCACCTTGCATTAATTCATATTAATAAGATTATTAATCACGTCCATTAAATTATTTTATTTTGTGGCTTTGAGTGATTATAAAACCCTATCAAGTGTTATATCATGTACTTTATGTGATAAAAACATTAAATCAATTCACCATCTCTGAAAACAAATTACAAAAATCCAACCGAATTATTCAACACTACTCTAAAGAGTATTAGATGCATTTTGTTTAGGTTTGGCAGAATTTATAAGGAAAATCTCAATTGCACTTAGCCTCAAAAAGACTGTTAAACCTTTTAGGTTTTAATAATTACAGATAAAAAATTTAGGGTTAATTACAGATGACCACCCGCATAATATGCCATATTCCATGCCACCACCCTTATATTGTAATATTACATTCGACCACTTTTATAACTAAAAACTTTCCAAAGAACCACCTTAGTTAACGGCAGTTAACGGAGAGGGTGGTTAAATGGAAACAAAATTGATTATAAAGGTGGCGAAGTGGAAACATATTTATTATAGAGGTGGTTTATTGTAATAAAAATACTATTATTATATTAAAAAATTAATATATTTAACGGTAACGGTGACAGTACAGTGCGTGGGTGGTTGATTGGAAATTTTATACTTATAAGGGTGGTGGAATGTATTATTACAATATAGGGGTGGTTTGGTGGAATATAGCATATTATACGGGTGGTTATCCGTAATTAACCCATTAATTTAAACAATATTGTTAAGGTTTTAAAACAAACATATGAATGAATATTTGGAGATTCATATTTGTACGTTTAATTGGGATTGGATCGAGACCTTGTAGGGATTTTGGCAGCAAGGAAGCTGCGAGATCTGAGTCGGCTAGGTCTGGAAGAATTTAGGCGACTTGTGGATTGTAAATAGAGATGCAAAGAACCGAGAAGCATGAGTAGTCTAAAATAGTGTGCAAGAGCCTTGTGGTGTTCAGAGCAGTGAAGACCAAGCGAGGAGACTTAGGAGATTAAACGTTGCGTGGAGCATGCATGTGCCTTAAGGAGTTCCAAGCTGTGATATCAAGTGGTAAAACTCGACGAAGGGTTGTGGCTTATCATTTAGATTGAATCGTGGGAGTACAAGATCATAAATTTGTTTGTTGTAGGTGATCACTTATTGATTTGTAATCGATAAGAGATCTAATAAATAAGCTTAAGCCTTGCAAATGCTTCCAACAGATCTTGTAAGGTAGCGGTTACTCATTACTTGTTGGTATCGAGTACTTTAATTTCTGCCGATTTATTTAATTTTATTTAAATAAATTCCGTTGTTGAGTTATCCACTACTACATATGTCGCCGTTTGTGCTATCACTTACGAGGGACACATTGTGTGTGCTACTACTCAGGTAACTCAACTCTTGCAATACCTCTTAGGTAACTCAACTCCTGCAATACCTCTTAAAACCATTACTATTTAAATCAACTTTTGTAGCCAACGGAGTGGTGCTCTGTTGGTTGAGGGACCTGACAAAGGAACCTCAGGGTCAGGGTTCGAATCCTGGCCTCACCAATTTTCCTCAGATTTTTCTGGGGATTCATTCCTCCCGTCTGCGCGCGTGGAGGCTGTTTATTCTTTCCGCCTGTGCGTGGAAGCTGTTGATTTGTGCTCATTCGATGACATTGCTTGAAGTGATGCAAGATTGCTTAGATATTGATGGATGATTGAAGTTCATTGGTGGTAGTGCCTAGATGGCTTGTGCGTTCAAAGTATTAATTGTACTAGATGAATATGTAATATCTTGTACTCAATTGTAAACCCACCCATCAAAAAAAAGAAATGAATGTATTTGAGCACTCTTCTTTATTAATGAAAACCATGGCTATTTAAATAAACTTTTGTATTCTTTGGAATAAACAGTGTTTTCATGTTCTTCTGAGTGCATATCCGTCTTGAGTATGTGGTTTGTCCATTCCTTGAGCGATGAAGTAGTAATAATTATAAAAAAAAGATTTCATGTCTGTGAATCGAAATACAATGAAGATATTTTAGCAAATTGATTTTCACTACTAAATTATTGGCATGGCTTGTCCTGTATATCTCCTATGTTAGATAATCATGTAAAATAGATAGGAATATGCTGGTAATGAAATCATTAAACAATAAAATAAGAAAGACAATTATATAATATAACAAAGGTAAAAATACGGATTCTATTCTATCGAGGCTTGTTCGACAATTTTTTAAGGTAATACTCCCTCTGTCTCATAATGTTTGTCCACTTTCCTTTTTGGGTGTTCTCTAATGTTTGTCCACTTTCATTCATTCACAATCACATGTTTTATCTTTCTTCTCAAATTCTTTTAAATCTTTCATTTTCAACACACATTTTACACTCATTACTATCTTAAATAACGTGAAATATATGCTTTTAGACAAACTTAAGGGGACGGAGGGAGTACTGTTTTGTTTGGTTTTAAGTTTTTTCACTAGATAATTTGTCTTCTAAGATAAAAGAGTCGGACCTTCGTTCATATACATCGAATGTGACGTAGGGGAACGCAAAGCAATCTTTCACAATCACTGATTTTAAGCAGAATCAGGTTTTGTAATACTTTTTTTAACGAAACTATTACGATTTTAACCTACACATAACTGCACTCGTTTTATATGGTATTTAAATATTTTTCAACATAGAGGGTCGGATTCTGAATAGAACAATGAATAACCTTTTAAAGAGGCAGACACGTGCCGTAGAGTACAGTTGAGCTGCTCTTCCGATGAAATTTCGTAGTGCAACAGTTAATAACGGTAGTTGTGCCGTCCAAAGAAAATGCAATTTGACCAGTTTAAGTGTGTTATATATCTTCCCACCCGAATCTCATGCATACCAATTGTTGCGAATATTAAAATAATGTTTATGATATTTTTTACTATAAACTTACATTTTTTTATATTATAGCCTAAACGACGTATTATTAATATCCTCATATTTCAACGTTCTAAAATGCTATTATATATTTCAAGAGTTGGGCTCATTTGAGATTCACTTAAAATTTTGAGAACTCGAAACCCTAAATCTCACTATCCAATTTAATCAATCTTATGGCTATTATATGGACACGTGTGTTGTTATGCATGTGCGCTTTATGAACATATGCATTTGTATACGTGACAGCCTCCATCTGCTTTTGCACAAATGCATTTACAGCCATTAGATGCAATCCCTGGATCATAAGGAAACTCCACCTTATATTTCAATGTGTAAAGCCTCGCCACAGTCTCAATGTGTAAGCCCCTAAACCCTTTTGATTTCTTAGATACAACAAACGGCGTAAAGGCCCAAGCAAACCAGTATCACAAAACTAAGATAACTTGAGACTAGCGAGCCGTAGAACTAAAATACCTAGCTAGAGATAGTTGATACTAATTCTACAAAACCTTACATTTCCCCTTCAGCTGTTAAAAGCTCGAGCTTGATTCGAAACTAGTCTGAGTTAATAAAGCAATGCTCGAACACCGAACTATACGTTCCTTGCTCGAACTCACTTGTTATTATGGTAATCAAACATCATTGTCTAATTATTCGGTTTGACTCGACTCATTTACAATATTGTTCTTAGAAACTTCTCTAAATTTTTATTCCTATCTACAATACTATTTGTGCGAGTATTAAAATGACATCGGTTTGACGTTTTATGTCATTACTTTACAAATTTTGGGTTTATCCATTTGCACAACTAAGAAATTTTGAATTGAATCAAATAACTTTTGTGATCTGAATTCGTAGCAAAAAATCATTTTGACATCGAAGCCAATTTAGAGAGACTTGCTAATTGCTATAAGCAATATTTTGATTATCGTCTGGGGGTATTTTGGTAATTTCCTCTGAAATACTCCCTCCGTCCCATTATGAGTGTCCCATTTCCTTTTTGGATGTCCCAAAATGATCTTCTCATTTCTTAAAATAGAAAAAAATGTATCTCTATATTTACACCCTCTTTCATACTTTTTATCCCACTCATTCTCTTTCTTACTTTTTATCTCACATTTTTTAATTTTCTTAAAAACCGTGAAAGTTCTCAAATGGGACACTCAAAATGGGACGGAGGGAGTAGCAAAAATATCAATGAATGATCTGACAGATATCAAGGGTACTTTCGTCTTTTTCTCGTCGTACCCGTGCATTAGGGATTTTCTTATTTTGATACTACGAACGAACAAAGCAATCGTAATGCTAAAAGATGATGAGCCTCTCAATTCCATCTCCTACATCCGCACCCATTAAACCCAATCATCATCAACCACTAATTCCCAAATTGCCCTCCTCGCTATCTCCTCCAACCCACTTCAACCCGCCGCCGCCGCCAGTTATCGCCGCCCTAATCAGTAATGGCCAACTTCACCAAGCAATCACATCACTCGACCCTCTTCTCCACCAATCCCAATTTCAATCCCACCACCGTTCTCATCTTCTCAACTCATACTCCCTCATTCTCAAATCCTGCATCCGTTTCCGTAACTTCACTCTCGGAAAACTCATGCATTCCAAACTCGCTAGCTCCGGACTCCACCTCGACGCCGTCTTGCAGAATTCGTTGATCAGTCTCTACTCGAAATGTGGCGACTTTGACAAAGCCGAGGAGGTGTTTGACGCGATGGGTGAAGCTGCGGATTTGGTGTCGTGGAGTGCTATGATTTCCTGCTATGCGAATAATGGGATGGAGAGAGATGCATTGGAGATGTTTGTGAAAATGCTGGAGTTGTGTGTTTACTATCCGAATGAGTATTGCTTTACTGCTGTGATTAGGGCTTGTTCGAATGCTGAGTTTTGTGATATTGGGGATGTGGTTTATGGGTTTGTGATCAAGACTGGATATTTGGATTCTGATGTGTGCGTGGGGTGTTCTTTGATTGATATGTTTGTGAAGGGGAATTCGGATTTGGAGTCTGCGAATAAGGTGTTTGATAGAATGACTGACAGGAATGTGGTTACTTGGACATTGATGATAACTAGGTTTATGCAGATGGGATTTGCTAAAGAGGCTCTAGATTTGTTTGTTGATATGATTTTGGAGGGTCATGTGCCTGATAAGTTCACGTTGAGTGGTGTACTATCTGCTTGTGCAGAGATGGACTCGTTGGTGATTGGGAAGCAATTGCATTCACTGAGTGTAAGATTAGGGTTGGTTTTGGATGTGTGTGTTGGCTGCAGTTTAGTAGATATGTACGCTAAGTGCTCAAGAGATTTGTCATTGTGTGATTCAAGGAAGGTATTTGAACGCATGCCCGAGCAGAATGTTATGTCATGGACATCAATGATCACAGGATGTGTTCAGAGTGGAGGGTTGAATGAGGAAGCAATAACGCTGTATATCGAGATGGTCAGAGGCAGTATTGAGCCAAATCATTTCACCTTGTCTGGTGTTTTAAAGGCATGTGGTAATCTCATTGATTTGTGTATGGGTGAGCAAATACATGCGCATGCAGTGAAGAGGCGCCTTGTATCAATAAATTGTTTGGGGAATGCTATTATAAGTATGTATTCCAAGTGCGGAAAAATGGAGGATGCCAGAAGAGCTTTCGATCTTCTTTTTGAGAAGAATTTAGTTACCTACAACGCGTTGGTTGATGGGTACGCTAAAAATATGGGTTCAAAAGAATCATTTGACCTCTTCCATGAAATTGAGCAAAAGGGAATGGGAACTGATGGATTCACAATCGCAAGTTTGTTGAGTGGTGCTGCGAGTGTAGGTGCCATCAGTAAAGGCGAGCAGATACATGCTCGTGTTGTCAAATCAGACTTGACATCAGATATTTGCATTTCAAATGCTTTGATATCCATGTACACCAGGTGCGGTGACATAGAGTCTGCATTTAAGGTTTTTAATGGGATGAATTCCCGCAACGTAATATCTTGGACTTCAATTATTACTGGTTTTGCAAAACATGGATTTGCCACCAGAGCGCTTGAACAATTTAAAGAAATGCTTCGATCTGGGATAAAACCAAATGAAGTTACCTATGTTGCAGTTCTATCAGCTTGTAGTCATACAGGCATGATTTCCCAAGGGATAGAATATTTTGACTCAATGTGCAAACATCATGGTATTGTACCGAGGATGGAACATTTTGCGTGTATGGTTGACATTTTTGGTCGTTCTGGCTTACTGGCAGATGCTGTTAGGTTCATTGATGCAATGCCTGTCAAGCCTGATGCACTGGTTTGGCGCACGTTACTCGGTGCCTGCAGAATCCATGGTGATTCAGAACTTGGAAAACGTGCTGCACTTATGATCCTTGAGCAAGAGCCGCAGGATCCTGCAGCATATGTTCTATTGTCCAACTTATATGCTTCAGAAGGCAAATGGGACCACGTAACTGAAATCCGTAAAAACATGAAACAAAAGAACTTGACTAAAGAAGCTGGATGCAGCTGGGTAGAGAATGAAAATAAGGTACACGGTTCCATGTAGGAGAAACATCACATCCGCAAGCAAAAATGATATATAAGGAACTTGACGAACTAGCTCTGCAGATAAAACAAATGGGGTACATTCCAAACACAGATTTTGTTCTGCACGATGTTGAAGAGGAGCAGAAAGAAAAATACTTGTTCCAACACAGTGAAAAACTAGCAGTTGCATACGGCCTTATAAGTACATCCGGCTCAAAACCTATTAGGGTATTCAAAATCTCCGAGTATGTGGTGATTGTCATACCGCAATTAAATACATTTCACTGGCTAGAGGTAGAGAAATTGTGCTAAGGGATTCAAATAGGTTCCACCATTTCAAAGACGGAGTGTGCTCTTGCAATGACTACTGGTGACAGTTTGGATATTATAGCCTGTTGTTGGCTTGTTGCTGGTGTTTCCGCCTTTGTAGGCTTAAGCATGGAGCAGGTTTGCGCGGAGATGACTTATGCCACACCACTCAGAAGGGTACAGATAGGGGACTTCTGAAGTTGCATAATTGTAAGTTTGTAACGTAGTGTAACACATTATTATTATTGATTATTTGATGAAAAGATACATTTTAGTTTTTCTACAAAATATTTTGTGTTTCAGCTTTTTTGGGTACCGCATAAAAGTCACCCGAAACGATACCAGGTCGGTCCTCGAGTCACAAAATCAAATTTACAGTTAAAATTTGGTCATTACGTCTCACAAAAACATATCCATAAATACATATTTAATAAAATAAAAAAAATAAAAAAAACAAAAAACAAAAAACCTTGAAATTTCAATGACTAGTGGCATTAGTTATTTATTCCCTGGCAGAAGCACAATTTCTCTACTCTCTTCTTCATCTAAAAACCTAAAATCATAAATCAAAACTTACCGGCAAATTTCGGCTGCTCTCCGTCCCTCATTTATCCGCCGCCTCCCTCCGAATTAGGGTTTCCAGTATCTACTAGGCTGCGAAAATCCATTAACAATGGGCTCCGTGAAAAGGAAGCCGGTGGAGGACCCCGCAGCCACCCCTCCCTTAAAGCAGCAGCATACGGACGACGGCGCGGCTACTGTTTTAGAGGAGCCGGTGGCTTGTTTGCACGACGTGTCTTATCCTGATAACTACGTGGATACAAGAGCTACTGCATCTGAGATAAAATCAAGTCCGCCTGCTAAGGAGTTTCCTTTCAGTTTGGATCCATTTCAATCTGAAGCCATCAAGTGCCTTGATACTGGAGAGTCTGTGTTGGTCAGTTTGTTTTAATGATGAATGTGAATATTTTTTGAAGTGAATGTTTGTGGTGATAATGCTGGTGTTTTGAGAGTGCAGGTTTCAGCACATACGTCGGCAGGAAAGACTGTTGTGGCATTGTATGCGATTGCTATGTCCTTACAGAACAAGCAGAGAGTGATATATACTTCGCCAATTAAAGCTCTTAGTAATCAGAAATATAGAGATTTTAAAGAAGAGTTTTCAGATGTTGGTTTGATGACAGGGGATGTCACTATTGAACCTAACGCGTCTTGTTTGGTAATTTTATTATATTTTTTGCAGTGCTGTGTTTTCAAATGTGTTAGTTGGTGTCTGACATCCGGATTTTATAGGTAATGACTACTGAAATTTGGCGTAGTATGCAATATAAAGGTTCTGAAATTACACGGGAGGTTGCTTGGATCATTTTTGACGAGGTGCATTACATGCGTGACCGGGAAAGAGGTGTCGTGTGGGAAGAGAGTATTGTGATGGCTCCTAAAAATGCACGCTTTGTGTTTCTTTCTGCCACTGTCCCTAATGCAAAGGAATTTGCTGATTGGGTTGCTAAGGTATAGCTTCTTCCTGTGTTTATATTATTTGGGAGCTTCAATTATATATGTTCAAAAATAATCTGGAGTCGGCCTTCAATGTAAAGACAACATATAGTTTTTTTCCTCCTAGTCCAATATATAAGGATTTAATTCTCTTGGCATGTATGTTGAAGCTTATGCTGGAGGTTTGATTTACCTTCCTTTTGTCAAAATGCATGACATTCTATGTTTCGGAAAGATCATTTATTTTCAAAAATTGAGATAACTGCAGAATGGCCACTTTGATATAATATCTTGGAATATTTCTTGAAAAACAGATTGGTATGGCAGTTCAATTGTTGTGTTCAGTGTGTCATTTTTGTTTTTTGTGTTGTTTGTAGGTCCATCGACAGCCATGCCACATTGTTTACACTGATTATCGTCCAACACCACTTCAGCACTATATCTTCCCTTCTGGTGGCGATGGACTCTATTTAGTGGTGGATGATAAAGGGAAGTTTCGTGAAGACAGCTTTCATAAAGCATTGAATGCCATTACAGCCACCAATGAAAACGACAGAAACAAGGATAAGTGGCAGAAAGGTGTCGTTACTGGTAAATCTGGAGAACAAAGTGACATTTTTAAGATGGTGAAAATGATAATTCAAAGACAATATGATCCTGTGATTCTTTTCAGCTTTAGCAAAAGAGAATGTGAGGGTCTTGCTATGCAGGTAGACTCGTATTTATGTTACAAAGCTTTAACATGTATTCCTCAGGCTGTACATGTAGCACACTTTTAACAGGAAATATTTACTGTGTTTCCAAGCATCCATATGTGTGCATATGATATAGCACGTCCTATTGTTGGGCCAATGGGCGTTTGATTCAGGCCATTACCTGTTTTTATAGATGTCAAGAATGGATCTAAATGACGATGTGGAGAAAGCTAACATAGAAACGATATTCTGGAGTGCCATGGACATGCTCTCTGATGATGATAAGAAACTACCGCAGGTATCATTTCCCATGTTTTGCTTTCAGTTTATTTTACTTTCAATAATTATTGCTCTGAGTATTCTCTCTTCTATATTTTATTAGACCTTTTAAACACTATTCAAAGCTGGTTTTTCATTTAAAATTAAAACGATTGAGTAAGTTCCGTGTCATTTCTGTGTTTATTAGATTTAGAGGGAGCTTATATGCTGCATTCTTTTTTCTTTATTTTTATAAGACACAATACATATGTTTATGCATGGTTCAGGTTTCAAATATGTTGCCATTGTTGAAACGTGGCATAGGCGTGCATCACTCTGGTTTGCTGCCTATACTCAAAGAAGTCATTGAGATACTATTTCAAGAAGGGCTTATCAAGGTACATTAGTGTTGCCAATTATATTTAATAATTTATTAAACACTAGGACTGCATTTACAATTCATTGCCACTTGGAGTTTTGGGTGTTTATAATTGATTGAGCTGTCCGGAGTTATTAATGACTTACATTACAAAACAGAACTAGGCTTTGTATATAATCTATATGGTTTTGTTATCTCTCTACTTTTCACATTTAATGTTACAACTTATTCAAGTCCTTCACTTAGATCTCCATAGAGTCTAATTGTGACATTTTTTCAGTGTTTGTTTGCTACCGAGACTTTCAGCATAGGACTAAACATGCCTGCAAAAACTGTAGTGTTCACGAACGTTAGAAAATTTGACGGTGACAAATTCAGATGGTTATCGAGCGGAGAGTATATACAAATGAGTGGCCGTGCTGGTCGGCGAGGCATTGACGCACGTGGGTATGCATTCTCATGGTGAATGAAAAGTTGGAGCCTTCCACAGCTAAAATGATGGTTAAGGGAAGTGCTGATAGTCTGAACAGGTACGCATTCTCTCTTTTTATTGTGGCTAGTGAACAGTGTCTGCATAATGCTTTCCAATGAAGTAGGTGGGGTTCCAAAGCTCTAACATCATTAAGTAAATTCCAATTTTGGTCTCTTCATGTTTTTTCAACTTAATTTGTGCAAACATGTAATGATGCATATAGAGTTTAGAGTTAAAGGAATACCTTACTTACTAAATTTTACTATTGCATACCTCAGTTTTGTGATTGAAACAGGAGTATTCTTAAAATTGTTGTTCTTTTATCTCCTTATGGGTTTACTGCTGCCAATCCTTACATGAATAACTTGGGTTTATGGTTCTCATGTCCAGAGCTTAGTGGTATACACCAATATGAATGTTGGGAACCTAATCCTCTTTTACTAAATATTAATTGCGCTTCATTTATCTTTGTTACCATGACATTGCCTTTCTGTGAATGGTTGATCATTTGTTATATTTGCATATGAAGTTTGCCGAAGTAGATCCATTGTGAAAGAAAAATATATTTATGCATCCCATTGCAGTGCCTTTCATTTAGGCTACAACATGCTTTTGAATCAATTACGATCTGAAGATGGCGATCCTGAAAACCTTATAAGGAACTCGTTCTATCAGTTTCAAGCTGATCGTGCAATTCCTGGTCTTGAGGTTTGCTCACTTGTTGAATGTCAGTTTCGTAAGGTGCTACAGAGTACTCATAGATTTATACCCTTATGATGGACTTTTTCTTTTTTGCTTTTGCAGAAGCAAGTGAAAGATCTCGAGGAAGAGAGGGAATCAATAATAATAGAAGGGGGAAGATAGTTTAGAAGACTATTACAAACTGCTGCTGCAATACAAAGATTTGAAGAATGATGCCCGCAGTATTGTGCTTGCCCCCAAATATTGCTTGCCATTCCTGCAGCCTGGTAGGCTAGTGTCTATCGAGCTCTCAAACACAGATGAAGTTCCTTCATTCTCCATAGAGGATCAGTCCACATGGGGAGTGATTATCAATTTTGGGAGATTGAAGGGCCTTTCTGAAGGTGAGAGTCGATAATCATTTTGTATATCGTAATAATTTGATGCATGATTTTAAACCTGTACTATCTGTATCGCTGGCTCAGATGCGGCCATAAAACCAGAGGATTCAAGCTACACAATTGATGTTCTTACAAGATGTGAAGTAAGCAAAAATGATATTGGAATAAAAAAATGTAAGATTGTTTCCCTTGAGAAGCCGGGAGAGCCTGTTGTTGTTTCCATTCCACTCTCTCAGGTGATTTGTTAGATTGATTTCTAGTCTTGTTGATATTGTCCATTGAGGTGAAATCATTTGAATGAAATTCAATACGTTTTATACTTATACAGGTTGTTAATATGAGTAGTATTCGACTAGTCATTCCGAAAGACCTTTTACCTTTGGGAGTTCGTGAGAATACCTTAAAGAAAGTGTCTGAAGTTTGTAGTCGATTTCCGGATGGGATACCACTTTTGGATCCTGAGGAAGACATGAAGGTATTACCGATGCGGATACTGATTTGGTACCATATGTTAATTGTTAATGATGTTTTAGCTTAATGTCTTTTCAGATTGTCAATAAGTCGTACAAGAAGGTTGTTCGTAGGCTTGAAGCCCTTGAGAGCCTCTTCAAGAAGCACGCATTGGTGAAGTCCCCGCTAATTGAGCAGAAGCTTCACACCCTTCATATGAAGAAAGAATTAACTGCAAAGATAAAGGCAGTGAAGAGGACAATGCGGTCGTCCTCTACATTGGCTTTCAAAGATGAGCTGAAGGCAAGAAAACGTGTTCTTCGCAGGCTAGGGTAATGTCACTTAATTTTGAAACATGCAAGTGGATTTATATGTTAACATTATTTCTGAGCAAAGTACATTGTGCAACCATAACCACTTGATTTTTGTTTTAAACCCAAAAAAGTGTACCTGTCCTGGCCTGTTTGTTTGTACATATTTCATGTAATATTCAGCTTCTCGTCATCATGTGGGGTTACATTTTATTTAATGAATGTTTCGGTTTTCTGAGTTCAAATGTTACACTGAATGCAGATATATTACAAGTGATGATGTTGTTGAGCTGAAGGGGAAGGTTGCATGTGAGATTAGCAGCGCGGAAGAGTTAACTCTGACAGAGCTTGTATTCAATGGTGTTTTCAAGGACATAGAAGTAGAAGAGATGGTATCTCTCCTCTCTTGTTTTGTATGGCAGGAGAAGCTTAAAGAAGCTCAAAAGCCAAGGGATGAGTTGGAGTTACTCTTTATACAGCTGCAGGACACTGCCAGAAAGGTTGCCAAAGTCCAGCTGGAGTGCAAGGTACAAATGCTGCTATCCATATATGTTAGGCGTTAGCATGCTCCATTCTAAAGCATGACTTTTGTATTTCTTGTAGCCTTGATAATAAGCATTTAGTTCGTATATGCATGCATTCGTGAGTAACTGAGTATATTTAGCCTATTCAGAGCTATTATTCCAACTTGTCTCTCATTTGGCAATAATAAGTCTCCCGATGATTGTACTTTGCAGGTTCAAATAGATGTTGAAAGCTTTGTAAGCTCATTCCGCCCAGACATAATGGAGGCTGTATATTCATGGGCAAAAGGCTCGAAGTTTTATGAGATAATGGAAATCACCCAGGTATTTGAAGGCAGTTTGATCAGAGCTATCAGGAGATTGGAGGAAATTCTTCAGCAGCTAATAGCAGCTGCAAAGTCAATTGGTGAAACTGAACTGGAATCCAAATTCGAAACTGCTGTCTCAAAGATCAAAAGAGACATTGTGTTTGCAGCATCATTATACTTGTAACTCCCTCTTAGGACAATACATTGACCCTCTATATTTAACATCCAGCAGTTACCAGTGCAGACCTCGGCAGTAAAAAACAGAAAGCAGACTGGATAAATCAAACTATACAATACCGCGCCTCGTGATTAGTCGTGCAGTTTGCGCTCTAGTTGTTTGTACTCATAGGACCTGCTTGTTAGATTACCTTGTAGGTTCCAGTTGGAGTCTGGCCTTTTGAAAAAAAACAGCTTACCAGAGAAGGCTGATAAAGAAATTTTGTAAACTTATATTTTCTGCTATGAATTTATTAAGAGATATTGAAGATGTCAAAACTCGAGGAAATATATTCACTTGTTCTTTTTTGCATTCAATTAAATGTAGCATACTTTTTTCAGGGAGTAAATTGTGATGTAGTTTTGCATTTACCCATTAGAGGCCTGAATATACTCAGTCAAATAGTTATCAGCGCTATTGTTTTGAACATAATTTACTTTTATGCAAACATACAAGTACCTAAATTTTCGTCAGCGTACAAAATTATCACAAGTGAAGACCAAGCAAAAATGCTGTCCGGATAAACAAGTTTTTATTTAATGAGAAGTGCCATCTTAATAGGGAAGCCTGTTGCTTGGTCTAACACTTACTTCGCCTGTCCTTATATTGATCCGAACTTGAAGCATAACAAGCCAGTAAAGAACTTGCATATATAATAAGACATCAGTTGCAACAAACACACACTTCCATACATAAAAGAACCAAACGGACAGAACAAAACTATCTGTCAAAAACATAGTAATGGCTGATGATGCTCAAGACCAAGCAGAACGTGAGCGAATCTTCAAACGATTTGATGCAAATGGGGATGGAAAAATCTCATCTTCTGAACTAGGGGATGCCTTGAAATCTCTTGGCTCAGTCACTGCAGATGAAGTTCAACGTATGATGAAGGAAATCGATACGGATGGAGATGGTTTCATTTCTTTTGAAGAGTTCATTGAATTTGCCAAAGCTAACCGTGGTCTCGTCAAAGATGTTGCTAAAGTATTTTAGCCTCGATGTGCTTCTCTTCCGCACATTTTTCTTATTTTCCAACATGTCATTTTCTTCTTTTCCTTGTCAGATTTTGTAGACATGTTCATTCTTTAATCAACCAATTTTGACTAGTTCGTTACAACTCTGGTTAATCTTTTCCGATCCATAAATGATCCCGGATCTCTTACAGGGCGGTTTTTAGTTGCTGCAAATAATAAAACGATTTCATAATCGCTGAATTTGACAACAGAGTTTATGTGAAATAAAAGAAAAAAATCATACCCGTTTAAATTGACCATTCAATGGTTGAAATTAAAAGTGATTATAAATAAATATAGCGGTTGAGTTAGTAAAATTTACAGAATGGTTTGCTTTGGAATTTTTTATATATTAAATCTGATCAGTCCATTCATTAAGAGTCAACGAAAGAGATCATGCATCACTGTCTCACAAATAATAAATGGTCTTTCTTGATTTCTTTCCTTACAACGCTGTTATTAATTGCTGCAAATAATAAAACGATATCGTTCTAACATTTTTATTATAGTTAAATTCTGGAAATTTATTAAAATACCCCGCAAATAGTAGACATTAAAAGCTAAAATAATAGTAAATGTATATTTTCGACTGTCAAACTATTTATATTTACACGTCATATCACTCGGACATTCCTTGAAAAATGATCATACATGACGTCATCAAATACCACGTGGCAAGACGGCCGTTGCTTAACTTCAACTCACACATACGTTTATCCTCTCTCTTATCTCATACGCCTAAATTTCCCAAAATTAAAAAAAATCGAATTTCTCGAACGACGCGATGGACTCGGAGGACGACGTAACGACGACTCCCGCCGACATACAAACCGCCGCCGACGTCCACCGCGCTCTCCACCTTATCAACTCTCCGAACCTTCAACTAAACCTACTCGCCGCACAGGAAATCCGCCGTCTCACCAAAACCTCTAATCTCACCCGACGCCAGCTCGCCCCTGCTATCGTTCCTCTTGTTTCCATGCTCCGTTCGCAATCGTCTGATGAGGTTTACGAGGCAGCTTTATTGGCGCTACTAAACTTAGCCGTCAAGGATGAGAAGTAAGCCTTTGATTTTGAGTAATTTGGAGTCTGACGTTAGGTTAGAAATTTACAAACATTTTAGTTTAGATGATTTTTGATTGGAATTTGATTTACTTTTCTGGATGAACTTTAAAGCAATCAGATTGTAATTGTATGTTGTTTCGATAGTTTGCGTGTTTGCTACTCTTTGTTATTGTAGTCACACTTTTTGCTTTTCTTGTTTTTGATTAGTATCCATGGACTTTTCATTTTTAATTTCGACTTTTGATCAAATTTTAGCATAAAGTTGATATTAGACTTCGATGAGCATTACATTTGTATCAGTTATAGCATTTGGTTATATAACTCTCAATACCTTAGGTCAGATTCACTAATTTGTTTGCCAGTCGCTATTCATGGTTTTCTCCGGTCTCGTAAAGTTGGTTGTATGGTGTCGACTTAATTAATTGTTTTGAACTATTAGTTATTTGGTCATTTGATGTTTCGGTTTCAAATTGTGTATTTTTCAGGAATAAGATGTCAATTGTGGATGCTGGTGGTCTGGAACCCATAATTGATTTTTTGAGGTCCCGGAATATGAATCTACAGGATTATGCCACTGGAACCTTGCTCACACTATCAGCTTCTTCAGTTCTCAAGCCAATTATAGGTTCCGCTGGTGCCATCCCCCTCTTGGTTGATATTTTTAATCACGGAAGTGCACAAGCTGAGGCAGATGCGGTAACTGTTATTTATAATCTTTCCACTCATCCAAGTAACGCTGGTGCTATTCTTAGTGCAAATCTAGTTCCTTCTCTACTTGAGTTGCTCAAATTTTATAAAAAATATTCAAGGACAGCTGAAAAGTGCAGTGCTCTTATTGAGTATTTGGTGGGTTTTGATGAGGGTAGAACTGCTTTGACATCTGAAGAAGATGGAATGTTGACAATTGTAGAAGTGCTTGAAAATGGATCCTTACAGAGCCGTGAACACGCAGTAGGGGCACTCTTAATAATGTGTGAGGCAGATAGAATAAAATATAGGGAGCTGATTCTTCAAGAAGGTGCAATCCCTGGTCTGCTAGAGCTGACGGTTCAGGGCACACCTAGATCGCAGTCAAAAGCAAGAACTTTGCTGCGACTGCTAAGGGATTCTCCATATCCAAGATCAGGGTTCAAACCTGAAACCTTAGAGAATATCGTATGCACTGTTATATCACAGATTGATAGTGATAATCAGTCTAGCAAGGCAAAGAAAATGCTGGCGGAGATGGTGCAAGTAAGCATGGAACAGAGCTTGAGACATATACAACAGCGGGCTCTAGTATGCACTCCAGCGGAACCAAGTATCAAGTAGCTGGTCATCTGAAGTATCTCTGAAATAAGATATCAGCTTCTCCTTCATTTATCTGTTTGGTTTCCCCCCTATGACAAAGAAAATTCCACGGGACTTTAGAGGCGAAACCCTTGGAATAAATTGCCAATCCAGGCCATCCTGATGGTATCAAGTGATTGGTGCCTTTGCGTAATATATAGAGTATATGTTTGGAGAATTTTACTGTGCAAGGACTGCACATCGTGCCATATATCACTATGCACTTTGTACATGTCAAGTTGTCAACCCCTTCCCCACGTCAACACCTAATTACTGTTCGGTATATGAATACACAGCACTGTACATTTCTAAACGCATATGCATTTCCACAGGAAGTGTATTTTGTTTATAATTTGTTAAATTCAGCATACTCGTTCAGCTTTTAATTTAAGTTAACCTCAGTAATGAAGTGATGAAAAAGGGTCTAACTCTAAGGTCAACACAAAAATTCTGCATATAGTTTTGGTCAATCCTAAGCGGTCGAGTGAATAGAATTTGTTGGAATTTTTTTTAATAAAATATTTATTATTAATCCGTAACGGTGTTAAATAATTTTGTATGTTATGAGTGGTTACTAATAATATTTTTATTTATAAAGAGGATTACTCCAAGTATTTTGAGACATAGAGAAGATAATAAAATAAACAAAACGTGAACCCTCCATAGTTTTTGATGTCGGTGATAGTAGAAGATAGTCTTTCATTCGCATTCTTCACACAGGGTGCACGCGAGTGAAGGTTTGACTGTTGTATCCTGAGCATTGTTTTCAGGAAGCATCGGCGAATCACGGCGCTAATCTACTGCCAAGCCGCCTAGTCGATATGGCGACAGTCTAGTCGTTACATGGCGATACGGCGTAATATGTATTTAATATGTAAAAAAATACTTATTTAGCTTAAAATAATACTGATATATTGTAAAAATAAATTAATTAGTGATTTCTGGGTATATTTTGTTACAATTTCTCGTAATGTAGGGTGTATTTGTAAATTAATTTAAATATCCGCAGACCCTTAAGGATTTTTTCCGCGGACCCCTAAGAATTAAATTTAATTCTTAGGGGTCCGCGGAAAAAATACTTAAGGATCCGCGGATCGTCCTGGCGTGCTCGATGACTTCACATATTTATGCCGGGACGACGTGAATACTATGATCCTGAGAGACAAATTGTCTGGAGGAAACCCAGCACCGAGTAAGAGGACAATATTGTTTTAAGGAGAGCGCCGAATGAACCTCAATTACATACGATTTTGTATCTCTAATTTTGCTCATTATTCCTTTCTAATTATATTGTTAAGTAATTTCAATACATGTGTATTTCTTGTCTATTTTACACAATTATTCTAACAAAATTTGTGTGAATATTACTTTCGATCCTAAGTTAAATGAATGAAATTGTGTTGTACGATTACTTTGGTAAGTCAAAAATATAAGCTGAATTTTTGTGTTGTAATGCAATCCACTTGCGTACATTCAAACGATTCTCAATTTGATCCAAAAGCCGGTTTATAAGTTATGGTTCATAGTTCAATGTATATTTAACAATTCTCACTCAATTAGTAGATGTGAAAGTCACATGCTTCATTAATGCGTTGGCACAATCTGGTGCGTCCAAAAAATGCAATCAACGGGTGCAAGAGGGGATCCACGAGTCCACCAAATTGAGAGGATCCACATGATACATTTCCTATATATATATATGATTGTTTTAAAATTGTTCAACGTTTTTTGTTTTCAATTGTTTAATTATTCAAGAGTTTTCTTTAATTTTTTTAAAAAGTATTTTTTATAAAATAAATTTTAATTATTTTTATACTCCGTATTTGAGAAATATTTTTCTGTGCATTTAAACATTTTTTCTGTTTTTTTTTGGAGTTTTAATGAATTTTCTACTAATATTCAAATTATATATTATTGTAGAAATTTAAATTCTTACTTTATTAATATTTATTAACAGCATTAGATTTGGGTGGTTCGAAAGATAACGGAATGATTATATGGGTGGTTTTGATAAGGTTTCTTAATTTGGGTGGTTTTCGGAAAAAAAATTATAATATATGGGTAGTTTCGATAACAAACTCAATTGTTAATGAACATTTCTTTTCGTACAGTCCTCATCAGCGATGATATCATTTGTGTTTCTCCAATCAAAATAGTATCAGGTGCTAACAGATAAAACCAAAATTGTTAATGGACAATTTGGACATATCCATGAACCATAGAGATCACACACTCGATCCAACAAATTGTTAAGTATGCTTCAAGAACTATACCTTAAGATTATTTGAACGATGGAATACAAGTATTGTTCAACAAAAATATAAACATGATTCATGAACTGTATCAAAGAAACTTTGTACCATACAGTTCATGTATGTTTGAAAAAAATATTAAACACGATTCATGAACCATGTCAAAGAAACTTTGCAGCATACAATTCATGTATGGTTCAACAAATTGTTATACACGGTTCATGAACCATAACTTAAAATTGTTTATATCATACAGTTATAGTATGGTTCAACAAATTATTAAACATGATTCATGAACCATTTGTATGTTATTTTAGAACTTTACACTATACGTGCGACTTAACATTCAATGTCAGTTAAATAACCAACAATGTCAGAAAAGTAATCAATATTCAAAACATAAAGGCTAGATCGAAAAATAACCAACAATCAAAATATGACTAAATCGAAACAAGGGTGGTTGCAACATGCATGTCCAGGGGCGGATCCAGCCGGGGCTGGCAGGGGCCATGTACCCTGCCAAGCCCGGGCGGAACCCTTAATCGTCACTCCTTTGAACTCTTTAAATAAACTCATATATGAGAGATTGTTAAAATTATATTAAATTCTTTGCTTTGTAACAGCTACCGGCATGGAGACTAGCGGAAGTTAACTTGGCCTTTAAAGTTTTGGCTTGAGTTCGATTCTCGTCTCCCATTTTCATGTTTTCCATTTTTTGCACCTTTTTTGGTTTTTCTCAGTCCTCAAAGTTATTTTTATATATTTCTATTTCTCTCTTTATTTTTCTTTACATGAATCCTGTGCGTATATTTAATTTATATTGAAAAATTAATAATATTTTCTTATTAAATTATATAAATATTTTCTATATTTTAATTTCGTACCCTGCTGACTTCGACCTCTGGATCCGCCACTGTGCATGTCATGAGATGACATGGTTGGCGTGTGACTGGGATCGTTGTTACCGCAAATATGTGCCGAATTTGAGCTTCTGATGAATCGTCGCTGCTCTCCGCTCAAAATTGGAATAGTTTAGGGTTTTGAATTCGAATCACCTAATTAGCTGCTAATTGATTCAATCCAATTTTTGTTGTTCCTAAATTACCCCATCGATTTAATTAAAATTTGTTTAATCCGTAATTGGCAACTAATTAATAAATTTTCTTAAACCTTCATCAATAACTCCCCATTTACTAAATATAACCTTTATCAAATGGTTCTAGAATTGAAACTGATGTTTCTAATTAATCAAATAACGCATTTGTCAGCAATGTAATTAATAAATTCTTAGTTTCATGAAGCAAATATTAATCCTATTGAAAACTGAAAATAGCTATCGTTATAAATACTTTTACGTAAATCCTTTCCAGTAAAAAATGGAGAAACATACACTATTTCAAGCCATGTTTTTTGTGCTGCTTATATCGGTCGGCTGCATTCTTACAGGTGAGTACACTAGACGTCGTACAACATAGTATGCTCATTAATTTCCTAATGATACTTATGTTTTTTTATGATTAGAGTCTTCCGGGGAAGGATTTACGAACCCTCCCCCAAGAAAGAAAATATGTTCCAACGAGCAAGATTGTTACTCATACTGCGGTGATTGTAGTATCATCAATTGTGTAATGGGAGGATGTTATTGTGATATTTGTGCTGGCCTCTCTCCACCCAAGTTACAAGTTTGAATTGTACTAGTTCTGTTGGCATCTGGCAAGAACAGAGATTATAATCGTCAATCACCAAAACTAACTCGGATTTAATTCTTGAGATCATAAATAAATGACAAATGTTTCACCTATTCGTTTTCTCTTGGAAAATCAAATCGTTGAACTACATTAGTTGTTTTTGAGCCCTATAACGAGTAAGGAGGGTTAGGCTATTATCCAAAACGATGTCGTCTTTTAATTCTTCAAACCAAATACTAATTTCAACCGAGCCTGGCCATTCAACTTGAAAAGCCCAACACAACCTTACAACTCAGACTCATATAAGATATCATAGTACACTTGGCGACAAGAAGTATAATCACGATTTTCAAGAAAAAAAAGTTCAAACTTTTTGCCGACAAAAATATGCCAAGTGGAAAACAGGAAAAGTCCACTTTTGTTTCCTCTTTTGGAGTATCTGAATATCTGATGCATGTTCATCAATCCCAAAATTCACCTAAGAAATACAGACGTATCAACTAAGCAAATCTCTGTTGCCGGTTGAAATCCAAACATGTTACTCCCATTTTGGTATATGTTAACTCCGAATCCTTTTTATGAGGCTTTCAATAATATTAACAATAGAGTTAGCAGTGAGAATAAGGATGCTATAATATCCCCATATATCGAAATTGAGATTTCTAATGCAATGTTTTATCTTGGTCCTCACAAATATCTGACCGTAATAATTTTTGTTGAAATTTAAATATGTCTTAATTGATTAGAGAGGCCTAACTGTTTCTCAAATATGAACATATATAGAACTTTGTTAACTTGACGACTGTTGTGTTAATTCTTGAAATACTATCCTAATCAGTAATTAACATTATTCTTATAACCTTTTTTTATCAGGGTTTAAGTATAGTTAACAAGTAAACTCTTTTTTAACAGGTAAACTTAGTCTACGAATTCTTTTATACTAGTGATTTCTGCACAGTACCTGTGCAATTAAAATCTTTGATTAATATTATTTAAATAGAAATATATAAAATAAATTACTTAAAAATAAATTAAATGGCATTATATTTTAAGTTATGAATATTTTATTTATGAATTCAAGTAATAGATGAATGACTATTGAAATTAATTAATTGATAAAGGATTAAATTGAAAATTGAGGAGTGGTAACCGTCAAACACCGCTCCCCAATTCTTAATAGGAAGATAAATTCAAACTCTTTTAAAATCACTTACATATATTAGGTTACAAACCAACCAACTTTTAATTTAGCCAGTTAAAAAAACTAGCCCTTACCTACTTTATTCGCAAATGAAAAAGTGGTAGTTTGGTTATAAAATGCAAACAAATCTAGACCACCCATTAAATTACATCCAACGGTTATAATAAAATCATATTAATTAATATATTAAATGATAAAAGGGAAATAATGGAAATACACTTTATAATATATTTACAAATATACTAATTAAATTCAATCCCTTGTTTTAAGGGAAAGAGGAAACCGACATTCAATTTTTTTCAATCTTTCAATTTTGCTTCATATAGTCAATGGAATGTTTAAATTTTTTCACGATTTTTATTAAATTGATCTTATTCGGAGTTGACATAACAATCAATTTACAACTAGTTTTAGTCTTTGTTTCTTATTCTCCATCTCTCTTATTTTCAAAGAAATACTTTACACATCATAGGTTGGCAAATTTCCAACATAATAAAATGTGCTTTCAGATCTTGGTAGGATCCAGACTAATCATTCATATGAACTAGTGCTGGTATTGTATTTTTTGATCCCTATCAAGTGAATTTGCTGATGAGTTTGCTACTGATCCCTCCAAACTTCAGATAGTGAAACCTTCAAGAATATTCCCGTAGTCGCTTTCTGAAATCAAACATTTTATCCCTTCTCAAAGAACTTCCTCCGTCCTACAATGTAAGTGTGCCCACTTTTTATTATTATTTGTGAGACATATAATAATGAAAGTGGACAAACATTATGAGACGGATAAAGTATAAGGTTACCAGAAATTTTGTAGGGTGACCAGCCAAATCTACTCAAGACTAGTGGATCAAAGTTGAAAACTTGGAATCATCTAAATACCAATTAAACAAATTGAGTTTAATTTTTGAATTATTGTCACAAACTCAATCCTCATAGTGACCTCCATGAGGGATAACTATCAATCATTATAAGCAGATAGGACAATGTCACATTGGTAGTTAATAAGTTATCCTTATCAATCATGACTCTATTTATTTTATAAGTCATCTTACCATTTGATGGATATAATATCATTAAAAACAATACCTGCTGTGTGATACAGTTATAAACTCCATTTTTAATTGTTATAAAGATTAAGAATTTTAAAACCAAATTTGATGCCACTAAATTAAAAAAGAGAGTTTTTCAGCAGATACTGACCAAATTTGTACAAAAATGTTGCTACAATTTCCTAATTAAAGTTGTTACCTTGTACTTAAAGTTTCACAAGCAGTCCAATTTAAGGTTTTATGTTTTCATTTCAGCCATTGCTTATTTTGTGGTCATTCTGTTTTTGAATCTGTTTAAATGTTGTGAATAACTCTGAATTTATCTATAACTAACTGCAGTTGATGTCTTGAGTTTCAGTAAACAGAGAAGGCCACTTAGATCAATATTTATATTTTTGACAGTGGGCATAGGTACTTGATTTTTCGGACTGACACGAAGGGTAAGAACATGGCATAATTTTATACTGATTTTGCAAAAATCCCAGTTAAAAACCAGGGTAGGGGATTGAATTTATGCATGTCAAAGAGAAAATAGATACCTATGACATTACTGAGGAGGAATCAAACTAAAATTTATTTAGAAAGCTAAGCTGCATAGTTTTTTCAGTACATTTCTTAATACTTCAACAATTACTGGATGAGCTTACAAGTATTCATCCTAACAAACTCTTCTTGTAATCCAAATTCCATGAGGCAGTCAAACAGTGTGTGATTATCATCTAAAAGTACATGTAAACTTATCTTCACTGCCCTCGTCTTTAAAATCGAATCTAATTCCTCAGCTTGTTCATGTTTCTTCAGCTGAACAACTTTGTCGAGCTCTTCATGCCACTTATATCCTTTGTCAGTGGAAATCGGAGGCAAAGGTGAGCCTTTGTGCAGTAGTATATAAGTTTTGTTTACTCCAAGTACCGCTAGCGTGGTACATATACTTTTGCTTGTTCCTTCACCGATTAGTGTGTAAGAGAATTGAAACTGAGCAGCACTTCGATTGTTGTTGAGTTGTAAACACTTAAGGGAAGGATTTTGAAGTTTGAATGTGGGAGGGATCATAGGTGCAGGAGGGTTTTTTGAAGACAATTTGAGGTATAGTGCCCAACCTCCAATGGCAGCACATATAACCAAGATGATGGCACCTATCAGTAGCCAAATGATCTTCAACTGTTTACTCCCGGCTGGTGGTGGAGGCTGAGGGTGTTGAGGGAGAGGTGGAAGAGGGTTGATCTCAACCTCGGTTTGAGGTTGATGAGGGTAGTTTGATGGGTTGATTCTAACTCTAACAGGGGCAAGGCTAAAAGGATAGTTTGGAAGGGTATTCATGGTGGGAAAAATGAAGTTTGTGTGCACTGTTGGGATAGAGAATTGGTTCTCTTTGGCTAGGTTTTATAGAACAATTCTTAATGCTTCATGAGTTTGTGAATGCATGCTCATCAGTTTGATTGAAATTTTTTGAGTGGGCATCATTTGGTTTCAATTATAGTAGCTGTGTGTCAATTGTATTTCTTTTTCCTAGTTTGTTTCTTCAGTTTAAGCAATTTCAAAGGGTTTCACATGGTGTCTCAAGATGCTTTGGCATTCTGACTTTAACTTGATTTAGCTGCACATTTGTCTATTGTGTTTAATCCTCTTTTTCCTGTGTTTATGTGCACTGCAAGGTTGTGCCAATTTAAGTTCAATGTCAAATTGTCATGTGTGGCACTTTGGTGTATGCTAGTTTTGTGTATGCATGCATCAGTGTCAAACATTGAAATTAGAGTGAAGACTTATCTATTGTTTTTTCATTCATAGTAGCTACATAATGTCCACCGTCCATAGCAATTCTAGAATTAAAATTTCTAATGAATCATGCATCCTCTTGTGTTATTTGATCTTTTCCTTGATTTAGCTGCACATTTTCACATCATGTTTAATCATCTTTTTGTGATGTTTCAATTAAAATTATAAATATGTCACATTGTCGTATGGCAGTTTGATGTATTGTAGTTTTGTGGATTATGTTTAGTGTATGTTAGGTTCCTCATGCCTTAAACAAATATCAACATACTTCTTGTATTAAGAGTTTTTTCGAAATTGATTCAACCTGTGCCCTTGCTGAGCAAATTAATTATAGAGAAAATTATTGTAAACCACCTTTATATTGGGTGTATTTTGACAAAACCACCTCTATAAAAAATATATATTTAATAACACCTTTATGCTATCATTTATTGCCAAAACACACCTTTTGTTAAAATTACTTAAAACCACCTATATGTTAATCACATTTTCATAAAACCACCTATATACATATTACTTAAAACCACCTATATGTTAATCACATTTTCATAAAACCACCTATATACATATTATTTAGAAGAGAAAATTACTTAAAACCACCTTTATGTTTGGTGTATTTTGACAAAACCACCTGTATACAAATTATTTTCTGCAAACCACCAGTATACTATCTTTATTGTCAGAATACACCTTTAGTTAACAGTGTTAAGTTTTCTGTTAAAACTTTATTTAAATATATCTAAACAACACAAAACATAGAAAAAATAAAATTACTAAAATAACATCAAATGCATATCCAACCTCCGATGCATATTCAACTTCCTGACCACACAAATTCATAACAATCAAATTCATCTCATCATCACGAGTACGTACATAGTATCAATCAGGTTAAAATAGTATACTAATTTTACCAAGAAAATTTGTTCATTGACAATTGCATTAGTCACTCCACTGCCAGTTTGTGTTAGAGTCTGTGAACTTTCTAAATAATATGTATATAGGTGGTTTTATGAAAATGTGATTAATATATAGGTGATTTTAAGTAATTTTCTCAAAAGGTGTGTTTTGGCAATAAATGATAGTATAAAGGTGTTATTAAGTATATATTTTTTATGGAGGTGGTTTTGTCAAAATACACCCAATATAAAGGTGGTTTACAGTAATTTACTCTTAATTATATTACTAGTCAATGTTGGTTAATTACTAAGGATTTGTTATTCAATTCCGGACTGTGAAAATACTACACATACATAGTTCATCACCTTTTTTATGGTATAGGGTTTAGGGTTTAGGGTTTAGGGTTTAGGGGTGTGATTAACCTTTGTTGATCAAGTGGAGGCAAGCGGGTGCACAAACTGAGGCAAATGTAAAAACCCTTAAAGGGAATCAAGAGCAAGCATAAATGATGTGGTTCGTACAATAAGTATCACATAGTGACAATCCAACAAATAAGTTTAAGTGAATAAATTGTGGGGTCCTTGTTTTTTTGATGAAATAAGTCCTAGTTTTTGAAAGAGAATAAACTGCATGATGCTGAGATTATATTGAGCTGTCAAAGGATTTTTCTTTCAATAAGGTGGGTGAGGTTATTAGTGATTCAATGCTATGTTTTAAAGTTATTATGGACTTGACATTTATATGGAAACATGCCATTTGGGTGAACGTAATTTATTTGGCTTTAATACCAAAAATTAGCATGCTACAAATCCAAAGGATTTTAGGCCGATTAGCTGCTGCAAACAAAATCATTTTCATCGTCCTAGCAAAGCGTTTAAAGCGGTTTACTAAAGTTAGTGGGTCTGTGTCAAGCTGCCTTTGTTTCAGGGAGGAATTAGGAATATTGCTTATGATATAGTCTAGCTCAAGAGTTTGTGGCAGTGTTTAATAAGAGCATCCATGGAGATGTTGGCTGAATCCATGTGTGCAAGGCTTATGATCGATACAGTTGATTGGAACTGTTGAAGAGGAGTGTGTAGTAACTGTAGTTTGTTTGGTTATTCGAGGATGTTATATATGATGGGATATGAGTTGCTTCACCTCGTCTAGATTCTCCGTCCTTATTAATGCAAAAGTTGGTTGACTACTTGACTTCTATACTAGTAGTTGGAGACTGAGAAAATATCCTTTTTTTTGTTTACATTTCTATCTTGAAAATTAAATAAGCTTGTTTATGTGCATAAGTGTAAGTATCACCCTAAATGTAAGAAGATTAGTTTTGCTCACACTATAAATTTTGGCAACGGATTCGACGCAAGGAATTTGTCGTAATACTGTCTAATTGTGGAGTATCAAATACTAACCATAGAATTTCGCACAAGTGTGGAGTATATTTCATGGCTAGTGTCGCATGAGTTTAGGTTTCTCATGATACGATTAATATGATCTTCATTTTTCTTGTAAATATTTCATGAGAGTCGTTGATTATCAATGTTGATAGGATCGCTTGTTAGCAGTAAAGACTAGGTCTAAGACTTGTTAAGGACTAAGACCAAGTTAGCAGGCACTTGTACCTCAGAAATATAAATGCAGCGGAAATTCGTCTAATGATTACTTTTATTAATCAATAGACTGTACAAGCGTTACAATATCTGTACAATAGTGTCTACAACTATCAAAAACACAGTCACCTTAGCCTGAAGGTTAAAACCCACAATCGTGACTCTTAGGACAAGTTCCTCTGCCCTGCACGTACTTGATGTACGCTCCGTTACTTCTGAAAACCAACTTTCCGATGATCAGAATATGCTTGCACGCTTGCTTGCGACTCACTCAGCAATTCTCCAGAGGTTAGCTTTCAATTGCCATGGAGATTCTTTGGTTTTCCCACTCGAGTAACTACCTTGTGTAACCTCCGAGTGTAACCACCACAAAATGCAACTTCCTTTGCATTGTGATTCTTCCAGGTGTCCAGCAGTTGTTCCAGTAGTTATTTCAACTTATCTGCTCACACTTTTATCAGCATCATGATTCCATGCATATCTCAGTGTAATCCAGGTTCATGTCCCGTATTTAGCCTGTCAGGACCACGTCCTCTGCACACTCAATTCAAATATGAGTAACGTGTTGTCATCATCAAAAGTCAACATGGGAGCCATGTATCAACAATTTCCCCCTTTTTGATGATGACAAACACTTGAGAGACAAATGAACGTTAGATAACAAGACTATGTCTAACTGAGAACTAAGTGAGAACTGTTCCCCCTAAACCTATGCACAGAAAAATATGATCAGAACAAGAACATACACTTGGTCTTGTTCCCCCTAAATCAGTACCCTCTAAACTTCTTCCCCCTTTTGGCATCATCAAACAAGGATTAAACATATCAACATAAACCACAAGTATGAAACAGCCAAAATGCACACAAAATAAATTGCACAATAAACTTCAACATTAAAAGCAAAATATCTTGATTGCATGGAAGGGGAAAACAAAAATAGTTCAAACAACAAAAGGGATTTATTTGGTAGGGATGGAAGGAAGGATTGAGTTCATGATGGTCCAGGTACTGGCATTCACAATATCAGGCACTCAGACTCTGTCCTGAACAGCCTTCAGCACCACTGCCTTGAGTTCCTGGAACTCCTTCTTCAGGTCCTGCATCTCTGAGGACACCTTCCTCAACTCATTCTTGACCTGACTGATGTTGATATCCAACTCAGTCAACCTTACTGAGTAATCATCAGGTGGAGGACTAAATCCATCAGAGTCCTCAACATCATCCTTGCTTTCCACAAAAGACTTCTCTTCCATTTTGTCCAAGTCCTTTATCCAGCCTTCATCAGAAAATACTAAGCCCATTTTCTTGAAGTCACTCGGATTGAATTTCCTCACCACTGGGACTTCGTCCTCAGAATTCTTATATACTTCATGGTACTGGAGGATTTTCTTCACAACCCGGGCATAACCAACTTGCTTCATCTGGCTTAAGTAACCCATCTGATTGATGATCATCTTTGGAAGATTGATTGGCTCTTTCTTCAGGATCTTGTCCATCAACAGAATGTCTTCCAGCTGAACCAGACTGGTCTTCGACCCTCTCGGCAGCAGATTTGTGACCATCAATTTGTGAAGGACCTTGACTTTGGCTGACAGATGCTTCGAAGGAACTCTTCCTGGCTTAGCTGTGCCACAAACTCGCTTTTGAACCACATATCTGTCTTCTTCATTTTTCGGCCATTGTCCTTTTATCCATTCCCCATATCCTTTATGAGGAATGCTGAGAATTGTTGACAGCTCCTTGCTGGACAATGTCAGATCCTCTCCTCCGATGACAAAGTCCAGATGGACATTGTTTCCCTTTGCTGACACTGACAACTGAGAATAAAACTCAAAAACAGCAGATGGACTTACCATTTCGTCCATATCAAACAAATTCTCCCATTCTTGATACTCCAGCAGGTCCAAGACCTCATCCAGTTTCTGCTCCTTCAGAAACTTCACTGAACACTCCATGTCCTCCAAGATTTCCTTCTTGGTAATCTTCTGCTTTTTGATCACTGCAGCATCCTCATCAGTCTCCGAATCATAGACCACATTGCTCTTCTTCCTCTTGATCAAACAGATCTTATCGGCTGGGATCTTGTCCCCATAGGCCTAGACTTCTTGGGCTGCTTGGGAGTCTTGGCAGTTGCTTGACCTTTTGCTGGGCTGATTATTACTACGTCCTCATCACTGGGAACGTGAACTGACTTTCCCTTTGCTATGTCCTTAGCAACCCTTGCTCTCCTTGCAAGAATCTCCTCCTCAGTTTCATCAGCACTCCCATCAGTTTGTTGATCATTTCTATCAACCTGCACTTCCACAAAACCGTCCACAACAGGGTTTCCCAAACCACTGTCATCAGCAACAACATCCCGCACATCATCAGCAATATCCTCAATAACATCTCCAACATTATCAACAGGTGCAACAGGCACAACATTACCAATAGCATTCATAATACTTTTAATGATCGATGCAACAGCCTCATCCGATTCAGAAATCACAGGTTTAGGAACCTTACCAGAATCCAAATCCTTTTCGCTCACCTCATCTCCGTTTTCGGTCTCCAGTCCTTGCATGTCGGTTTCTTCAATCACGGATTCCATCTCCGTCGATTGAGTCGGTGGGACGTACACGACCATTGCTCGCGACAGGTCCTCAACCTCTGAGGCAACAATAGCGTTGGTGTTGGTGTTGGCGGCCATTGAATTGTTTGCAGAGGATTTCGT